>CM051495.1:18868402-18915788 GCA_028031935.1 Paedocypris micromegethes | reverse complement strand
AAAAAAAAAAAAACTCTGCTATTAGGCCATTGTAAGGAAGTGTCTAATTATCAGAACAACATTTTATTTTGGCAACAATTATTAATTTAACTGTACATTATGGATAAATAATCCTATAATTTTACATGTCAAAATCCATTGAATAGATTAAATTAGATTTACTTTATTAAACCCACAAGGTGAAATTTCTTAATATAATAATATATACATAAAATAAACAGAAAATGTGCATTGTGTGAATCTAATGCAAACAAACAATACTTCATGTTAATTTTGAGTGTTAATTAATAACAATTAATTAATAAATAGACTCACCCGAATGAGAACAATATCTGCAGCTTCAATGGCAACATCCGTGCCTGTTCCGATGGCAATGCCGAGATCAGCAAGGGCCAGAGCGGGTGAGTCGTTCACACCATCGCCCACCATTGCCACTTTCAGACCTTTTTCCTGCAGCTCCTGAACCTTTGCCACTTTATGGGAAGGTAAGACTTCTGCAAATACCTTCCTGATCCCAACCTGTGCGAGGAAATGTCAGGAATCCAGGTGGAAAAATACACATGTCAAGGATTGTGAGCATTATCTTGTGGGTAAAACACAAAATTCTACATTCGTCTGTGATTGTATGGTGTCCATTTTAGCTATTGTAAGTGTAATGCACCTGTGTGGCGATGGCTTGAGCCGTACGTCTGTTGTCTCCTGTGATCATGAACACTTCTATACCCATACTGCTCAGCGTGTGAACAGCTAGAGCCGACTCTGGCTTCACCGTGTCTGCTATGGCGAGCATGGCACACAGAACCCCTGAGAGAAGATTAAAACAAGGTTTGGGTACAAATAATTCTACAGAACAAAATTCTAGGCAAAATTTGAACACATTTGTATTAAACATTACATTCTTTAAATTCTTGACTCCCCCAATGTTTTGCAATATATATTACAACCACAATTGGGCTCGTAATACCAAATCAAATTAAGTGACAAAATTGCTACACCAAATTAATACAACAAACATTTTAAAGCAAGTACGTATAAATATAAAATAATATTAACATGTGAAACATGCTTTTTGTGAAATGTCCAAAGATTTTAGAGAGTTTATGCCAATTCGCCAAGTGAATATTAGGTTACAATATTAAATAGCTTTAATATATTAATAAGAAACCTTTGCTCAATTGGATCCTTTCATGACAGATCTGATTAAATTAGTTGTATATGAATTAATGTATTTGTCTGTCACTGTGAGTTCACTGTGAGTTTGAGACATAAATATGGTGTATTTTGACATTTACTAGTAATGTTTACCAAAATGGGTTTTGATGAACTGAAATAGACTATACCATCAATGGCCACAAGTATTGCTGTCTGTCCTTTGGTTTCATGGCTGCTCATGGCAGCATCCACATTAGCTGTGACATCCAAACCATTCCTTGCCATCCACTGCCTGTTCCCAATCAAAACTGAGTATGAAGAGGTTTCTGGGATGGGATAATATAAACAATTAACATTTTTAAATTCAGGCTTATAGAATTAACAAAGAAATGCAATAACATTGAAAAACAAAGCATATTGCTAAAACTCTCCACTAGTAGGCAGTAAAGCACATTACCTTACCTGACCCTGCATCAGTGTCTTGGCTCTCATCTGTGGTGGCTCCGCTGAGGGTTAGCAGAGGTGGTGTGAGTTTCGCTCCAGGGGTTTCGAGTGTCTTGGGGATGTTCTGCAGAAATTCTTCAATGTTGGAGACATTACAGCTGATTCCACAACCTGGAACCGACTGGAAGTTATGGCAGAAGCCTAACGTTTCTGAACGCAACTCCTGCACAAACAAAATTGAAATGTGGAATTACTAATAATTCGTAATTTATTGTTTTTTTTTATCTGCATTTCAATTGTTTTAAAGTTGGAATTCACTGATTTGCCCAAACCTCTTTGCAATGCTTGGCAACCGCCATTCCCAGTGGGTGTTCACTACTGGACTCAGCGGTGCCCACTATAGCCAGAACTGTCCGAAGAGAAAGCCTTGCTTGATCCCACAGAACCAGTACTCTGGTTACCCGTGGCACACCATTAGTGATAGTGCCCGTCTTATCAAACATAACAGCCTTAACCTGGGAGACAGAAGTGAGAGCGTAAAAAAAACACAAAACATTTTCAAATTTGGAGCATTAAACAGAATTGAGAATGAAAATTGCCTTGTGGGCCATCTCCAGAGGTTCTCCTCCTTTTATAAGAATGCCATTCTGGGCTCCAACCCCGGTGCCCACCATCACGGCGGTCGGGGTTGCAAGACCCAGGGAGCAGGGGCAAGCGATGGACAGAACTGTGATGGAGGCCTGGAAGGCGAATCGGACAATCACCTCTGTTTGTGAGAGACTTTGGTTGTAGCCCTAATTCAATCACAAGCAAATTATGAATCACACTGTCACACAAATATATGTAGGTGCTTTATTTGCATATAGCTTATTACATATAATGAACAGACTCACAGGGAAGTACCGTGCAACAACTGAAAAGTCCACAAAGCCAATAATGATCCATGCCAGCGCTGTAAGAACGGAAATGACCACAATGAATGGAACAAAATAGCCGCTCAATTTGTCAGCAAACTGTTGAATCGGAGCCTGAAGGGGGAACAAATAGCAAGGAAACTGTTTTATGGGAGCTACTGAATAAAACAAATCACGACTTTTTGTTTTTTACCGATTGAGCGTGGAAGTGAGTTTATACGCACAAGAAAGCATAGTAAGTTTGAACACATATTAAACATTAACCATTTAACTACTATTCTACAATGCAACAATTCAACTGTTCACACATCTACCAAATTTCTGATTTCTGATACGGAATCTTCCCAACACATTACTGATTTTCATACAGAACAATACGTTCCCTCCTCCTTCACTATAACCCCACCTACTAACATATTCCCCTTCCCCTCCCCTTTACTCCAACATTAATCAGAACTCAACTGTAAGTTCAGCCCTAAAATCCCATCTTCACCCTCAAACAGGACACACACAACTGTTTGTGGCCAAATGTAAATCAACGTTTAGTGTTTTTTGTGCCATTGTTTTAAGCATCATCACATAAAACACATAAAAAGGGCACACATTCACCTTGGATGTCTGGGCCTCTTCCACTAGCTTGACAATCTGGCTGAGTGTGGTGTCTGCTCCCACATGTGTGGCTTCCACGAGTAAAGCTCCGTGTGCGTTGATAGAGCCTGAGATCACACAGCTACCTGGTTTCTTGACCACAGGCATTGGCTCTCCTGGATTGATGAATTCAGTAAAAAAGAAAAGAAAAGAAAGGGAGGTGATTTTCAATATGGCCACTAGGAACATATCAAAATAGTGCTCTGCATTTAATAAAGTTAATTGCATATACACAGTGAAAGTTAAGACGTAGCACCCAGGGGGCATATGGGGGTCTGTGTTTTGCACAAGGAGGCAGAGGGTAGATCCAGCCAGAGAGGGATTTGAACGTGAAACCACTGGTCTTTTTTCCATTATTCATCTAATATTCTAAATTGGGAAATCAACAGTGCACTTTGGAGTATTGTCACTTGAACTTGAACTCAACGTACTGGGGCATTTTAGGGAAAGTAAACATTTAAAACCTCTGAATGAGCCAAAGTCCCTTACCAGTGATAAGCGACTCATCTGCCGAAGACGATCCCTCTATTACCTTCCCATCAACGGGAAACTTTCCTCCAGGTGCCACCTTCACAATGTCACCCCTCTGCACGAGCTCCACCGACACCAGCTCTTCTCTGACACATCAGGAAATGCCAGATATTTATATCGTGTTTAAATCACAGGAATCAGATCAATAAATAAAACTAAAGTTTCGGGATAAGCAAAATTGAGGACTTCAAAAGTTTATTATGGAAAAGAAATGTAATCCGAGATTGCAATGGTGTGCTGTACTTTTCACAACTGGGCAACAGCACTAGTGGTCTGTCGAAAATAGCCCACAAAAACTCATTTATGATCATACTAAAAACATTACTGTAAAAACAGTATAAAATCCTCTGCCTCGCTGATAGAAACTCTTGTAGGTACAAAAAAGTACAGTACAATGTTTGGGTGTTATTATTACCCTGAACAAATGTATAGGGTGAAATTAACCTGCTGATGGTGTTGTCTGGATCCAGGGAAACTATTGTGGCATCAGTGGCCTGAAGAGACATGAGCTTAGCCAGAGCCGCAGATGTCTTTCTCTGTGAAAATTCACAAACCATGTTACATAAATCTGTAAATGTTACATAAAACTGTACATTTTGTGGGAGGTGATGAGGAAGACGAAAAGAAAAACTAAAAAGGACATGAGATTTGAGTCACTTGGGACACTAGTTGCCACTAATTTTCGAACATGATTGAAAGCTTTTGTCCACATGAACGACGCCCTCTGACATATATGCAGTAATATAATATACCGTTAAAGTAATTATTGTATTTAAATCCTGCAAGTAAACAGTGTTCTACTAGGACAACAATTGCAAGTGTACACCATAGTCAAAGGTAGGTACAGTTTACATTTTAATCACGTAGTTTACTGCTGCTTCTTTACCTTTGCTATATGTTCCAGCCAGCGTCCAAGAGCAATGAATACAAAAAGCATTGGTGGAGTATCAAAAAAAGTTAAGGGACTCTGTTTAGCTCCTTCACTCATGGCTACGACCAGCACAACACACGAATAAGCATATGCAATTGTGGTTGCCAGTACAATAAGCACATCCATGTTGGCTACACCGTGCCTTAATGATTGATAAGCTTGTATGTAGAAATAACGGCCACCTACAAACTGAAAGAGAAAATGGATAGTTAGAACAACAATAATAAAAACAATTAGTTTAATAAATTGATGACTACTTTTACTTTATCTTATATTTTTTTATGATTTCAGCTTACTTCTGACGTATAGAAGATCCCTATTATCAATTAATATCAATGAATGCTGCTTCCTTCTCCACCAATTTATTTTATAATTTTTTATACTTCATATAAACTTCAAAACACATGGAGAATAGCCAGAGAGAAAAACATTAGATTTGAAACAAAAGAGCAACGCAAAACATTAAATCAATCACTACCTGAACTGGTGTACAAAGCAGAAAAAAGGCCAGGTTGAGGATGGAGATGCCAGGTAAGATGAGCTGCTCCATAGGCATGGTGCCACTGTGATCCTTGTGCAGACTGTCCATGACCATCATATAAATCATCAGACCCATCACTGGGATCCCAAAGATCAGGCTGAATAGAAACGAAAGCTTCCACCTACAAATGTAGAGTCATTTACAGATCAGAATCTCTTACAAACACACCAAAATCAAGTTAAAGCTTGGAGAGATACTTGCTGTTGAATCTGCTCTTCATGCTTCAATGTGTTGCTCTTCCCAAATTGCTCGCTTTTTATTAAGGACACACCAAATCCCAAACCCTTAGGCCGAAAGTATAAAATAAGAGTGCAGGTTTTCATTTTGGACACAATGTTAACCTCAACATTAGACAAAAGTGTTTTACCTCAATAGTTCTGATGACATCACGTGCTCCTATCAAATCCGGGTCAAACTTCACATGGGCTTTGTGTGTTGCTAATGCAACTGATGCTTCAATAACTCCTTTTGTCCTTAAAAGTGTACTCTCGATGTTATAGACACAAGACGCACAGGTCATCCCAGTCACCTGATGAAACAATAGAGCTGTCGACTGAAATCCACAGAGGCTTATAAACTCACTGTCACTGGGACAGTTCAATGGTTCAATATTCCGATGAGAACTTAGATGAGAAAAATATATGATATTTACTCTAATATATGATTACTTTATGATATGTAGTTTATATTATTTATTTATTTTTTCCATTTCTGGCCCACTATATGCCTACCATTTTTTTATTTCAATTTCCTGTGGACAAAACCGAACACTAAAGAAATGCAAAATATATACGTTCTGTTAAAAACACATTTGAGTTAAAGAAAAAATTTCAGCATAGACACTTACAGAGAGATCCAACACACCGTTTTGAACTGTAGTTTCCTCCATCACTGAGGCACCAAAGCCAAGGCTGGAGACGAGGTCAGCAATCGCTGGAGGTTCTAAAAGTCCAGGATCATACTTTACTTCTGCCTTAGCAGCCATCAGTGAGACTAACACTGATTTAATGCCTAAAAGATAAACATCGTTTAAAAAATGTACTTGACTTGGGATTTTGATGCTGAAAATGCAATAGATACCTCTGTGTTTCAACAAGCTCCGCTCAATGTTGGCCACACAGGATGCACATGTCATCCCGGTCACGTGCAAAAAACATTTTTGTATCTCACTTTCTTGCAAGTCAGAGGAGTTGTTAGTAGTTCTGACGCTTTGAGGCGGTCTGGAGATTAGTCCATTTGTAGATAGGGGAGGAATTGGACATCCTGACTTATCTTATAGAAAAGAAAATACACAAAAACGTAAAATTTCAACAATAAATGAAACTCATGTAAATAAAAAACTATTGTAAATAACATGATAAAACTAACTAACATTGTTTAGGCATTTACAAAAAAGTATTAAAATGTGCTGGCTAATCTAAAATTTTATCATAGCATTGATGCTAGTTTATTTAACATGAGTTTAACATTTAAAACTGTTTTAGAATGACACAGTTTCCGACAGGATCCTGATTTCCGTTTGGTTGCGTAAATGGAGGGACTTCTTTCTTTATTTAAAGCCTCTGTTTTCTGTGCTCGGAGCAGTTTGTATGTTACTCTATGTTGCGGTTGCCTGTCTGATGTATAGATGCACGTCCTATTTCTGAGCAGTGGCACAGTGGTAAAGTTATGCTTTAATTGCCTCCAGTGGCTGTTTGGTTCTCTTGTAGCGTTTAGTGTATCGATTGCGCAGGGATATTTGTGCTGTGTTTTGGTTCCCTCGAGAACGCTTCAGTTTGTGTTTTGTTTTGTTTTATTTTACCATTAAGGAAGCATCCTTAAAAAAATGTGTCAGAACAAAAAAAAAGATTTTAAATGGAGCAAAAAACAATTGGGATGGGCTAGGAATTTTGTACTGTATGTGCTGTATATGCACTTTAGTAAGCTTTAAAATTATTTTGGGTAAGGCCCAACAAGTTCTGCAGCTAGTTCCTTTAAGTTAAGCTGTCTTGTTCTCTTTTTTTCAGAGAGTTGTGCTGAAAGTCAGAACAGTCAGGCTTAAATCTTTTAAGCAGATTACCTTTTCTGCTTTTTCTTTTAAAGGTTGTGGAGTTTGAGTCATTCAGCATGCATTTCAGGTTATCCAATAATGCCAAGAACTTTAGAAGTTTTGCTTAGAAATTTAGACAAGATCTTGCCAGATCGGATTGAAGAACAAAGCTATTGGTATTTGATAGCTATTAGTTATTTGACTGCGGTTCTACTGAAATCAGGAGATATTTTCACCTTGCTCAAGCCATGCATGGAATCCCATGTCCTCAATCGCCCCCCGCAGTTCTTCTGAGCACGTCAAGTTGGACTTGAACACTATATCCCCCCTATTCTCCTGTAGGTTGACTTTGATGGAAAGCACCCCAGGTTTCGGGGATATCATTGTCTCTATGGCTTGAACACAAGAGTTGCACGTCATTCCTTCTATTCCAATTGTGACACTTGTTGGTGGAATGTCAAGGGTGGTAGATTCACACATTGAATTCCAACCAGGAATGGAGACCCTAAAGTTTCTTGGTGGAATCTCTTCCAATAGCATTTTTACAGAATCCAGGGTCAACAAAGAGGGATCAAATTGAAGGTCCACACTTCCTTGTTCCAAGGACACATACACAGAGTTAACACCTAAAGTTCCCGATAAAGTCCGAGTTATGTTTTGCACACATGACCCACAGTTCATACCTTCCACATTAAATGTCACTTCTGACCAATCAGAGACAGGTATTCTGTCAGCACTGACGGCCAGGCGTTTTGGTATATGAGAAGAGGACGAGGGTGAAGCATTAAGACCCATAGCTTCAATAGTGTCTATCAAATCTTCATCAGCTATCTCACCATATTTGATCCTCACAGTAGTATCTATATCAGTCAGAGATGCATGAACATCAAGAACACCATTCAGACTTGTGATTTGATCCTCGACAGATTGAACACAGAACTGACAGGTCATTCCCTGGACCTGAATTTTCACTTCATTCTCCTCCAGCTGGTCAGCCTGGCTTGCTTCTACCACTTTATGCTCCATTTTATGTTCAATCGTGTCTTCTGCTTCATAACCAAAATTATCAAAAGCTGTTTGCTGATGTATTGTGTCAACATGTGGATCTCCATTTCCCTGAAGAAAAAAAGAAAAAACAATGAAAGTATAATTTTGCTTAATTTTACAGTGGGTTTTAAAAAGGGAAAAATACTCACAGGATATAAATCTAATGTGATTTAAAAAGAATCGTATTTAATTCACAAAATTATAAACAAGAATTGATAATAAAAGAAAAGATAAGAAAAGAAAAGAAATGCTGAAAGAGAAATAACAACTAAAATTATTTATATAATTTCATTATTACATTGACCTATGATATCACTTTCATTACACTTCTTACTATTCAAACTTTGTTTTATATTTTTTTGGTGTATACATTTGGTGTAAACAGCTTCACTTAAACTAAGAACAGATTTTCTTTTCATTGTAAGACATGCATTATTAATTTTTTTACAATAAAACTATTTCAATTATTATATTTTAATAATTATAAGAGTTCTTTCACTTAAGCACTTCAAGAAATGGATTGGTCAGATTTCTTGCTGTAAACATCCCTCCCTTAAATCGTGGATTGACTAATTCACACTGCCTGTCTTGTGATATCTGTTAGCAGGATTGCTAATCCTAAAAATGACCTTCATTTTAGGCTAGCGCAGAAGTTGGATAATGTAAAGTTGTGTGTGTGTGTGTGTGTGTGTGTGTGTGTGTGTGTGTGTAAGTTTGTTTACAGACCTACAAAGAAAGCAAATAAATTATTGCTGCATAAGGATTTGATATATCTATAGCCTGAACATGTAAACGGTGTGTTTGACTAAGTGTAAACAAAAGCTGTAACTAAGAAACGGGCAGATTGTCTGCTCACTCTAACTCGGCTCTTTCCAGCCACAAGCAGTGCAATTTTCCTTCCGCTTTATGTTTATCCATTACACAATAATATTGCCAATTGAAAAGTAATTATTGCAGAAACACACACACACTCAGTTACACGCTCTAACACACTTGTACATACAGTATACTCACACTTTTTAGGTTTTGCAGAAGCAAATTCTCCTCCATTTATGTATTATCATTTAAGCTACATAAAATGTGATTTTTTAATATTTTAAATATCTGCATATTGCATATTAAATCACATGCAATAAACAAGACATTCTAGGACCAGAATTCAAATCTACGATGCCTGGGTTGTTTTTGATATTCTGGCAGTGGCGCTGCTTTTGCTTCTTTTAATGCTTTGAGCATGTGTTTTTGTCAGTTTGACTGTGCTCTTGATTTGCCTAAACATTATTACATGTGCATGTTTGTTTGCCAAACCATTTCCCCTTCCTGTTTAGTTTTTCTCTTATTTGTTTCACTATTTAGAGCCCTTGATTTCAGTGTTCTAAATCTTATGTTTGGAAGTATGTCACTGACTTTTTTTCCCATGGTTTGGATTTTAACAACTGTGTATCTTCATTTTTGTTCTTGTGAAGTATTTTTTTGTTAAGTTTGTAAAATAAAGGCTCTTTTCTGTCTCAATCCTGCAAGTTGGACAGTCTTCACTGAAAACTTGGCACCTGTTTCTGTAAGATTCTTAAAGGTCAAGATTGGAATCAAACATCTGAGCTATACAGTTTCTGCCAAATGTCCCTGCTGATAGAGGCGCTGTCAAAGTATATTAGCCTGCATTCAGCATCAAAGCGAAGATTAGTAAATATTTTATTCAGTTGATCAAGCACTGGAATTTCTACATTTCAAAATTTAGCAGGACTTGTGGTGTGGAAAATGCATTAGTTATTTTATTATATACTGTAATCCTACAGTCCTGGCACCAGAATTCTGGTAATCATAGTTAAAACAATCCAGTGACTATCTAGCAACAAGATAGTCTGATAAACAAGAGTTCTGAGATTTAATGTTAACCTAGCCAAAGAGACAAAAGCATTGATCTTCATGTTCTAAAGTTAACATGGTTAATAAAACTTAAAAAACTTTTTTATACATGCGTGTGTGTAATAAACTTTTATGTCCATGCCTGTCTCTGTCACAGAGTAAAAGCAAAAGTACGGAAGTACTTTGCTTTTTTGAATTACTCCATTACAAGTTACAAGTCACCATTTCCAAGATGACTTGAGTAAAAGTCAAAAAGTGACCAATTTTAAAAGAAGACTCCAATAAATTTGAAAAACAATAAACTCATGTTTAATCTAAACTAAAAACAAACTTAATGAGGTTTTGTTTTCTAATATTTGGTCCAGTTGTGGAGTATTTGGAGAGTTGTGGTCCAGTGGTAGGGGTCTGGGAGAGGTGGGCTGATTCAATTCGGCCTACGGCTGATTCTCCAACAAAGTTGCCCAAGAACAAGACACTGACCATATCCATATAGAAATTAAATGTAACACCTCAATGTTTCAAATGGGCAGAGCTAAATAAATAATAAAATTGTCTCAGTCAAACTTAAATGCAAATGTCGATAATTAAATACCTGGTATTTATCAAACCGCTAATTCAAAGTTAACATGATTTAGCTCATAAATAGCATCCAGTACCTTCAGCACCCTGCAGATGGCGGTACATCCTCGTCTGCCCAAGACATTAACCACAGTAGAAAAAGATGTCAACTTAAAAATGCCGAGTAACAATAAGTGTCCATTCAAATGCAGTGGAGTAAAGAGTACATTTATTCAATCAAAATGTAGTCAAGAAGAGAGTAAAAGTTTTATACTTGAGCTTATATTTTAGTACGCCACACTACACGACATTACATATCGAAATTCCGTGTATTTATAGTCATGCCTTTTTGTGTCGTTCAAACGTGAAGGAAGGACACTGACCTCATACTCTCTGAGCGCATCTTTGCCATTTAGTGAGTGCGCACCGCCGCAAGGATCCGGTCCGCAGCCCCGCGGAGATGTGCATTCACTCATGCAGAGCTGCTCCGCGCTGGGCGCCGCGCTGTCAGGCGACAGGGAGATTCGCTTAGCGAGGTTTCCGCGCGCACCCCGATTAGCCATTGTGTCGATATGGCAGCAACACTGCAGCTGAAGTTTAGTGTTCCGTCCCTTAGTTGGAAAGCCAGTGGAGTGAGACGCCGTGTGTCACTGATCCAGAACCAGCTCCAGGTGTGTGATTCCCCGCCGCTTTCCGATCTCCGGCATTTACTCTCGTGAATCATGTTGTGGTGGAGTTTGCACCCGTCACCGTTGGTCAAACGAGTTAATTATTGAACTATAATTATGTTGTCGTGTGTAGGGTTTAAATAAACAAGAATTATAAATAATTTTTGAGCAAAGCTACACCGCATGCAATGTATACACTATCAATTAATATCAATTATCAGGTTCAAACCCATGCATTTTATGTACTGTGAAAAATAAAGCCATTTACAGTAAGTATATGTGCTATATTTTCTTGGGAAATGGGCTAAAAGAAACGAGTCGATGCTTTATTGAACCGTTCGATTGCGCCTTTTTTTGTGATTTTTAAGAAATGTTCGCGGTAAAATCTGCATGTTGGATGCAGATCCCACATGCGCAATATCTGTACACAAATAACTCGCAAAAAATACTCTGCACACAACAGCATAGTTGCCGAAAATAAAGAAACAAACTAAAGTATAAGCGATTTGGGGATTTTACTCGCGTTTTTCTATTACAAAAAAACGAGCTTCTGGCGTCACCCTGTGGACAGCGGCAGAAGAATTGAACTTTATTAATCCCTCAGTGGGGAAATTCGTCTCTGCTTTTGGCCCATCCGAACGAACTCGGAGCAGTGGGCAGCCACACGTTGCGGCGCCCGGGAATAGCCCGGTCATCAACTCATCCTTTGATCGCAGGTGACCTTATGTACTTTACAAGGACGCAGACCCTCTAATGATACGTGTGTAATGATCATATTATTTTCGATATTTGGGATTGATGTCAGGGCCTGTTGGTTCATTTTATTCTGCTCATAGGTTCACTAGTGCAATTCGTCTCCACTTTATGTATGTCAAAATCATTGTTAACGATGTAAACAAAATTATTTCCATTTGTTCTGTTTATTTTGTACCGCTGTTTTGGGACGATATGCGACTGTGAAGTGTTTTATAAATAAAATTAAACAAAGTGTCTTGCTTGATTTTATTGGTCTTGTATTCTTGGTGGCAGATGGTGCAGCAAGGGCACTAGACATGTCAGCATACGTACATGAATTACAATACATGGAGCAGGTCAATCATATATTTTGAGCATGGTATCAATATAAAGTGTATTGTGAGCTGAGTGTATTGATAAATCATTTCAAGGCATTGCATGTTTGTTTACTGTGTTTGTTGCTATGCAATTTTCCATTCATCCTGTCCTTTCACGATTGTCATATATGAAATGAAATCAAAATATGAAAATGCATTAAAAAAGAGGAAGAGATGAGAAAAGTAAGTTTGGCCTTATGTATCACATTCAAGTCATTTACCATTAAAGAAATGTACTATTTAAATGTATTAAAAGATTATCAAGTTTACTTTTTTTTTTTTTTTTAGCAAATGCTCGGATGTGTGTTGTGTTATGTTATTTATAGATTTGTGTTTTTATATATTCTCTCTTTTCTCTGCTGTTGTATGGTGGAATTTCGCCGCTGTGGGACTAATAAAGGTATTTTCTATTCTATTAAATTAAAAATTTTGGCATTGCTTGAATTCCTCCTAGCAACTTACAAACATGCATCATGGGCTTGTGTAAGAAAACTTTCCATGACGTGAGCTCTAGTATTAGAAGTGAGTGTCTTCATTTTATTGTCATTGATTGTAGTTATAGAACTTCGATACTGTAACTGTATCAATGGGCCAGTTAAATTCTGGTATGAAAAGAAAAAAAAGAAAAAATAGTAAAAGTCTGTACCATTTATGTAATATTACACCATCTCAATCTGGTAAGCCAGTTAAACAACAGAAATGGATGTATTCTTGTCTTCAAAGACTGTGTGGTAAATCCAGCATAGTAGAGTTCACTGACACTAATATTGACAGTCAGTCTGAGTCGGATGTGGAAGCCCGGCACTGTCTGATTCCGACTAAGCCCACATGTGAGGCTGAAGAAGAAGAAGATCTTCTTGGTGAGGTTTCAAATCTTTCTGCCTCTGAGAATCTAGTCAAAGAAGCTCCATTCCCAGAGATTGAAGTCCAGGAGGATTCAGTCCAAGAGGATTCTGTTCCAGAGGACACAGTCAAAGATTATTCACTACCAGAAAACCCAGACAAAGAAAATATCGTCCTAGATATTCCAGTCAAAGATGATCCAGTTCCTGAAGATGTTGAACCAGAAGTCCATCCAACAATGATTTCTCACTTTTACATTAATTCAATCCCCAACCATATATCGGATTGTTGTGGTCAGGTAGGTCTTGATAAGATTGCTGAAGAATTAATGCTAAAGACAATACTGAGGTATTCAATCTCAAAACCTGAACCTGACTAAGCAACATTACTACCTGGATCTTTGTAATGGAACACCCTCAACATCAGGCTGGAGACAGATGTTTGTGCAACGATTGAGTAAAACAGTTTGAACCCTTGACCGGGCCCGAAACTCACACCTCGAGTCTGAAACGGAGGCGGAGCGCTACCCACTGAGCCACTGCGCCGCACTTACCGTATTCAATTGTGAGGATGAACTGTTCTCGAAATTTGTAATTCAACTGTAATTATATTAGTTATTATCATTTATATTGTTTATACTTGGAACACACTGGATTCTTTGAATTGATTCAACTTCATAACATGCGTGATAGAAAACACTCTGGATGTGAAGAGTTTCAACCGCAAATATCCTAAATGAATCCGAACAATACAAGCTGCATCAGTTGTGCCTTAACATGATTTAACCATTTTTAAACGTGTATTTGAGCCAATGTGTATTATTTGTTGTACAAGTTAAACAGTAGTTCAGCTCCATTTGAGCTGTCTCTCCAACTTCCTCGTTAAGTTTCAGCTGATTACGTTGTTTCACTCGTCCCTTCTAGTGTCTAAAAAGAGTTTATACCAAATGTTAGGATTAAAATAATTGCTGTTATAATGTACAGTAAACAATTTTACATTGAGCGTCACTGTTTCCAAATGAAAAACTGTGTCACTTTGCCACAAATTTTGTCACAATATTTTTCAATTTTTCTCTTGTAAAAATGATTCGTCTGTTCTCTAGAAATGTTTACTTTACTTGACAGTCATTTGGCAGACACTTTTATCCAAAGCGACTTACAAAAAGAAGTCGAACTTACTTCCTGTGTTTGGTATTAGATCTGGATTGTCGCCTTGCCCTTTAGATGTCAAGTTATCTGGATTGTATTTGGATCACAGCTCGAGTCATTCTTTACCCATAAACTTTGATTTCCATCCAGGGAAAGTAACTAAATAACATACACGTGATTTATTTTGATTATTTGATCACTATAAATGACAAAAAAAAAAATTACTAAAGGTAGAAAAGTAAGTCAAAAGGAAGCAGCTTATATAAAATGTTTCTTTATTACATTTAAATAGTCTGATAGTATTAACGTTTGTTTCTCTCTCTTTCTCTCATACGTATACATATGCATCTGAAGCATGTGTACAGTATGTGTACACACACACACACACACACACACAGTTCAACATACGCTCGCTCAACAGAGATTAATCATGGCACAGTTGCTTATCACCACTGTACAATGACGGACAGAGTTGTACAAGACTTCATGAAACACGTTAATCTTTACATTACATTGTCTACAGTGATGAGAACAGACAAACCGACACAGTTGGTTTTTGTTTCACAGAACATTATTAGAGTTTAATCCTACATTTTTAACACTGCTATTATTTCTTATAATTGTCCCCATCTATACTCAACTCAGACATGTTTTTTTATACCATCTCAAAAACGAGAGACCTTGTAGAACATGCCATAAAAATGCTTTGCGCTTTAAATAATTCAGACCTTAAATGCAAGATCGTCTTTGGCTCACAAAGACGTCTTTGGCTCATTCCAGAGTCAATCTAGTTCAAGTTTAGATAAACTATCATCTCTCTCTACACACACGCACACACAGTTTAAAAACTGCTACGTACACAAATTAATTTCTATTGAAAATGAACCAGTCACTTCACACGTACGTAACGGCTTGTTCACACAACGTTTTAGGAAACCATCTGCTTTTTAGAACTTCTTGCAATATTCTACTTATGGTTACACGACACACACACACACACACACACACACACACACACACACACACACACACACACACACACACACACACACATATGTAAAAAAGCCTACACCCATGAGTCAGGTGAGGCTGGGTAGGTCTGAGTTCTGTATGAAGGCCTGCGTGTGGTGGAGTAGAAGTCCACGTAGTTTGTGTTGGGTTTAAACACCTGCCTCTCGCTCACCACTGGATACCTCACAGGCTCATCCAGGTACGCGTCCTCGTAGCCCATCGGAGACGACAGGTACATTCCAAAAGTGTCGTAGGTGCTTTGATTGGCTTCATCGGGGTAGTAGAGTCGGCCAAGCTGAAAGAAACAATTCTTTTATTGGCTTTGATTCAGAGTTGTGATGTCAGTCTGTGATGTCAATTCCGAACATTGCAAAATATCACACATGAGTGGATGGATTCATGGACAGAAGATAGAAAACTGGATAGGTAGATAAATAGATGTGGATGTATGTATGGATTGACTATTAAGTAAACTTATATAAATATCTTAATATCTTGTGGATTCTCATTCCACATTAAAACCAATTTCTTTCAGTAACTTTCTTACGGATTAATTTGTACAATAAAAGTGGAAAAGTGGAGAGCATATATTTGAACATTTCATAACACTGAAAAAGGTGGTCATCTGTAGGAATGTATACTGGGATTACAGTCATGGTTCAGTTCACCTGTGATCTGCGAGACTCTTCTGCTGATGGAGATGGGCAGGAACTGATGAAATATGCCGACTGCTTTTCAGACCCTGATGTGGAAAAAAAAACAGTAACATAAAAACACAGAGCATTATTAGTAAACTGATAATTCAGAACAAAAATATACAAAAACAACACGACTTTTGAAGCACAAAACGAAATGAAAAACAAACTGGGGAAAAAAGGAAAGTTTCTTCTTCCCATTCCGACTAAATCACTTAAAGAAATTTGACCCTTAGTCAAAGAACCAATTTTAAATCTAACAAAATCACTGTCAATTATCTTTAGGTCATGCCACACACACGTTCAATCATGGAGTCATAAACTGCTCAAATCACAACTAGATGCTGAGGCACTGTCAATATCTAACCTACCATTTGTTTAGAAAATTCTCACATTTCATATGTTTGGGATCATATCCAGCCCTAAGAGCCAGTGGAGAAATATTTGCATATGCTGGACAATACATTTGTGTCTCATGGCAGGAAACTGTGGTTGAAACCATGGTCTTTTTTATAACCAGCAGTGTATTCTTCCAACAAAACTTGTTCCTGTTTCTGCCTGTACTGTAGTTCTTTTCTACCAGTCATTTCTCCTCCAGTCATGCCTTCCTTTCCGCCTCTGGACCACCTGTTCCTGTTGCCCCCTTCAGCTACAATCAGAACCTGGGTTGAATCTAGAACTCGAAGAGTTCGGGCTAAGATCCGAATCGCATTGTGCCAATAGTTGAATCTGTAATTCTGCGGACTTCAACAGCACTTCAGCTGAACCTGATGTCTACTTTCAAGTTTTCAAGTACTTTCAAGATGTCTACCAGATGGGGAGCGGGCAGGAGGGACAATCGTACCCGGGCACGGATCATGACCCCAGTGCCTAGTGTGAGTACCTTTAAGCTAAGACTGCTCTATTGCACCCTGTGTCTTTTGGCAAGGACAGAGTGAGAGTCTGAAAACCAAACAGTCAAAAAATACATTGCTATGGGCTTTTAATAGAGGTTTTATGGCGTATTATCAATCTATCATGTGAGCTCTTTAATTGATTATTCCTGCTGATGTTTTAGGCCAGGGACACAATGGGCAGGTCTTTTGTCAGAAGTTTACCTGTATATGGAGTGGTATTTCGATTGGCGTCTTCATAATAATTATGAAGTTGCATAGATGACTGTGTCCTCCGCTGGTTTAAACGGTGACCTCTTATGCCCAACATGGCCGGTGAAGAGGTTGCGCTGCCTCCTAAAAGTTTGGAAGAATTAGAAACAACACAATAAACGTCATTCTGTCATAGTGATTTAATTGTAATAGCCATCATCTTTTCGCTTCACTAATAATGCATTCTTTAGAATCTTTCATGTTGTGAAGAGCCACCTGATTGGATGACAGGGGACATCTGCACATTACTGGTTGGCAGAGTGGGTTGTGAGCGATAACGGTCTCGCTCCAGGGTTGACACAGGGGTGATGAAGTGATTCTGGTTCCAACCGTCCTGCGGAAAAGCAAACAACTTCTTGCTTCACAACAGATTCTAATTGTTTAAATGTATTAAGTGACACACAAACCTTTTTATAGAAGTTGCGTAGATCTCTGTACTGCCACAGAGTGTTGAGCACCTGCGCTGATGCCTTCACCACCTTCATGGAATACCTTCAATAGATGGCAATATCAACGTTAAACACTTATATTCTCTCTCTATGTTCCTCTGTCTTTCGCTCTCTCAAACACATACACAAACACACATAGACCAGTGAGATACTTGTAGGTTGTCCAAACAAGCACCCGAGTGTGGTCCAGACAAAGCTTTCTAACTACTTATTTCTATTCTCCTCATCATTATTCCCTATGGAGACTTCCAGTTGAACTTCACTGTGCCGATATCTTGGTGTTTGGTTTCCCCAACGGCCTTGAGAGTTATCCAGCATGCACTGCTCGCTTCATTGTTGTTAAAGTGAGCGACAGAAATAGTAGGCCGCAGAGAGAATGGCGCAGATAACAGGACAATACAGACTGTACAGTTGACATTTTCTTGTGCTATAAAACACCGCCCTGTCATGTTTTTTTTTCTTTTTAACTCAAAGTAGTAAGCTTTAAAAATGAAAATGTATGAACATTATTATAAAAATAACAGGAATTGCTACATATAACAGGATAACAACAGTGTTGGTCCCATGGTTGGATGGCATGGGAGTCAAATGTTTTGGGCTACTAGCTTATTGTATGCGACATGCTTAAGCCTGTTGATAAACTTGAAAAAAGAGCAGGACTCAATCCTGTCTGAATATAGAGTAAATAAAACTGAAAACCTACAAAGAGTTAGTGGACTCTATTGATTGCAAGATAGTGGGCTTTTTTTCTACACGTACTGATGTCAGCTGCCACCCTGATTCGTCGGTTGTTCATCCTCCACATGAGGGCGTTAAAAATCGGACTCCAGTCAGATGGCAAGAGTGAAGGAAAAGAATGGCACGTGTGGCAGCTTGAGGGAAGCTATGGCTTCATAGAACTAACACTTGCTGTTGCAAACGCAGAGTGTTTTTTAACCAGTGAGTAGAGCTGAACAAAAATCACGCAAGCTGCAAGCTTTTCGAGTCTGTGAAGGCTAATCATCTGAGTACTTTTACTTGGCATGCTTATGCTGGGTAACAGTCTGAAAGCTCCATCAAAGCTTGGGTCACTGCGTTTGCTATAAGTGACAGGAGTAGTCGGTTTTGTGCAACTGAGCAACTGTTCTTCAACGAAGCAGTGTCTGTCTCACTGGATGTTGGAGGAGCTTCATCTAGCGTGTGTCCCATGAGATTGGGATTGCCCGGCAGGGGATAAGGTCATTCGACTAGGCCTCTAGCTCCCTCATATGAGTGAAAAAGGGTACTGGTAAATGCCCACTTAGGAATTAATTTTAAAAAGTAAAATTAAGGAATAATCAAAGAAAAATAAAAGGTATGAAGTTTGTAATAACTACTTATTTGGATTTAGAAGCTGCTACAGAATGGTAATAAGAAAATATAAAATGAAAATATAATCAGAAAGAAACCACCCGTCATGTCACCAAACACAATATATTATTATATATAATTATTGATTAATAATTATATTTCAATAATCATTTATATATTATACATATGCTCTCACAGAGAGAGAGAGAGAGAGAACTTTATACATACAGTATTTAGTTTATAAAAAAGTAAAGCATTATACAGACATATTTCTACATCTGCTACTGTACACACATACACAGTATGTATGTGTATCTGCCTCAAGTTGAGTGTATCTACCTCAACTCCCTGATTCAGGAATACTCTCCCGCACGTAGTCTGCGATCAGAGAACGAACGTCGGCTAGTCGTCCCTCTACAACGCGGCTTGAAATCTCTCGCAAAAACCTTCTCTCGTTCAGCGGCTGTCTGGTGGAACAATTTACCTATTCCTCTTGGAAAGTCTGCAACCTTCTCAACATTTAAAAAAGGACAAGAAACTGAGCTCTTCCACCAGCACCTTAACACTGATTAACAAAAAAAAAAAAAAAAAAACCTTGTCCCATGTTTCTTGTCTTGTGTTCACTGTTTTTGTTGACTGTCATGCTGTTCTGTCTAGTAAGTTTCCTTATATAGCCTGTGTTGACATCTACTGTAGCCTGTTGTAGACAAATTGCTTCACTTGCTCCTCTTTTTGTAAGTCGCTTTGGGTAAAAGCGTCTGCCAAATGACTGTAGAGTAAAGTATGTACCTTTCTCCCCGTCCTCTGCTAATCGTGACCAGTTTGTCGATGCCTCCTGTCTGGGCGAGTGCACGGGCATTTTCCATGTTCCTGCTTGTGACTTCATGCAGCGCACAGCAGACTGATGCCACCGTCTCATCTGAGAGCAGAGATGGCCCGGTGCCAGGAAGACGTGTCACCAGGTCCCGCATGGCGTATTTGCCTTTAGAAGCCACAAAGTAACCGGCTTGAGAAATTCTTAGTTTCAGAAGATGCAGTGCTGTCAGTAATGTGTATATAAAACTGACTAATAGTTTAAAGGGCTGCTGCATAGAGGGACTGACCAATCAGCTCCTTGTTCCTGGCATCCAATGCCATGTTTCGGAGTGCAGTGGCCACTGAGCACACCACTCTGTCGTTGTCCATTCTTAGCAGCTCCACTAAAATAGGCAAACCTTTCTCTTTACGTACAGCGGCACGGATGTAGGCGGCAAACTGAAAGAGAAGCAGAAAACATTATACATGTCAATTATTTTTTTATTTATGGTATTAAAAAGAAAACACTGTAATAATTATGAAAATATTGGTAAACACAAGATATACGTACAGTGCAAATTTTTATTCTTTTTAATATAGTTTTAATATTGTGTCCTGCTTTTCAAGATATACGATCAATGAAACACTGTAACAGCAAATAGTCTTAAAAAATTAATGTACATGTGAAATGTATTTTAACTTCAAATAAGAAGGCCCGAAATTAACTTGTACCATCTGTGAAATAAAACATCCTTCACAGCTGTGAACAAAGATCTTTACAATAAAAAATTCTTAATACAACAGCTTTAGAACAGCTACTGCGGAATGTTGTCATCGCTTCCCATTCGCATTGGCCGAGCACACAACTTTTGGGCTAGAATGATATACAGTGCAAGTTTTCCGCTGTTACTGATAACTGACATCAGTGGCGGCTCTAGGGATGGGCGAACGGGACAGTCGCCCAGGGCGGCATTTCTTCATGTCATGTGGAGGGGTGGCACAAGGGTGTCTCGTCCAGGGCGCAATTCAATGTAGAACCGCCACTGACTGACATAATCAGAATAATTCTCCTTCACTAAACACTTAAGTCCTCAGAAAAGGAGCAGAAGAGACAAATAATGTTACAGAGATCAATCTCTTCATCAATGTTGTGTGCAGTGGACTGGTGGAATCTCTGAAAACGCTTAAGGTGCTTTTTTGCCTCAATTGACAAAGACTCAATTACATTATCCACAATATCTACAGTGAGTGGCAACTTTGTCCACAATTTTTGTGAATTATTTGAAATGGTTTAAAATATATTTCAGGTGTAATAGAAGCATCTATTGTTTTCTGATTTTTTCAAATGTTTAAAGATAATTAACGTTACGGCTTCCAACAAAATACTGTGGTACCTCCCTTTACAAATGTCTCCATTAATGAAAATTATGAAAAAGGGCATTGTCGAGAAAAGATTGTCTCTTGTTATAAAATTATTTCTTGATACGACAGGCCAAACAGGCGTTATAGGGACAAGAATGTTAAGCAAGTTTTTTTTCTTACCACTAATATATGTTTTGAGTCGCTTTGAGTCAAGATGGCATACATAATAGGTTTTTTTTTTTAATACAGTTATTATAATATATTTAATTATATATTAAAAACATTTTGTCTGAATTTACGGAGGCTTGGTATGGATTTGTGCATTTATTATGCAAAATGCGTTGGTTTTATGATTTTACGAAACTGCTATTGGCACAAATTTATTTCGTAAGGTGAGGTACCACTGTACAAGAGTGTCTGTTCATAAAAAAACTGCTAATCCTGATCACATTACATAATACTATTCTGCTTAAGTTTAGACCATGTATCTCTGATAAGGAACTAGACAAGCATCACAGTAGTGGAAAGTCGGACAGACTTTGAAATCTTCAGTCTGCTGCGCTCTCTGGGTCTGCTGGGTTTCTGAGTGCAAACTAATTAGACACGTTATAATATATTTTTAACCCTGATCTTCATTTCAAACTCATTCAACCTAAACGTTCTACATAACAGGCAAGAAGCACCATCTGGAACTCAAAACCATAGCTATTAGAACTGAGTGTCTGGCAGCTTGGCGTGATGTGAGCCAGACTTCCTTTAACAATAACTACCTTTTACAATCACACCAGCTTCAGAGATTTTGTCAAGGAAGGAGTTCATACAACTTTAATTGGAATGTGCAAACATTTGGCAGCTTCTACTCCTGTGCTAATCATACGGTTCAGTCAATTTTGTTCTCACTTTTCACTTTTTGCCAAAAATTTCAGGAACAGAACCTTTGGTGCATCTCTACCAATCACAACTATATTACATTAGTTTATGACAGATAAAAATCGTAATCTTAAAAAGAATCTGCTTTCTCAGTTTATGCTTATTGCATTCTCAGAATGATGCAAGAAAACATGGTTAGTGTGTAAACTACTTTACAACCCTCTACAGCTTATATCTGTACACATATAACTAGACTCTTTTTAGAGGTTTCATTCTTATTGCAGTGACCAGAGAAAACATACCCTCCATGTTCCGGCAGAGAGATTCTGCAGAGAGCCGGCTGCCCCTTCCAGCGTGGCAGGGTTGGAGCTTTCTGCCAGGAGAGTCAGGTAGGGCTTAACCACAGAGGGGTGCCACAGCATCTCTGCTCCCTTTGGACTTCCAGAAAATCCTGGAATAGGCCCAACTCCATCCCACTATAGCATAGGACAACAGATGCTCATCAAACATATCAGATAAGTGCTTTTTTAAATTAGTAACATTTTTGAAGCCAGGTTTATTGGTATTGGACAGGCCATTGGTAAATAACAAAAAAGCCCTTTTGTGTATTTAAAAAGGGTAAACAATGCAGCAAGTCATCAAGAACCCAGTTATGTCAGAGAAAATATATATTTTTTAAATGCGTTTTCAAATGATCTTTTATACTATGTCAATCAAATGTGCCTGTGGCTGAAAGAAAGGCTCACATGAATAATTTAAATATAAAATATACAACAAAAATGACTAATGAAACATTTCATTATGTAATGTAATGTAACAAAACTAAAACAAACAAAAAATCTAAAACTGAATAGCTTATTTGAAACTTTCAAGCAAA
The DNA here is from genome assembly GCA_028031935.1 of Paedocypris micromegethes. Lineage (NCBI taxonomy): Eukaryota > Metazoa > Chordata > Actinopteri > Cypriniformes > Paedocypris > Paedocypris micromegethes. The sequence goes on along the minus strand of CM051495.1, from coordinate 18,892,823 downwards.
GACAAAATAAGTCTCAATTACAGTATAAGCAAAATAATCTGAAATATTACATTTTCTATTTCATTCCATCTATTCAGTATAATCAAATTACAATAAAATGTTATCAATCAAATTTTATCAATCAAACATTTTATTAACCAAGTTACTTGCCCACAGAAAACTAATATAATCAACTGCTATAGAGTTTCTAAAATGAAGGAAAAAGGTTTGTTGCTTCCAACATTTCAGAAGCTGTTTAGATCAGAGTTTAGTCATGTCAGGTTACCTGCTGATCCTGCCAAGACCTTTTCTTCTTCTTCTTCCTGAGACCCCAGCAGCTGTAGTCCAACTGTTTACTGGAGGTGTCTGGGCCCAGGAGCACGTCTAGGTCCTGTGCCCCCATCAGCCGAGATGGAGGCATCTCCAGCTCAAGTCGGTATGAAAGGTTCCTCAAAGTGCACACGCAGTTTTCCACAATCTAGTCAATACACAATGTGAAGGTGAAAAGACAATACACATTCAAAATGAAATTCTGAAGACTCATTCACAAATAAATAATAATAATACAAATTATAATATATCTGTTAATAAACTGTTGTTATTATATTATTGTTGTTATTTTAATAAATACATAGCCATAAAACGAATACCAGCAGGTGGCAATGTAGCACAGATTTTTTTTAGAGGAAAAAAAGTAGCATGCAGAATTTTTCAACATGGGGGGTGGGGCAGTCTAAAACCAGTTTTAAAAACAATTTGCTGCCAAAATTCAACATTTATAATGTCAGGATCCCAATCACTATCTGTTAAGAACGTGGTGTCTATATCACTGGTTTGCATCTATGACATTCTTGTGATTTGTTTATGTAATCTGTTTGTTTCCTCTTTACTCTCCTAATTTGCACCTTAATAATTAGTTCATTAATAATTACTAGTTTTATTTCACTTTTTTTTTTTTACTTTTATGCACCTAATTTGTTTCTTCATTTAATTACTGTGCTTTATTTTGTCTAGCACAGGATTATTTTACATGAGATTATTGGAGATTTTGCTCTCAAGGCGCTACAAGTCTCTGCATCCATGAATTTCTGAGTGATACACGTTATCTGAGTTCAGATTGTTTTGTCCCTATTGTCTGGTAATGTATTCCAGTGTTTTATACCGTTTATACCTGTTTATATACAGTTTACGTTTGGTTTGTTTTGTTAGTTTTGCTTTTTATTCGTAATAAAAGCATCTCCCTGTGACTGAGAATTATTTCTGCTTTTCCCTGACACGTAAACTAAATTCAACAGAAATGTTGAGCATTAGAAAGGTTATTATGAAATTCAACAATTAAATATGCAAAACATAGTTTACCTTGCTGTCATAATCAGAGGTGTTTACACAGGTTTTAATTATATATAGGAGGGAATCGATCAGCCCCTCACAGCAACGCATCTGCCTTCTGGCCTCTTCACCAGCGGAGCTCAGGTTCCTGAGACAGATCAATGTCAACAAAATTCAGAACTGTATGTTTTAACAGAAATATCAAGTTGACTTGTTCTTTTTTTTAATACATGAGTGAGTGTGCTGTAAACAGACCTGAGACATCCAGTGGTGTTCCTCAGTACTAAAGATGAGTGTAGTTTCAGTTTCTGGTCTTCTCGCTGAGGCGCAGCCCCCCACCCAGAGTGAGGGATGATCACGGTGTTGGTGAGTGGCCCAAGAGCATCACGAGAAATGGTCATCTTCACAGAATCACACGACGACAGGTTCCACAATACGCCTGTGATTGCAGGTAAATGATCGTGTACAGTAAAAAACATAAATTATCATAAGCATTTTTATTATTTTAAAACACAAATCAGTCAGATTTAGTTATTCATGATTTGAGTCAAGTTTATATTTCCTTTTTAGGACCTAAACTGAAAATTAAGTAAAATATTATAGTATAGAATAACATAGAAATAGAATAATAAAACAGTTGATATTATTATTTAATTGATGTCAGCTTAAGAAAAGTGTGATAGCAGCTATAGTACAGTTACAGTACTGACTCTACCAACTAAGAATACACACAGCTATATAATATATTCATTCATTCATCTTCTGGCACTTCATCTTCTACAGGGTATTTATTATATAATAAGTAATTATATAATATATATCTACAGTTATATAATATATATCTACAGTAATTTAAGATATATTATAATGTATTAAATGCTAAACACGGACTACTTTTTTAATTAAAAAAAAAAAACAGGATTTTCAGGATGCTCTGTCACTACAGAGAAAAACTTTTGTAATACATTTTTTGAGATTTTATCTAGAGCTTTAATTAAGCTCAAAAAGCATAAAAACTTTTGTCCACAAAGCAATGGTTAAAAAATGTGTGCTTTTGCAAGCTTGTGTGAGTTCAGCTTTCAATCAACGGTACTGTGCATTCATTAATCTCAGCCACAAGTTTTATTTACTCTAATCTCTTATCGGAGCAGCACAGCACAAACTGATCTCAGCTTAAAAGCGAAGGAAAGCTAGTTTAAAAACAGCAAGACAGCATGAGAGAGGGGGAAGGAGAGGATCACAGCGATTCACGTGGCCACACAAGCCTACTCACCAGTTACGAGTTCTCTCACTTCACTGTCTGGAGTTTTTCTCAACAGACGAACTAATGCAGGGATTCCTCCGGCATTCCTCACACAAACTTTATTGTCATCCGTGGCTTTTCCATACACCAGATTGCGCAGTGCTCCGCATGCGTTTCTCTGAACTTCAACTGTCTTGTGGTCAAGAAGATCAACCAAGTGTCGGATTCCCCCGAGTCGACACACCTGAAAAAGCCATAAGGTTTGCCATGTTTATGATAATATCATAAGTCATTTCCTTTTCAAATCAACCAAATAATAAATTATGTCGGAGAGAGGTGATTTATCCATCTCAGACTCATAATATTTGCATCTCTTTCCATTGTGGATCCTTCTGTTCTAACTGACCAGCTTAAATAGTTTAAAACAAGTTTGACTGTGATTTTTAAGATATTAAACAAAACAAACTAGAAGTGCAAAGATGAGTGGCTTTTTAGATTACAAGTGTGTGTAGATGTGTACCTCTGCCTTAATGCGGTTGTCTCCATAGCAAAGATGCTGTATATATGCGGCAGCATTGGCCTGGACTGAGGGAAAATGATGCTGCAGCATCCGGATCACCTCTGGGAGCTCTGGATCTCTCCAGGCAAACTCCCTAAATCCCCAATCACAGAATGCATAAAGTTTGCACAAGTCAAACACTGTTGATTCACTGCCACCAAAATTGAAACACTCTTAACTGCATTTCTGGAGTGAATAATGTGATTTTTACAGCACAAGTCCAGAGCTTATGGACAGTTGTGGAATTTATTTGCAGGGGAATAATACTTCAACGTGAAGAAAACATGAGCAAATGTGTTGCCTTTTGAACATAAACTATATTCAAGTCATTTCAAACTGACTGATAAATAATTAAGCCTAGTTATCAGCAGTAAAGGTACAGGCAATGCTGATTCCATTCAGTGCATGATCATATTTAGAGTAGAAGCCATTTTCATGCCATTTCCATTTTAGATGCCATTTCCATTTTTATTTTCACGTCCTGTAAAAGTGTAGGCACTTGGAAAAACTCACCATGAATATTTACATTAATTTAAATGTTTATTAAAGTTAAAACATCCTCAACACTCTCAAGCAAATGCATGAAATAGCTTAAGCATCTATTTAATGCAACGTTTACCATTCAAATATGCGTTGCGTGTGTGCTTTTGTGATCTGGAATAAGCTCTATGCTAAAAAAAAACACACTGTACATATTAGTACACCAAAAGAAGAATCAACAATTATAATGAATTAATTAAAATCGTTCGGTTTTTACTAATCTAAGTCGACTCTTCGCCAGTGTTTAGATTGAAAAATGGTTGCAGAACTAGGCAAACTGGAAATGGGAATCACCTGGGATCTTTGTGGATGCTGTCGATGGAAGGAGAGCGAGTGATGGCATTGTCGACAGCAGTGGCGTGTCTGGCGTAGGTGGATTCCGCTGGTCGGTAATGGGCAGTACGATAAGAGTCAGAGTTTCCAATGGAACCCATGGAAAACGGTCCTCGTTGATACCTTAGGGTGCTACACTGACTTGTGGTCCTTTGTAATGTACCAAACCCTAAACGAAAATAAGAAATGGAATTAGCCATGGGCAATGGAAGAGCTAGTACATAGGAAATGAGAGTTACACACCTGTATTGTTTCTGGAGAGGGCACTTTGCGAGCCTTGGGTTGGACTCTGATAAAGAGGATTCTGAAAGGTTCTGTCCTCATACACTGGCGTAACATGGCAGTCAGGGGAGCGAGCTTCCTGGCCCAGCTGACTATTCTGACTGTAAGACGTTTGAAGCCCTGTATGAAGATCAGATTTTCATGCATCAGTAGCCCGGTGATGAATCCTCACTTCTGACTGGTTTATGTAACTCATACAATATTTCTTCAACCATCCTACCCTACAGAAATAATTAGCTAAATGAAGCCTAAATTTGCTAGTGGTTTTTCAGAAAACAATCCTTTAGAAACACTGAGAATATATATCAACGTTCTAACTGCATTATCTCTGGGAATATAAAACACTGTATATCTGGATGACTAACTTAAAAAGAAAGATTTGCTTGTCTACTATGTTAGCAAGAATATGAAACTCAAAGTTTCTCAGAGATGTTGCAGCACAGTATCACTAGTCATAGAGTTGATTGTCCTGTCAATCTTGTAAAAAAGTCTGCTTTTTCAGTTCTTACTGGAACTTGACAAAAAGTGACATGATGGACGAAAACTTTCTGTGGGTGTTCTGCTGTCCAAATAGACCACTCCCTAGCCAAAAGGAAGTACAGAGTGGACAGTTTGAGATGTGATGCCATCTCTATAACTAGAGTTGACCGACCGTAAGTGGGACGCCTCTGGCTAGAAGGCCAAAGAGACTGTCTCTTGAAGAAACACAGTAATTGTCAGCTGAGAATATTCAGTGGAGGCCCCTTGCCAAGCTAAGATTGCAAGTAGAAATGGTAAGGTCTTGGGCGATTCAGATTCCTAATTTGTCTACTGACTTTCTTCTCATAAGAGAGCCCCCTCCCTTCCAAATTAGCCACCCAAACACCTTAGAGTTGGAAAGATTGTCTGAACAATCTCTCGTGGATTAAATACAATAAATCCAATGGGGGAAATCAGTGTGTTCATGTCTCTTTGGCAACATTAATGAGCGTTTGTCATTTAAGCAAACGGCTTAACCAAGCCTTGGGTGATTGTATAAACCATTTGGAGGAAGTTCCCAGAGACTCCAGTGACAGAAGATGCTCTGTGCCTTGAAGCGGAGGTCTGCTCTCAGAGGTAGACTTCACACAAGGAAGCGTGTCAGTGCCCTGAAGTCAGATAGCCGGCAGTTTGAATGCTCTCACCAACACTCGGTTGGGATGAATGCTCTGTTGCCCCAAAGGCCAAGTTGTTGTATAGTTCCATGTGGCTAGATTGGTCTCATTCTGAGAAAACTGGAAGGAAAGCATATTCTAATACAGTTTGAGGGGGACTTCAAAAAGGGGTAAAAGTCAGAAACTGTTTCAGGCACTTCAGTAAAGCTTTGGCTTGAAGAACAAGAAAGTCAAGCCAGCATAATGACAGAGTTCAAGTCCAGACCAAGGACAATGTATAGAGCAGGGGTGCCCACACTTTTTCGGTTCGCGATCTACTTTTCAAATGATCTAATCAAAGCAATCTACCGGCTATATATATATATATATATATATATATATATATATATATATATATATATATATATATAGTTTTAAAACTTTGTTACTTTAATAAAGGTATTATTAAATTTTTTTGTCTTAAACTGTAGATTTTTGCTGTATATTGCCATCACCTCACTTTATGTATGGTTAAGTGTCATCTTCTGGTTTTAAAACGCAGTAAACACACACTTCAGAATAAAATCCTTTTTCAGGTACGAAAATGTCCGAGTTGATAGCAGACCTACTTGTCCGTTGTGTTTGCTTACTCTTTCTCTCTGTTCTCACGGAACACGTCAGAATTCAAGTAAGAATGAGGCCAGAGGTGATTCCACTTTTTCTTAACTCAACCATTGATCTGCTCACAATTAATAGTTCAACGTAACTAAGCTAGAAAAGGGAATTTGTCCATCGACATGAAGTTCATGACAAACACAACAACAGAATTGGTCATAAAGGCCCACCTCCTTTCTCAGAAACATGTACCAATTACATGAAAATGATGTGTCTGCATTATTAGGGCATTATAAATCTGAATGTTCCATTAACCTACGGACACCTAAAGTCACCATTTCATGTAATCATAAGACCGCAATAACTCAATACCACAGCCAATATTTTAATAAATATTGAAAGATTTAATAATCCAATATATAATATTTAATAATCAAAATTCAATATTTGAATCCTTAAATAAATATTCGATATGGCACCAAAGTTCCACATCTAAAACATCTAGAGTGTAGGAACAATTCTAAAGTGGAAAATTACTATGAACACAACGACTGACACGAAACGTGTTACATGAATATTCATCAAATCTTACACTAAATTATTGACATCATGCTATATTTGTATTATTTGTAAATTAGCATTGCGAGGAGTGGTGGTGAAGCATTGCAATACAACACTACAAATCTAATATAGACAAATCTGATAATAAAGCAGAAAAACATCCAAAAACAAATCAACGTTTGGCGGAGACAAAGGAAAGAGTTCCGAACATGTTGCCTGAAAGTGTAAAAGCATTACTGAAAAAAGACTGAACTTTGTTGTTGAAGACAAGAGCCTCAGGATGCTAATAAACCACCTGGAGCATCAATACAACATGGTGAAGCAGAAAGATTAATCTCTCTACTGTACCTGAACTTTACCGAAAAATAATGCATGTTCAAAAAGCAGGTTAATTCAGCACTTTTTAAATGTTTTACCGTGATACTGGTATCGGCAGATAATTATTTTCAGCTGTCGAAAGCAACAAAATCCTACTCTTTATACTGTATTTGTACATGTTAAGATGGTATTAAGACCATAAATTATGCATCCATCGTGAATTTATGTCTATCGGCAATGCGCTTAGCTTTCGAAGAAGATTACGATGCTACAGCTTGTTGCTGGAATTGCAGAAATACTGTTCAAAATCTGTCAACAGAATGCATTCAGACAGGATATTAGGTTGTGTGTTCATCATTCGTATTTGTGTTTTGAACATTAAAGTTAATAATGACATGTATAGCACGTTGCATCGTGCTTTTCCAACATTTTCCATTTTTCCAGGGCAGGCACAGAAATCACAGGCTTGCAATCCCTCTGGCGTATGTTAAATACATATTTACATTATATATATATATATATATATATAAATACGTCTATATAGAAAATATATTATTTAACGAGAACAAGAAACGAGTTAGGGTTGCAAACGGCACACAGAACCGATTGAGTTTGACATTCATTTGGTGTAATCCTTCCGTAAATCTCTGAGTTCGGAGAGAGTTCTTGCAGAGGAGCCTGGATTTAAAAGCATCTTTTACAAAGGGTTCAGATCAGGAGAAATAGGGCAGTGGAGTGCTTTGAGAAACTATTCTGCAGAGCCAGAATGTGAGATTAACAGAGTAATCCTGCAAAACACTAGCGCACACAAACACAAGGACATGCGCGCCTAACACGCACACACACACGCACACACAGAAGCAAACAAACCTACGCGCACAAACACTCACGCTCTCTAACACACACACACACACACACACACACACACGCAGAACTCAATATCCCTATAGTTCCAGTTTCATCTGGATTTTTATTACGGATACAATTGAGCCAGTAATAAGATTTCCTAACAACACAACATTAAGGAAGTATATTAAAGAATTGCCTCACTAAAATCACACATTATCTGATAACCGCATGTTTTTATAAATTCATTGAGCACTTAAACTGACACACTTTTTTGTGGAAACCAAATGTCCCTGCAGAGTTCAACTGCATTGTAAATGTGCACAAGCAATCAATCGCTATCTCTATGGCTTCAAATAAATGCTTTCGAAAGCAAAAATTACATATTTAATTAGTGCATTCCTTATTAAACATAAAATGAACTCGTCATCATATTTATACGAGTATTTTTACAAAAGAAATACCTTCATAAGCCTAAAACGATTATAAAATCCCAACCAAGAGTAAAGTGACAGCATTACTAATCCTTGACGTGAATAAAATCCCTTAAACGGCTCTGGCCTTTTCAGGATGGAAAAGCTGAATAATTTTGTGCATTATTCTTACATTACACCAGATAGTTCCAAAGAAAGCATTTTAATTTATATGTTCACATGACTGTAAATAGTATCTACTTACCTGTAAGGCTGTCTGGTCTTGAAAGAACCATTCGCTCAAAGATGTCATAGGCCCGGGACCCGAAAGAGGAGTGCGTGGGGTCGAAAGCCCGTGAATCATGCTTTCCCAGGGTTCCATACTGCTGAGGTTGGGCAGTCATGCCAGATCGCAGGGGAGTAGGTGAGGAACTTGTCTCTGACCCTGCACCATTCCCAGGCCGCCCCAGATAAGAGGAAAGAACGGGATCAGGAGCATGGCTGGACACAGGAGGCAATGTAGTGCCTGGAAAGATGCTGGCTAGAGGCCGGGGCTCCGAGATAATGGGGGAGCCATAGGGACTTCCCATTGAAGTACGAAGTGGCTGGCGTGAAGTGGGCGGTGATGCTGTATAAAGGGGCGATGGGGCACGGGATGGAACGGAGCTGACACGCCTCATGACACGTCCCGTCCCACCTATCTAAAGAACACAAGCAATAAAATTCATGACTTAATGGTCAACTTTTAACTGAGCCAAACAGAAATATACAAATACCTGAGATGAGGCCTGTCCTTCAGCCCTAGAACTCATGGCTAGTGTGGGGCTGCCACTAGGGGCGGAGCTAGTAGACTGGGACCGCCCCTCTGACCTTCTGGGTGTCACTGTGCTGCTGTAATAGCCACTGACCTCCTGGTAGCCGCTGTCTGAATATGAATTCATTTGAGTCGAGCTGCGAGAGTTAGCAGTGGGCCCTGAGCAAAACGTAAAAGAGAGTAAAAGAAAAGAGCTGTGAGTTCTTATTTGTCAAGACAAAGATTTAATTAAATGTAAATAATTGTACCGTTCACTATATCTTATATCCACTATATCAGGGGTGGCCAACCCGTTGCTCTTGAGCCTCATGCGGCTCTTCAGGAGCTTTCATGTGACATGAGTCAAATACGTCTGCCAAATGACTGTAAAGTAAAGTAAAGTAAATATGCACATAATGTTCTGTTGAAAAATAACTAATATTGTCATGTTGGTATGGTTATTTTCATTAAATCTGACGGAACAGAGGACTGTGTGTGCATGCATGCGCGTGTGTGCATACAAGATTAAGGAATGGGATGATGTTTATTTGTGCCCATGTGTATGATGTGGCTCTTTGCAGTAACACAGAAAAAAGTGGCTCTTAGTTTCTGACTGCTTGGCCACCCCTGCACTATATCATAACCTAAAAGCAAAACGAAAAAAGCAGATTTAATGCAAATGTATGCAAAAAACTTTAATGTGACTTTGAAATTGTTTGAAATAATTAATTCTAGCCAAAGTTGTGTCTTGTATCCATTTGAACTTAATATAGTAATTAACCAACAAAGCTCCATAATGAAAAGTACTGTAAGAACTGTATTTAATTCTGTGTTCTGTAATTATTTAATATATTGTGATATTGGAATCTTTGGTTAGTGTTGATTTTAGCCGGCATCTCTGGATTGTCCATTTTAAATGCCCTAAAACAGCAAGATTGCACTTCCGGCTTGGCTGACAGCTTTGCTAATGCAACTATTTTAAGTAAAAACATAACACATTGTCCATGTGTTCACACGGCTTCAACAAGAATTACATCACAAGCACAAACAGGGCAAAAATATCTGAGCAACGTGATTAGCAACATGAACATGGTTTATTTCGATTTGACCAGTGTGAATGAATGTTTCATATTGAACAAACACAAAAGTCATTCCTCCGACCATTTGATCTAATTATTACTCGGGTTAAAAGTGAAATCTGCGTTGCGCATCCGGAAAACCTACAGCACAATGAAAACTTTCTAACTACAGTAGTTTCTGGTTTGTTAGCTTTATGCTTTTAAATGTGCTTTTAAATGCTTTTACATTTAAAAACAAGTTTTTTTTTTAAATGTGCATTTTTCATTGTTTTTTAAAAAATATAAATTATAAAAGTGTTTTTACCCTATTAATATATAAAAATAGTATATTCATTTACAGACTTTTATATATTGGTAGACAGTGCCAAGGTCAGTTTTCATTTTCACAAAGATTTTTCATGCTTTTGTATCTTCATGACATTTTATATATTTCGTCACACTGTTCACCTTCGTCTTTTGTTATTTCCCTTCAAATACTGAATTGGGAAAATATAAGATCTGCAATATTTCTAAAATAAAATTTTTATAAATTCTTATAAAAATGTTAATGTAATGAAAGTTTCTTTGGATAAAAGTGTCTGCTAAATGACTATTAATTAAAGTACAGTAAAATAAGTGAATGATTAGGGGTGTTAATAAACAGAGCCTCACTTTCACGGAGAGAGATCTGTTCCAGTTCAGGGGAGTATAGGGATCCTTGGCCTCTGGCTCCAAAAGTGGGTGAAGAGCAATCGGATGGCTTAGACACGGCTGCACCCGCAGACTCTGGGGGAAAATGGTTAAGACACTGTGAACATCCTTTCATAAATGAGGAAAGTAGGTGATGTAAATAATGCATCTACAAAGAAGTGAACAGTTGGCTAGGGTCGACAATATAAATGGCCCGGTGGCCCGGACCTACTTTTAAAACCAACCGGGCCACCAGATCGGTCCAAGTGCTGGCCCGGTGGGGCCAGTGAAAAAAATCCAATTTCTCATTATTTTCCAGCATTTCTGTTAAATCGTTTCGCTCGCTAACTACTGCTAACGCGTTTTGTGATCCCGACGGTCTTACTATGCAACGAGTTTTTGGTGCTGCGCCTCCGCGGTCACTCCTGCCGAGTCCCATCGTTGTGCGTGCGCCGCCTCGGCATATAAAATTATCAATTTCCTCGCGAATGATCTCGTTAACTGGGCATCAAAAACGAAAGCGAGACTTAATAAAGCAGCGCGGGTGAAAAAATACGCCAATAGCTTAGCGATAATTTGTTAAAATAAATGTTTGGTAAATCACGAAACGCTAACGTGGCTACATTTACGCTTTTCACGACTGTGCAATAACGTCACACTTTACTACTAAACCATAATACAATAGCCAAACTACTATCATGAATATTACCCAAAAAACAGAGTATCATGTCCGTCACATTCAGACGCAGCCTCATCACACGTAGTGATCCTTTTGTAATTTATTTGATGGTCTTCAACTATCCAGACATTGGGATATTATTGGCATTATCCAGATTATTGGAATAAATGCGTCGACCTGGGCCAGTGGTTTTGATATTCGGGTCAGTGAACTTCAAAAGTGAAAAGGAAAATATTCCTTATTGTCTACCCCTTGGCTTGATTAAACAGAAATTACATTCATTTGCTTAATGACAAAAACGAGATATTAAGTCGTGTTATTGCCACCAGCTATAGCACAAATCTTTCAGAAATGCTAGCAAAAGCTTAGTGAGTGAGTGTGTCAATGGCCACCTGGGACCATATCAAAACTGTGTCCTGCATTTATCTCATTCAGTGAAGTAATGTACACACACAACAGTGCAGTAAACACACACAAAACATGAGCAGTGATGCGGTTGTGAAACGCACTGGACCGGGGATTTGAACCTGCAACGCCTGGGTGGTAGGTCCAACTTCCTGGATGAACAAGTGTCGCCATATATGTGTGTTAGCAGCAATCAATCCAAGTTATTCTGAGTGCAGTGCTTTTCCTCATCAGTGTAAACTCACAGAGAAGGAGAAGGCAAAAAAGGAAGCAAAAGAGAAATACCTGCAGACCTCCACAGAAGGGATTTCTCAGAAGAGCTGAAAATGAAAATAAAAAGACATTAGAGGAAAGATGAAACAAGATGAGAAAAAAGATGTGCGGAGAGCACCTTCCACCTGAGGGTGTTGTACAAAATGGATGCTTTTTTCAGTTTGGTCAGGAGATAAACAAAGTTCTGTAGTTGTCCAGATAGGGCTGGGCAATTAATCAAAAAGTAATCAAAATTGACATTCAGAACTTATAATCGATAAAATTTTAACAGGTCAATTATTTTATTTAATTTTCTTTGAATAAACACTACCACGTGTGGGTTTACGTCACGTTATGTTATTCCGGCATCATGTCGAGCATGGAGAGCTTAGACACTGAGCAACAACAGCAGCTTACACAAAAAAACAACGCTGTCGTTTGGACACATTTTGGCTTCAGGAAGGATGAAATAGAACAACATGAAGTCAAATGTAGACACTGTAGAAAAAACATTTCAACGTCCAAAGATAACGCAACAAATTTGTAGCTCCTCATCAAAGCGGGTTTTTTTGTTTAAATTGAAACATTGTTACCTGTTTTATTCAGAAGAGAACTGCTCATTTTATACTTTTACAAGTTTATTTTTGTATTTTTACATAAAGAGCAAAATAAAAATGTATCAAATAATTGTTTATTAAACGCAATTGTGTTCAAATGTTCAATCAATCAAGATCACACAACAAAACAGGGGCACTTCGAAACCAAAAGTGGCTACGGCAGCAGGGAATGAATCCTTAGAATGCAGATAGTGCAGGTCCGGTCACAAATTCAGGTCCAGTCATATGCCCAGACAAAGAAAACATGGGATCAGGTGGATGCACAGCTGCCCCTCAGATGCAGAGAGCCTGGACGTCTGTGGCATGAACTGCTCTCTTAGATCTAGATCATCCTAGACCACTCGTGTCTCCACAGGCTTGTTGGCGCAGTGGGTAGCGTAGTTGCCTCACAGAAAGGAGGACTCGATTCGAAATTCAAATTTGCCCAGTTATTGACTTTCTATGTATGTTTCCTCGCACAGCTCAAGAACATGTGTTCATGTAACAGAGCCATCCACCAATAAGTGTGGCTTTGTAAAAATGTATTATAGGTAAGTAAATAACCCAAAATATCTGCAAAGGCATTAAATGGCCTCTCAGTCTAGTTCTGTAAGAAGACTGCTGACGTTTCACAAAGAGGGCAAGACACAAAAGCCATTGCAAAAGAGAAGAGGATGGTTGTCCACGCACATTAATAGAGAAGCAAAAAGAAGTAAAAGATGTGGTGGAAAAAACTGTGTAAAAGCAATGGGAATAACCAAACCATGGAGAGGATTGTGAGACAAACCCTCTAAAACATTTAAAAAAGTAGAGTGAACTGCAGCTTCAAGACAAAGATGTCTGCAAGATATGGGTTTTTGCTGTTTAAATTCCTGTGTTAAACCACAACATACAACAACCTGACCGGAACCTCTTAGAAAATTTAAGAGATATTGTGAAGAGACATGAAGCAAACTACCAGGGTACCTGAGTAACCTTTCATAACACCTGAGCCGTGCCACTGACTGATCGACGCCATGCCATGCCGCATTGCTACAGGAATTTAAAAACGTAAGCGGAGGCAACTATGTTAACGTAAACTATGTACTGAGTGCTGTGCATGCTGTGAGACACCTGGCCATTACAGGACCGGGGACAGTGATAGCGGATGCTGCAGGACCACAGACAGCACAGCCACAGGTGTGAGCGCTGGGAATAGTAACGAGGCAGCACAGGTGCTGCTGGCTTCAAGCAATCAGCCAGGTAGAAAAGGCAGCAAAGTGAGCCAAAAATGGGGGAAGCTTGAACGTCTGCTGTGGAAGCCTGAACACCTGCCTGCAAAGTCTGTTTTGAAGTGAGTAAAGTCTCAATCCTGCCTCACTTTACTGTTTGTGTCTCCGGCAGTAAAAGAAAAGAGCTGCAACTTAGAAGACATGGAAAACCAGTAAAGAAGAGAAAGTCTTTAGTTTGTTTTAAGCCCAAAACCCCGTTTTTCCTTATTTTTGGAAACAAAAGTGATTTCATCTCAGTGGTGAAGAAGTTCACAATGCTCATAGTTTGTATGTGCCTATCTTTCAGTTAGAAACGAGTACTAAGTAGTATTCGAAAGTTTATATTCTAACATGTAGTAAAAGTTCCAGAGACACTGAATTTGTGCGTTGTGCATTATAATACATTTTTATAATACAAATTAAATTAAATAAATGTTTGAAATAGACCAGTCTCTGTAAAATCAAAAAGTCTAATTAATTCACAAGTTGTGTATAACAAGTAACTAGTCATAAAATTAGATTTCCATCAAGTAATGTTAAAGAATGTCATCAGCTGTATCATTTTACTCGACATCAGTTTAGTACTTTTTGTATTCAGCCCAGACAAACCACTTCTGTTTGTTGTTCAAGAGCGGCTTGACACAAGTACTGCTGCAGCTGAAACCCAGGTCTTTTTTACATCTGTGAGTAGTGGTTCTTGAAGTCCTGACTCCAGCAGTATATAATTTGTGGAAAAATTAGCAAACACAGTAGAGCTGATCTTTTACGATCAACTCTGAATCATCAACACAAAGTGTAACACAATAGGAATAAAAAAATGTAGAAAATAATTTTTCTGTGTTTGTTCACAAGTGTGAAACATGTATATACCGAATATGCTTGCGGCGTTGAATGATTAAGCAAATGACGCATCTGTAATTATGATAGCAATTAGGAATTAGATTCATTGCCCACAACGCTTTTCTTATCTTTCTAAAGGTGTGACATGAATTGTTTCATAACAAGAGCCATCTTATCTCCCAGCAGTTCGATGACGAGCAAAAAGAGCTGCTCCAATTGACTGGGATTAAAAAGTCATTAAAAGTTTGCATCAATCATAATGTTACAGCCCAGTGACTGTCACATAAATCTTCCTCTTTATTCACCTACAATGAGCACTGGATGTACAACATTGCTTTACAGAATATCTCCTTATAACAAGCATCTACTAATGGCTCCTGAAGAGCATCACTGTCTCCAAATAAGGGGTCAAAAGGGCACGGCCGTCAAGCTGCAGTGACAGCTGACCGGGGATTGCGACAGCAGGAATGTCACCAACAGGAAAGGTTAACAGTCACATGAGGCAGGGTCGCAAGACAGGACACACAAAACTTCAACCTAAAGCGGGAAACTGACATGTGTGCTGCCACACAACCCATCTGAACAAACAGGCACATCCAACTACAGAAAAGAATACCAGGGCAGCTGACATGGGAACACAACACAAAAAGATCTCACTATAAGAAAGAAGGAGATCAGCATCCACTTATTTTGCCACTGTGAATGTTGTTAAAGTAAATGTCAAAAATGTATTTGCCACTGTGAATGTTCTAAAAGTAAAAGTAAATGTCAAAAACATATCATTTTTTTTTCAAAATATAAATATAGAATTATATTTACATATCATTTTTAAATGAAGACTAATGAGATGAAAGTGTGTGTGTGTGTGTGTGTGTGTGTGTGTGTGTGTGTGTGTGTGTGTGTGTGTAATACATTCTTCAAAATGTAACAATTTAATAAACAACTACGCAAATATAAAGTGTTATAATTTAATTATATAAAATTAAATATAATTTGCCATTTTCAGAAAACAGACAGTGTTTTTTGTACTAGAATGTGATTCAAATATTTAAATACAACATGTGGTGTCTCACTTTTCTGAGTTGTTTCCTACCTGTCACTGGCTTCACCTGGAGACTCCGCCTCCAACCTGCATCGCTCCAGCTGATTGGCCACAATTTGTCGCTCTTCTTCAAGTTCTCTCGTAAGCCTTTCAAACTGAAGTTCCTTTAAATAATCAAAATAACAACATTTATTCAAAATTTGAAAAAAAAGGAACTTGGAAGCCAAAGCTACTTCTTCACAAATACCTGCTTCCAGATACAACATCAATTTAGTGTGATGCTGCATCATTATATGTCCCAATGCTTTTCCGCTTCCACGGCTCAGTGCAGTGTTGTGACTGAATCTGTAGCCTGTTCTCTCCTCCTGCACTGTGTGTGTGTGTGTGTGTGTGTGTGTGTGTGTGTGTGTGTGTGTGTGTGTGTTTGTGTAAGAGCTGCACTGTTGGTCTGCGTTGATGCAGCTGCCCTTAAAGGAGACACTCTCTTCACAAAGACCGGGGGGGAAAATAGGACACTTAGGGTTTTGTTAAGGGTCTGATATTATTCTTTGTTATAAAAAAAAGCTTAAAAGAAAAAACCTTTTTTACTCAAACATTACATAAAAGCACTATGTTTTATTTTACTCTTACCCCATTGGTTTTGTTTTTTGCATACAACACTTTTTTAACTAACTGGTTCTCACGTAGTATTGTCATATATTGCTGATCGTATATTTTTTGTAAGAAAACCGTAATGCCAGACAATTCATGCATTTAATAAATGCATATATTGAATTACATATATTATTAAAAAATGTATTACTTAATGCTATTAAAATAGTTAGTTTTATGAAGAACGGAACATCTACTGCTGTCAATGCAAATCATGATATATTTTCAATAGAGCCGACTTACGCGACGTTTTTCAGAACAGCTCTCATTTTCCGAGAAAGAACTATAAAGCCTCATACTGCTGCATTATCGGTTAAAGTCTTTGTAGGGCAAAAATATGTTGTTACTAGCTATAACCATGATTGTACAACACAGCGTAGCAAAATAATTCAGAAGAATTGTGCTGGCAAATATTTTGTATTAGTAGAACTGCGAGTTCCATGTCAAGCCAGTGAAAATCACGGTACGGGTCCCTGTGAACGCAGCCAATGAAAAAGAGAGATTATTGAGTGCGGTTCTCCAAGCGAGATAAGTCAGGCCATGGCTATCTGCCTTGTGTCATGCTGTGGGCTACCAGCTGTACCAGGCCTCAGCTATTCAGCCTATTGTTCACTCTGACAATGCGTGCCTATGTCCTGAATCTGATGACGAAAAATACACAAAAAAGACAAAACTAGACCACAATATTACATTTCTATATTTGTAAATATCATAAATCATTAATTAACTTGTGACATCACTGTGAATAAACTTAAATTTTTCTGTTCACAAATCCACGATTAATGCTTGACGTTTAGCGCATTTACACAGACCTTTGAGACTTGTGCATGAACTGTAAAGATTGTATTTTTCTGCTGCCGTTCAGTGCTTTCTGAGATGTACTGTATGTATTGTATCAGTGTGTGTCATTGAATAAGGAATTACTTGTGTAAACAGTCAGCCACCCAGAGATGGGTGGTGACGGTCATGTGACTATTAAAAGTGCACAAGACCATCACATTGACAATGAGCTTCATTTGCACAGTTTAAACAGAAAAGTCACTGCCACAAAAAAGATTTTATACTTTGTTATCTACAGCTCTGTGAGACAAACTTGTTGTGATATCAATTGCAAAATAAAAGTACAATTTGATGACTAACGTTAAAATGATTCATCGTTGTCTTTACAAAACAGCACATTCAAAGTGAGTGAATCAATAATTAACACATATCCTGTTTTATTCAAAAGAATTTGCAAATCCTGCTAAATCTTTTGTTTGAATGTTTGTTTGACTGAAGTTATTCTAATACTTATTTTCACCAGATTAATGGGTTCAAATTTATGAATTGATTTTTATGAAATGTTTTATTCTATGCTATTAAGAAAACAATTAATATGTGCCGTTTAATTAAGCAAAACATGATGTGATAATTGACTTCATTTGCATTTCTAGTTATTGCTGAAATGTGTTGTTACATCATCTAGAGCCTGTGCGTCTGAGAGAGAGAGAGAGAGAGAGAGAGAGAGAGAGAATATACAAAGATATAATGTTTTTTTTTCTAAATCCATTCTCAGACCAGTTCTGATTGGCACACAAGTTCAAGACTAGATTTCAAGATCTTTCTTCACCCAACAATAAATAATGCAAATATGACTTTTAACTAATGGTCACAGCTGATGTAATACCTCAGCATGGTGTTTGCGCTGTGCTTCTCTGGTGGGATTAGAGTCAGACACTGGCAGATGGAGTTTGTGGGACATACCTGCTCTTTCACTGAGGCCAGCAGGTTGGTGGTGGTGACGTCAGCTGCCATGTTGTTGTTGTTGGATCTGGCTTCAGCTCTCAGAACCTCCTCTTCCTGCACAGGGCTTTGCCTGGGAGTCGGCATCCCCCCTAAAACAATCCACATAAACAGAAATGACTCCCCTGCAGTCACATGAATCCTCATGATTGTCTGATATGAATAACAATTGGAGCATTAAATACAACAGAATAAGATGAACTACTGTATTAATCCCACACAGGGGGAATTTTAGAAAATATAATCTATATTTGATATTGTAATC
Source organism: Paedocypris micromegethes (assembly GCA_028031935.1). Classification (NCBI taxonomy): domain Eukaryota; kingdom Metazoa; phylum Chordata; class Actinopteri; order Cypriniformes; genus Paedocypris; species Paedocypris micromegethes. The sequence goes on along the minus strand of CM051495.1, from coordinate 18,874,390 downwards.
TAAAAAAAGGTTGTTGACGTCTAACACTCTTACATTGGATTGTTTTTGTTTGTATATAAAAATAAGATAAACATAGAAGTATAAACATAAATATAAAATGTAAATAAAAGGTCACTAAAGATTTGTTATAGATGGTACAGAAAACCTGGAAGATTCTTGGCAACATCGCGGCAAGGGATGCGTTCCAATGCCTGTTCCAGATTCCCAGCATGCAACAGCATGACAAGACAACCTGTTCCCTTCCCAAAACCCTCCTCCAACCAACAACAAAAATAATCTGCTAGGTGCATGTGCTTCCTTTAGCTGGAGCTTTGAGGTCTTTAAGATAGAAGCCCCTTCCTACTCATCAGTGCTGCTCTGCTGAAGAGTGTGTGCTAGTGTTTCAAAGCATCTCACTGCATATCATGACATGTCAGGTGGTGTGTATGACTAATAATTTGAATCTGTAATGTTAAAAAAAACTTTATGAATTTACAACAGGGAATGTTTTTATTTTGCTTAATTGTGCTTACATACTGTGTTTTGATTTATATAGATACTAAACGTCAACCTTATCTAAAAACTTTATCTAAGTTATAAATCTTTTCTAATAAATTATGGTCTTGAGAAATATTATACTATACTGTACTAGTAATATATAATCAGTGTTGGGAGTAACGCGTTACAAAAGTAACATATTACACTAATATATTACTTTTTGCTGTAACGCGGTAGTGTAACTTATTACTTTTAGTATTTTCAGTAATATATTACTCGTTACATGCAAGTAACGCTTGCGTTACATCAAATCTTTCACTTTCAAGACAGTAAATCAAACATTTAACATTCCATGTTCGCAAATAGACGCGTAAGTCATTCGTTCCGCCTTTTGCTGGTGGAGCGTTGTATTTTGTAACGCTCTGAGTTCTAGGTGTGCAGTGATTGGCTCTGAGCTCGAGGTGTGCTCTGAGCGTTTGGCTGTGCTCTGCTAGCGGCTGACAGCTGTGGCTTTGATTAGCGGTTGTGCACGGGCCAGAGTCGCGCACTCGCGGCACATTTGAACATTTAATAAACAACAGCCGAAGGTAGATTCGCGAGATGGTCTTATGCATTGTTTCAGTTTTGTAAAAAACAAGAACATTGTGGTGAAATGCAAACGCTGAATTGTCGGCATCAAAAACAGCTATTTAAAAAAACACCTCGAACTGTCATCCGCTCGACCTGGGAAGAGAAAGAAAACAGCAACGACGGTGTTGTCTGCACTTTATGGCCAAAAAGCCGGACAGTATTGTGTGGGGAGTCATTCAAAATGAATAAAACGCACTGAAGTTTACATACTCCTGTTGTGTCTGGTATCAGATATACCCAAGTTATTCATATTTGATATTGGAGGAAATATCTAATAAATATCTAATAAATAGATATTGGAGGAAAATCGCTTTGTCTACCATACTTTTAACACCTATTAATGTTAATTATTATGGTTGACAAGCGTCTTTTCCCTTTTCCGTCTTTTCTTTTCAGATATCCGGGCGGATTTTATAAATTCACGATAATGTCCGGTTTTCCCTCTTCTTCAAACGACTAATACACGTGTACGTAGGTTCACAACTCGTGCTTTAAATTATATGAGAAAGTAATATATGAGAATGAAATTGCGCGTTTTGAAACAATGGGCCGACTTTTTTCTTGTATTATTATTTTTTTTAAAACAATCACATTTTTAAAAACATTTTTCATTATTCAAAAAAGTCTGACTAAAATAGTTACCTAGGTAAAAAGCTATTTAGGTTTTTACTGATTTTTTTTTTTAAGTTAAGTGATTATTTTAACTAAGTTATAGTTTAGCAACATTGAAGCACATTAAAGCATGTTCATCAGCCTCGAGAACCTGTCTGAATTGGTCGAGGCCGCGCTGATTGTCCTCTTTTTTGGAAATCAAAATATATGGTCACCCTACAGTTATAGATTATGTATATTTGTAGCTTGGAGAGGACACAGTCATTACGCAACATAACTCTATGTCTTCCACAGGTTGTAACGTAAATTACTGTACAAGTAAAAAGTACATTTTGTTATTTTAGGACGTTAATGTCTACTTCTGTAGTTATTTTGGGGAAAGTAACTTAAAATTAATACAAAAGTAATGTAATATTACATTTCTGAGACAGTAATATTGTAATGTAACTTATTACTTTTTACAAACAGTAATAAGTAATATGTAACATATTACAATTTCAAAGTAACTTGCACAACACTGTATATAATACTACTTGAATTGTGACCGTGAAAATATTAAATGTCATTTTCTGGTCGTATTTTCGGAACACTGTTTAAATAAAAAACACAAATCATATTCGAAAAACGTTTTCATGTGCATTTACATGAGCTATTAAATATGATTACGACTTTAGAAATCCCTTCAATTTTCAAAGCAGAAAATGTGTCAAAAATCTAACTTGAGACTTTTCAAGCTGATTTAATGAGACAAAAGAACGTGTGTTGTGTGTTGTAAAATTGTCAGTACCTTTGGTGTTACATTTGTTCAACGTTTAAATTTTTACAAATGTGGAAATTTTCAGATTTCAATGTGCATATGTTACCCCGAATCTCTCGCCAGCCAAACCGTTACAACTGCCTCCGAAAATGCTGTTTGTTCTCTCCTACGGCTGCCCACCCAGCTCCAGTACTGAATCTGCAGGGTCCCTGAGGGGCTCTGGTGGTCTCGGCAGACACTAAAGTCCCACAGCTTATCAGGTGGAGCTTTTGTGTTAGTGTCTAGCCCAGTCGAGTCCTTTCTGTGTGGAGCTCACCGTTTTCCCGTGTTTGTGTGGGTTTCAACTGTGTGCTCTGGTTTAATCATACAGTAAAAAAAAAAAAGGTTTGGGATGATTATAAAACGCTTTGTTGTCTGGAAATGTGAGCGAGTGTGAATATGTGTTTGTCGGGGCCAGAGATGCTGCAATCTCCATCACAAATAAATTAATACAGTGGTCTTAGGAAACGGATTCATTAATTGTTCAACACATCAAATAAGATTCTCCGAAAGATTTTGATTGGAACTTGACCGTTAAGTGATGTTCTTCAAAATATTCCCAGTCAGCGTGTCCAGTCTTGATTGTTTTGTTGAATCTGGCCTTTCCTGTTGCTGTATAGAAGTTTATTTTTCTTCATCACTTCAACGTCCATTTTCAATGGCAATTTTCATTCCCACTCAAGTCATTCAGTATGAGTTTGTTCTCTTTTTCAGAATTCTCTACACCTGAAATCATTACTCAATTCTTTCTTTAGTATAAATCCAACACACTGATAAACTAAATATTTAAACAATTGTTTGCACCTTATATGTGGGTACTTAGTAGGAGATATTCTTCTATATTTGCTTCCAATTGGAAACAGCAGAACTTCAGAATTTTTTTTTTTTAATGTCATCGCTTTTTCAGACTGAAATAATATGATCTCCAGCTTAGATGCACTAATTTAGCCAACTCAACATCTTGAGGAGGTCAAACACACAATCATGACTGCTTTAAGATTCAGGAAACATTCAGCACAAAGATCCATATAATCCGCTGATTTTAAGCTCACACCGCTCATAAAGACTCAGCAGTAGCGCAGTGTGCAGGCATTTACAAGAATAAAATCCAAAATCCACTTTGGAAGTTCTTAAAGCCCCCACACACCTTCACCCAGGATTTACAGAGCCGCTGTCGGTCAAAGATCCGCTGTAGAATGACACACTCCCTCCTATGTGACAAACCCACAGTGACAAACCGTAATAAAGATTCTTTATGGCAGTCAGCTGACAGTGTGAAGCGGAAAGATAGAGAGTCCATTCTCTCACTTTTCTCAGAGTGATCTAACACTTTAAACCACGCAGCTCACCACTCTATCGGCTTTTCAAAGCACACAGCCGGAGGACACGTCACGCCGCATCACGATGCATTGTCCCCATGATCTTCGCTGTGATTGTGGACCGTTCCAAGCAAACCACCGCACAGCAGCTCCTGCGTGGTGCACAGCAGCAAACCTGCATCCAGTCTCAACTCCTGGTCAATATGATGAGGCAGCTGAAACGGCAACCACACTGCCGGATCCAGTCCACGCGGAAACTAGCTCCGTTCAAATTCTCCTTCCAGATCAGCAGAGCTTAGAGCAAGGACAGAATCAGAAACATGCTCAATTATGCATACAGAAAAAAGCCCAAATGGTGACAGCGACCTCCAGTCAGCATCGCTTTCCCGTGGAGCAGAGCGTGGCGTTCCACTGCACATTTCACGGATAAATCGCTGTTTCTGTGTGTAACTGGACTGTGATTAGAAGTTGTTTGGGATAGAAGTGTGAGGTGCGATTGTCATAATGGTGACTGTTAAATACATACAGTAAGGATGTAAATAAGAAGTCCTGACACAACTCGAAGCGTTTTGAAGACCAGTCCAACAACATGTTGTGTCATGTCTGATTAATGTATAATGACCAGATGGAACCAATGCGCCATGCTTGACAGATGAGGTGATGGGAGGTGGAGGTATGTCGTTCATGGAGGAGACACCACACCGGCAAGTTGTACGCATTGAAAAAGGATAGCAGTGCAAATGCACATTTAATCCCCACAGCAACGACAAACAGGCGTCGTTTGCCCACAGACCGGCGTGGCTTTTAATGCACAGTTCTTGAAATCGCTGAGACGCGAGATTTACTGATATGTGGTAACCGGAGTGCGATACGTCGCTGAATTCCCGCCGCCAGCTCGAGCCAGATGTTAGCAACGCTTCATTTGTTTGCGTGAAAATCCAGCCACTTACCGCAACGCTGCCGAAACGCTGATTAGTCGCGGCAACCGATAAACCCATTTAGAGCAGATTCTGCGAGTGACATCCTTTTCGAAGGTGGGTCTATGCGCTGAACGGGCGGCTCCGACTGGGTCTCGCGCGCTTCCATGGGCAAGAGGGTCAGAGCGAGTGACGTATACGACGTTTCAGAGAGAGAGAGTGGGGGGGGGGTGAGAGAGATGCTGTTTCCGGGCATTTAAATGTGTTGCCATGATGTGGAAGAGTTGACATGAATGAACGTGATTCTGCGTCATCATCAATGAAGCGTCAACAACTATATGTTCTTGCAGAGATTTTATAATAGACGTATTATTCCCCGTATGTGTTTGTATAAAACCGTGTTCGCATTTTAATGAAATTGTCTCGTTTTTTTTTCCTGGAAGTTTACCGTAGAAGATTACCATGCACAAAAATATCACTTCTGTGATTTTGTTGTCTGTAATTATTTGTTGGACAAATGAACATGGTTTATTTTTCATGAAACACGCGACATTGCCATCGTGTGGATAAAGGAAATCTCCCACTGGGTTTTGAGCTTCCCCCACGTGACCACTCATTTCACCGCCCACAAACACGGCAATTTGCATGTAGATGTGCAACATAATTGTGGAAATCACACTGAAGTAACGGTCGTTGTGATACACAAACGGAGTTATTGTCCCCAATAAATTTTAATTGAAAATGTATTATTCAGATACAATGTTTCCGTCAGGATCCAGTCTCCAGCTTTCTTTCTGATGTGAAAACACCTTCGATGTTATGCGTTATAACGTTAGTTTTACAATTCAGTTCACCTATGTAAAAAAAAAAACCCGTTAGCCCCGTGATTTACTTTATTCAGGTTACTTGCTTTATTAACAGCCTCTATTGTACTACTTCTGATCATTTCTGTTTTCAACCATGTACTAGTCCTTTTTGCGATGTTATAATGCCAATGGAAATTGTGAATACTGATCCAGGCTCTACCTGAATTTGTATGTATCCTTTTCCCTCATAAAGTTTTGTTATCCTAATCACGGTCTCATGTTTGCGTCATTTTACCAGTCAGTTGTCCTTTATTGTTAATTCATACATATTGTTCTGTACAGCTGCTTTGAGATGAGTCTTTTGACTTTTTCAGTCTTGTAGACTTTTTTTTTCTAGCTCATTTGGACTACCAGTTTTTTTTTTTTTTTTT
>CM051495.1:18828771-18868383 GCA_028031935.1 Paedocypris micromegethes | reverse complement strand
TTTTTTTTTTTTTTTTTTCCAATCAATGAAGGTTTCAGTACAAGTGTTTTAAACACTTTCAGTATTATTATTATTTTCAAATATGTGCAGTGCAGATGTTAAAATATAAAATAATCACAAGTGGACCTCATGCACATGCACGTTTATTTCTTTTTATAGACCTTAACAGATACAGCAAGTTTAAACAACATTTAAGCAAAACCAAGATAGTAAAAAAAAACTATAGCACAACATTAAATCAGCTGATGAGATTATTCACTATTTTACATCCAAACACAAAAACAGACATTCACAATGGCAACTCCCTCAACACCTCTCAAGTCACTACACGGCACGTAATCAACACAGAAATGGCCTTCACGTGGTTTGCCATCTTCATTGACAAGGTGAGGTGTTTACCTGCATCACTACATCATATATATGTCAAGGGTGTCCCATTCTGCTACTACAGAGACATTCTGGCTCCAAACGGTTTAAATACACTTGCCTGGCAGATGCAAGAAATAATGGTGATGCTCAAAAAGTGATTCAGTTGTTTTGAACCACACCAGCTTAAGGTTAAGTAGCTAATCTTAACCAGTTAAAGAAGTCAAACAAATTCGAGTTTGATCTAAAATCTTTAACCAGGCAAACTTGTTCTAATAGTATTATATTTGTTTGGCTTCACCAATCCTGTCCTCATGAACTCCTACCAAGCTTCATTCTTAAAACTTGAAGAATCAGCCAATGAAGGTCAAGGAATCTAGAGACATCTAGGCTGGTGTGCTGGAGATGTGTGAAGATGGGACAGTGATAAGGATTTATTTTGTCGTTTGGCACATGGTCGTACAAGTATCTGCACCATGTGTATTGCAAAAGCAATACAATTTAGGACAATTTGTTCTACCTTGGCATCAAAGCAGCTAGCATTCATGGTATGGTGCATGCACCCCGTCTGGATGGGGTTGTTATGCTTTCCTTCACTCGTTTATATTCTGGCCACAAGCTTCTTAAACGTGTGAGTATAACACAAAAGAGTCATCTATAAAGATGTAAATGCAGATGCTATTCAATGGTTAAAACGGTTAAAATGTGTTTGCATAAAGCATATGTAACAAAGCCAGTGAATGCGATAACAAAACAAAAAAATGTGAAGAACAGTTTGAAGAACCATCTATTCCAGGTCATCTTCCGGTGCAAAGGTGCTGGTTTGCTCAGAGGTAATGCCTGTAATTTAACACAAAACAAAAACAAGACTGTCATTTTCCACAATAAACTGAAACCAAATATGATTTTTTTTATATTTTACGGAGTAAATCTCACTTGAAACATCATCATCAGTGGGAGATTTATTTTCATCCTGGATGTATCCAAAGCTCAACAGTTTGGACATGTTGACTGGAGCTGTTTCCTTTTTATCATGGGATCTAGGCATAATTCATACAACATACAGTTTCAAATGATATGCATTAAAATAATTATACAATTGTCCTGCTGGGATACTTACATCTTTTTGAACTTGTTGGCCTCATCAATGTCTTTTTGGTTTATAGAGAGTTTCTGCATATCAGATGCTGCATGAATCACCTTCTGTAATAAAACGTCACATGTTAATTGGCAGATAATTATTTACACAGTTAAATAAAAGGTCAGAAGAATATTCAAAAACAACAAGAAATCCTATGTGAAGTAATTACATGCACATTATTCACTCTGAAGGCTTCAGATCTGTTAAAGCATGATTAAAATAGACAAAAAAATATATCAAAATGACAAACAGTAAAATAACAACTGATATGAGCATAACGGATATACATCACTTTGGACGCATCACCTTCACTTCTGAATCCCTCTCCCAGGCGGTGCAGTTATCAGTTCCAAATGGGGGCTCCAGTGGCTGGTTGCCCCCTTTAGAGTGACCTTTGCTGATCCCATCAGGGCTAGTGGCACTACTCCTGCTGCAAGAACAAAATATGGTTCATTCCCAGTTTTTGCTTTGTCTCCACAATCAATGGTTTGTAGCAGTCGACTGGCGCAATAATAAATGCAAGTTATTTGTTAATAGTCGTGAGGGTTTCAGAGCTCTCCATTGCGTTCACAAACTCCATTACCCAGAATTCCTCTTGCCATTCCTATGTCATCATCCTTTGTGTTACTGACCATGTATTTCGGTGTTCAGGTTAGTTATCATTAGTTCAGGATCATGTTCTCCTCATGTTCATTCCAGGTCCATCAACGGTAGTGTACTTGTAATTGCACATTCTTGTTTTGGGTAATTAACTTTATAACATTTGGATTATAACACCAGCATCTCCTTCATCACCTACTTGTGACAGTGAGGGAGAAAATTCCACTTCACTTGACGGCGCTACAGAAAAGCATTTATGATGTCACCACACCAATGTCAGATTTAGTACACTCGCATTTTAGTACTTTGCTTCAATACGAAGTCCACACTAGTTGATGCCACTGTGCAAATACAGACTTCACACCCGCTGCTGTTGCCACAACGCTGGTTTTCACGGCTACTTGAGTTTTCTTTCTGATCACTGCTGCTACACCGATGACAATAGATAAAACCTTCTTGCAAGATTCCACTAGGGACTTAATTCCAGTTCATGCTCAGCAACTTTTATTCCACTGAAGGGACTTGACGGCATTTGAATATTGCCATTAGGAACCAACAACCTATTGACTCAAACCTATGAACAATGTAACACTTATCTAACCAATCTACATTCAAAATTTAATTTAGATGAAAAGTTAGAAAATCTGATATCGACGCCCTCACCTGTCTTGATCATCCGATGAACCGGAGAACCAGTTGGAGGGTTTGTAAGAGTTTACAGGTTTTGCATCCACCGGGTCATCATGCCACAGCAAACCTGAAGATAAATTCAAAGGGATATTTAGAAAACTACAGTTTTTTTTTCAAACTGTGTCCCTTTTCTAATAAATATAGTTGATAACTCTTATAATCACTGACTTACCTCTCTGTCCTCCTTGTTTGGCAAGTTTAACATAATCTGAGTCAGTAGACTGGATGCCTACACGCCTCCCCTTAGTCCTTTCTTCTGGGTTGGTGTTGGCAGTTGCTGACAGACCGGGGATCTGAGATGCTGGTCCAGAAGCTCCATTTGTACTAGCACTCTGAGTTGACCTCACACCTTCCATGATGGTGTTTGACAGAGATGGAGGGAGTAGAAAATGCAAACTTTAGTTGAATTGAATGTCACTGATAATTGGCAAATAGTAATGGCTTTAAACACAAACGTATGCCGAGTTCATATTACAAATTGTAACATTTGTAACACTAGATTTCTCTGAAACAATTTACTTAAACACTATTTTTATATTACAGTTTAGCAATTACAAATCATCATCAGTGGACAACCAGCTGAACGAAGACATTGTTTTGATTACTATGGTTACTATGGTTTTAGTTATGTTAGTGCATGTCCCTTTGTCTCTCCCACAATTAAAATATCTGTATATTTAAGTAAATTGGTACATGTGTAACTGAAGTGTCCAAAATAGGAGCCAGGCATGGCTGACTGCATGTATGTATGTATGTATGTATGTATGTATACAAGAAACGGTATGGTACATTGTATTTTAGGCCTCAGAGACTGTTAAAAAAACAGACTTTACATGTGTACTTGGATTTTTGGATTTACATTTGAACTTGGATTAACATTTTCAAACATGACTGTAGTTGTAAGTCATTTAAAAGTATAATGCATTTTAAGTAGTCGTTAATTAAAACGTGGAAGAACTGAAAATAATTTGCATAATGTGAAAAGAACGTAGGCCTGACGTAAATTATTCCACTTACCGGGTTTTGACCGACGATAGTTGGGTTCGGCAGACATTACGGCAATACAAGTGGTCTGTAGTATAGATTTTACCCTGCAACAACAAAGTTAAATTCGCGCTTACACGATTGTCTTGAGTGACGTCTCAACCGTAAAACTGCGGAACATGTCACCGCGCCACATGCTGAAACACCCGAAATCACTGGGTGTCGCAAAAACGATTTTTCCTTTGCACAAACAAATCGGATAGGTTGCTAGACAAGTAAAAACTGTGAATATAATCTCGCCAACAAGATGGAAATATTGAAATCGTTAACGTAAGGACATGTTAGTTCGCGAGTCGACTGGTCGCCTAGTAACAAAAGCAACATCAGGACCGCTAGCATCTCCTACAAAGAATACGACAACTTTCTGCGAAGACAGCAAAACGCACATCATCTAAATAAATAAAAGTAGCACGCATGCAGCTAGTTAGATCGTTATTTTAAGACAGCAAAAACTAAAAGATGCAGGAAAAAGACAAAGCTCACGTCGTGTGTTTCGGTGAATAGAAGGGGACGCCTAGATTCTTCTTCTTCTACGGTTTTAGCCTTGTGCTGAGCCTGTACACGACTGCTGCTGCCACCCACTGGATTGGAGTAACAAGCGTAACCGTCAAAAAAATCCGTATTACTATTTTATATTAAAAAAGAAAAGTAAAAATGGGAAAAAACTAATGAAGTAATTTGTTGAGGCTTATAAACCCAAATGTACAGTCTTATATTCATGTAACTATTTTAGAGAGAGAGCTGACTACTCAAAGTAAAAACAAAGTCTTATTCAAATGGCCAAACGGCCGTTTTCTTCAGACAATGTTTTGCACCTCTTCCTCTTATATCTTTCATTTTTATATTTTACGCATTTAAAGTGTATTCCATGGAGACACAGAGGTAAAACATTTCGTAACCAAAGCAACAAAAGCAGTCGCTGGTGACTTGTTTTTTCATTAGCTTTCTACGCTTCTTCAATGTGTGAGAGTCATTCTAGGTATAATTGTTTTATACTTTAAACCTAAATATTAAGTAAATAGTTATAACGACAATACTTACATAAAGATTTAATTAAAACAGTGGCAACAAATCAATCAACAGAAATCTAAATCAACAGAGAGCAGATTCCTTCCGACTTTTGAACATTTGGACTGAATTTAACAAACAGTGAGTTAGTTTTAGACCAAGAAGTAGCTATAAAATATGTACCGTACGTTCCAGATTTTAGATTTATGTTATATGTTAAATGTGGTATCTTTAAATGATGGCCTAACGTTATTTTTCAAATGCAGAGATGTGTCTGTTTTCACTAAATCTTCACAAACGTTAAATTGTCAAATACGTTTTCTTAAAATGAATCCATAAAAAAAGCATGTATAACCATATATAAAATAGAATTCAACAAAAGCCATTCTTTATTATTATTTAAAATGTGAAGTAGAATCATAAGACCTTTTAGGGGTCTTATTTGATTTGAACTTGAACAAATGTCACCATGCTACCGGAATGGTGTACAGTATGGTCAACAGTAAACAAGTCATTTTAAGAAGAAAAGATGACAAGGGTTTGACATCTAGATAACCTTTTTTCAGTACTCAGAACTCTTTCTCTCTCTCTCTCTCTCTCTGTCTCACAATCCTTTTTATTCCACTTTCATTCAAGCATTACACATGGCAGCCTGAAGGCTTATTATCTGTTGGAGGATAATTGGATGTTGATGATGAATTGATTGGTTGTTCATTCCCATTTGAAGACTGAAATTGAAGAGAAAACTCACAGCTCTGGGTCGGATTGATGCTGGTGTGTGTGTGTGTGTGTGTGTGTGTGTAGGTGTGCGTGTGTGTGTGCGTGTGTGGTAAAGAAGAGCAGTGGGTTATTGACCGCTGAGACACCGTGGTCACCTGGTATCAAGCACAGAAGTCATTTCTATTTACTCTTTACTTACACTCTACTCCTTGTGCACAAGGCAATGTAATTATCTTGGTCAACAATGTGTACATAGCTGGATTCAGTCATGATCAGGGTCATGGATCTGGTCTATAAGTCTTTGGCCTTAAAATTGTGTAATGTATAACTATCATCCTTTTTGAAAAGTCATACAACACACTCACATTTTATATTGATTTTATATATAAATATATATATATATATATATATATATATATATATATATATATATATATATATATATAATATATAATATACATACATACATACATACTATATTATCAAAAGTATTCGGTCACCCAGCCAGACGATGAGGTTTTTCATGGAGTTGGCCTTGGCCCCTTAGTTCCAGTGAAAGGAACTTTGAATTCTTCAGGATACCAAAACATTTTGGACAATTCCATGCTCCAAACATTGTGGGAACAGTTTGGAGCAGGAGCCCCTTCCTCTTCTAACATGACTGTGCACCAGTGCACAAAGCCAAGTCCATAAAGACATAGATGACAGAGTCTGGTGTGGACGAACTTGACAGGCCTGCACAGAGTCCTGACCTCAACACTATAGAACATATTTCTATGTAATTCTGTTCACTGAGTAATTCCAGTGATGACACAATGTTGTAGCGATTTATAGTGATTTTTGTCTCTTATGAGTGCTACAATAATGTATTAATCAAATGAGTTTAGTTGGCCTTAATATGTCTCTGCCCAAAAACACTGATTTTTTTTTACAAACACTGCCCTGTGCTTGTTACTAGTTAAAAGAAAGTTCGCCAAAATAAAACACTATTATGTTTCCAGTCAATGTGGGGAGGTGACACCAAAGGAACAACTGGTTCTTCAACGGCAATCCAAATTTAGATGGTAATCATCACTATTGTGTTATACTTCTTTTTAAGCTGAGGACAACTTTCTATGCATACATTATTATAAGTAATGTGATTACTGATGAAATGCCAAAAAAAGGCAGAATTAAAATCCATTTTACATTCTGCGCCACCCAGTGACCTTGGGTGAAAAAAACTGGGAGGAGAGTGGAGACAGAGCCACAGACGACAGATCATCAGATCCCATCCAACACTGGAGTCTAGTGTCCTTCCCAAATCACAGGCGCTGGTGTCAAAGCCCATCAACAAACCTCACTCAGAACCAGAGAACCCAGACCGGACAGGTAAGAGACAGCAAATCCAGGGTTTAAGCGGGTTTGGTGTTTGTATTTGTGCTGAACATGCAATTTTTATTTGCTTAGACTAAGGTATTTTCCCACTCTTCACATTTTGAAAAGTTTTTAAATTTTAAAGACTCATTTCATGTTATTGTAAATATGGGCAAGGTAGTTATTTTTTTAATAAATAAAAAGTTATGAAGAACATTTAAAAAGTGTGTCAACAAAAGGTGGTAAATTAGCAGATGTCATGAAACACTTTCCAACAGGTCTTTTTTGTGTTTCATGTATTTATTTTGATGCTTTATGTAACCACAATGTTCATTCTTTTGTGTTACGTAATTCTTCTCATTCAATTGAACCAAAAGATTGGTTCTCTTTCCAGCAGTTGGCTACTTTGTTTAGTCAAATCAAATTAAAATTCTTCTAAACAGCTTTGCATTTCTCACCAAGTCTCATCCCATTTCATTCAGAATGTTCAAGTGTAATCTGGCCTTGACTGAACATTGTGTTGTACTAAAAAACAGTCTACGAATAGGCCAGTCTCACAAACCGAAATTCATACTTTCATCTTATTAAAGTCACATAGCAGTAATCACAATAAAGTTGGTGAGTGTCTGATATGTGATTTAAAACAAAGTGATTTGTAAAAGACTGACCTGAATAAAAAAAGAGTTGTGTAATAGATTGCTCAAAAACTAGTCAAATAATAAAGCTAAAGTTTGAACATGAATTGAGATTGACAAGATTATCTGTTTTAGCTTGTTACATTCTTTTATATTCTTCGATCTGATGTGTCAAGCACTTGAGTTCAGTTTTGTTGTTTTTCAAATGTGTTTTAAATTAAGCTGACTCTTAAATATGTGACATCTTGGGCCTCGAATAGACAGCGCTTTAGCCAAAGCTGCCTCAGCATCAACTGTTTAGTGCATCAACTTAAGTGTCAGGCCTTCTCAGGGCAATCAATTAAAAAAATAGTTGATTTAATGTTTATAATGTTTATAATGATAATAAGTTTATAATGATCAAATCTACAGTTCTGAATTTCCACTTTTAGTAATTGAAATTAAGTCGTGGCATTGGATATTAATGTTTCAGTGTCGAGCTGAATCTAGACCACTAGAGCCAAATGTTTGAAAGCGTCACATTCACTGGTAATGTAGCTCCACCTGCTGGTCATAATAGTCTTTACGTGAGTGGGATTTTTACTTATTGTATTTACGTACTAAATAAATATATAAAGAGAACAAGAGCAATTCGTAAAATGGCATATGCAGTAATGAATTTAGTTTTCAATCTCCAGGGAACATGAGAAGACATTTTTAACGTGCAACTGACCAGACATTGATGTGGTCCAACATTTGTACCACCAATATAAGTACAATACAGTGTTTAATTACTCAAAATTTAAAAACGAAAAAAAAAAAAATGTACAAATTTACAATTGCACTTGAAAACCATCTATTGAGACATCTAATTTACAGATTAGATGTCACATTAGATCGTTTTGTAGTACAGTACACACTAAAAACACCATCTGTTCTTCATCACGACAGCTGCCGAGAACCCAGAAAAAGAGCTAACATCAATGGATCTGAAGAGTAAGGACACACTACAAGCCGGAGAAGACGTGACGCACAAAAATGGCTTTGCAGATGAAACATCTGCAGAGAAAAATCACACTAATGTGGACCAAAAAGAAGAAAGTAAAAATGGAGGAGAGCGAGAGGATGAAGAAGAAGTTGGATTTGTGAAACTACAAAACAGATTCCAGCCTTCTTTTGAAATGTCAGTCCAACATTTACTGTCGGGAGAAAACAAGCGGTCTGTATGCAGATACAACACCGTCAGCTACCGGAAGATCAAGAGAGGAAACACCAAGCAGAGAATAGATGAGTTTGAGTCCATACTGGATGTGTAATGACCATTTCTTCACAGGGAAATACACTCACACAAATAAAACAGTATTTTGTGTTTAGTTCAGTCAAATCTCTAATCGCCTTCTACCGCTTACTTCATTATTGGGTCAAGGGGAGCTGGCGTCTATCTAAACGCTTATGGTCAATTGTCTATTACCAGATTAACTGAAACAAGTGGTTTTGGATTGTGCAGGGAAACCGGAGACCTGAAGGAAACCCACGGCAAAAACATGCAAACTCTGCACAGAAAGGCCCCAGTCGGCCAAATCTTACATTTCTGTAATTTACAGAAGCCATTTTTTTTCTTTTAGATGTAATCCCTGTGTATATATTCATTAACCGCAAATGTAACAATGGCATGTGTGGGTCATAATCAAATTCTACAAAAACACTGGAATTTGTCTTATACACTTTATACACTTATACACTTGGATAAATATGGTAGTTGTTTTAACTCATTTATAATTTTTCAAAAATTGTTAAACACTACAGAAAATGGACAAGCAATCCAATGGGTAAAAAGAAGCTTGAGTGATGGCAAATCAATCCATTAAGTACAAAAAGTACATGCGTGTTTTACAGAGAATATCAGGGTTTAGATTACAACCTAACAGTTAAATACATGTGCTGTTTTTTTAATAAATGGCTGTAAATTGCCTGTAATTGTTTTTCTTTTCCATTTAGTGTGTATTTGGGATAAAGAATAAAAGAATAAAGAGGAAACATCGGAGGTGGAGAAAAGACTGCTTTTAAATCAGAGTGGTCTGGAATTGAATGGCTTGATAATGCATAGGAAAAACAGGAGAGTAGCAAAAACATTTTTATATGAATTGATGAAACAAGAAGCAAGATCATGAAGAGAAATTAACGTAATAATTTTAGTTACTTTTGTAATTTCTCACTAGATGGCAGCATAGTTCTGAAAATGCGCAACACATTACTTACCAAAGCCAACAGATAGACTTTCATATTACAAGTCCTTTGAAATAAAATTCCAATTTCTTTTTATTGAAAATTGTTAGAAATTGCTCAAACATACATAAATACTCCAATATATTTATGCAAAATAAATATTTCAATCCAAGCTAAAAATAAATAAATAAAATGAACCACTCAATTATTGGGTGCCAGTCTAATCGTTCTTGCCTGCAATATCATGTGTCTATATGCAAAGTAATTATATTTACTCCAACAATTAGATTAGTTCCTGGTTCATTGGCGTACCGTGTGTGTGTGTCTCCTCTCTAATGGCTCATTGAGAGTCCGTGTGGGGTTTGATGTTGTTTTCGTAGGTAGCTTTATAAGTGCTTGAACTTTACAACACAAATCTCACTAATTGCTTTTTATTTATGAATTCCCTTGACTGTCAGCCACAGCGTTTATTAACAGACTGATTGAATATTCGTATATCATTGTTGTGATCCAGGTCTCATTTTGAATATTGAGGGCTCAACCTGTTGTTGGTTGTGGGGAACTGACGGCATTTCCTGACCCCTGAAGTTTAGGGTCTCATTTATCCTTTCAATGGTCATTTCCTCTCTATACAGTACATTTCTCCTGCTTTCTTTCTTTCTTTTTTTCGTCCCCATCCCCCCCTATATCTCTCGCTCGCCCCTTCCTCTCTGACATCACAGAAGACTGAAATGCCACGCTTGGCTCAGGGCATTTGTTTCTTCTGGCTTCCTTTGAGTAAATACATTTAAATGCATAACTATTTTCCACACTAGAAACACCTTTGAAATTTATATTTTTGACCCAATTATTATGTTCAGATCATTTAAAATTGATATGACCGCATACTTTTGATGTTGCATTTTAATTGACCTAAAGATATTCGACAGTAGTTTACGGTATTTCTTTAAAATATCATACACAAAAATATATATTTTTTCTTAGATCAAAACACAAGCACACAAAATATAATTTGACATATTGTTGTAATGTGTCATACTAAAACAAGCTCATAGCATGATATATTACATGTGTTGCTACTCTACTGGGACAGTTGCGTGACCTTGTGTGACCTCAAACATGGACACTAAACCATCTCAGGATCAAATCCTTCCATCTGAAACATATGTGAGGATGATGTGCAGAATAAATGATGGCTGGAGATCGAAAGGTCAAGTCGGAAGTGAGTGTCAGGCCTACTGCAGCCCACCAAGTCATGCTCACACAATGACAGCTTTGTGAGGCCTGGAAGTGGAAAATATTTCAAATCTTAATAGACGGAGAAACAGTGATAGAAACAGAGCAGCTATCAAAGTATTTATTTCACAAAGCCTGCGAGTGTTCTGAGTCCTTAAACTGGGTCTTAAGCTGGACAGAGTGAATAAGGGGCTGGTGTTCTGTGGTAAACATGCTGTAGGGTCAGGAAGGCCATTTTTCTCGGAGCATTGACAGGGTGGGTGTTAGATTTGAAAGGGTGGGCGACTGGAGGCCTGTTCTGTTCTTCGCTTTTTTCGATGACCTAGGGAGCTAATGATCTGCATTCACAGTGATCCTTCATGACCTTGAGAAATTGAAGAAATCTCAGAGTTTAGGAATGTCTAAGCACATTTATCAATTTATGAATTATATTTTGTTGATTTCATATCCATTTAATTTTTATCTGAGCATTTCTTTGTAAGGCAGTTTTATAATCAGATAAAACTATATTTATCTCTTATAATCTTATAAGCTTTGCTCATTATTCCTCATGCTCATCATTCTTAACCATCAGTATTCATGACATTCATCATTCACGACACTCATCACAAGTTAAGCTTTTTTATTTTAATTCAAAATTCATGATTCAGTATTTGTCAACTGTACTAATACAGAATACTTAGTGCAGCAAAATTAAAACATTTTTTTATTGCAAAGCAATATAAAAAAAATTGCAATGGTGCATTTAACAGATTAAAATTTGAACAATAAATAATGATGCATAATATAGAATAATTAAAAATTTTAATAATTAAAAGTGTTTACATAAAAAAATCACAAAACAACTTCAAACAATAAATACAAGGGGTTAAGGGGTTATTGTACCTTGTTCTTGGAGTAATGCACATACTGCACAGAGAATATTGAAACAAAGCCAGTCAGTCAGTCATCTTCTACCGCTTCATCCTTTTAGGGTCGCGGGGAGCAGGATACACACTCTGGATTGGTGGCCAACCATTCGCAGAGCAGGACACACAGACAAACACATTCACTCGTACCTATGTGGTCAATTTTCCAATTCCAATTAGCCTGAAGTGCATGTTTTTGGGAGGAAACCGGAGAACCCGGAGGAAACCCACGCAAGCACGGGGAGAACATGCAAACTCCACACAGAACGGCCCCGGCCGGCCTTGAACTCACACCTCAAGTGTCAAACGGAACCATCTTGCTGTGAGGCGACAGCGCTAACTACTGCGCCACCGTGACGCCCTGAAACACCGTGAAACAAAGCCCACAGTTTTATTGAAGATTAGTGTGGCGGTGTGAAGCTGTGCAGTGTGACGGTGGGCTCCTTTCTGTCGCTCAGATCCTCCAGTGTTAAGCAGGACACATCATTCACGACACTTCACTCGTGATGCTCATCCTTCACGACTGCACGACATTCATAACACGACACCTTTATCATCGCTCTGAGATCAAGTGACTGAAATGCGACAGGAGGTTATAACAAACTGTAAAAATGTACGTTTTAGATAATGACTTGATTTTAAAATCTTCAGACTCTTTAGAAAAATGCCAGACTAATATGATGATATTAAACTAGTTTCTTTTTAAAATGATAAACAAACAACCACTGATTATTTCAATTTTGGGCCGAACGCAACCATGTGGTCCCTAGTGGCCATAGTAACAATCACTCACTTTACTTCATTTCACTTATGAAAGTTATTTCAAAATGTTTATTACTTTATGAACACTCTTAAAACTGATTGTTCTTGGGGAAGATACTGACTAACAAATGCCCCCTGACACCACATGTTAAGACTGCCCACTGCTCCAGGATGATGATGGAATGACTTGAACACTGTTAAACAGCCTGTATTTGTATTTTTACAATTAACTAATTCAGATTTGTTGTTGAGATACAGACAGAACAACTGGTCACATGGAATCATTTCATTTCTAAATTATTTTTAGTTTTTTTTAGACACACATTGTGTGTTTCGACTTGTATTGATCATGTTACATAACTTAATATGTAAACAATTACACAATTTTCAGGAAAATAGAGTGATGCTGTTTTTGTTTTTCATTTCATTTAAACTTAATAGAGCTTCTGTCTTTTCGCTATTTTTTATACGCACAAAAGTACAGACAAAGACAGTTTTAAAAAACATAAGGAATTTTAAAACGGGGGGAAGGGACTACAAACAATGACCCCAGGGTAACAAGGGTCACAAGAGGTTTTCCTGATGAGTAGTCAGTCCCGGGGGTCTTTTTAGGTTTTTGAGTGACAGGCGTCTATTGTGATGCCTGTGAACCGCTGCACTCTGGTTCATATCCACTCTTATCACCAAGCCAGAGGCGACCTGAGAAGACGCTTAGAATAAGGATGACCATTGATGATTTCCTAGCAGAAATGATCAGCGAGTGGTTTGTCTTGATCCAGGGAGAGGTTGAGGGAAGAGTGGCCAGACAATGCACAGGTGTTAGTGGAGGCAGGGGCCGTGGAGGAGCTGATGTGAAGGCTGCTGGAGAGTTTATGCAGGAGGCCAGTCGGGTTTCCCAAAGGACGATATTTTAATTTCTAATTCATTAATCTCAACTCTGCAGCCTTCCCCCTTTTTGGAAAGGAAAGACTAGAATATGATTCAACTCACCAAGCTAAGGTCACAGGGAATAAAATCACTCAAGCCAGTATCATAAACCAGTCAACTGTTAAAATTACAAAAAATAAGCGGTATAATAACCGGTCTTTAATACGGTATATAATTCATCTTAAAATAATTATTTACTTAGGTTCATTATATACATTTATATGTGCGCGTGTGTGTATATATATATATATATTGTTTGACAGCCCTATATATATATATCACTCACTCACTCACTCACTCACTCACTCACTCACTCACTCACTCACTCACTTTACATTACTTTACTTTACTTTAGATTCCCTACAGTAATCTGAATGAAATTTTGGCTTTAGAAGCTTTTACATTTTGCATCTGTTTTCATTCACAATATGTACAGTGTCCCAAAATTTTTTTGAATCAGGTTCCAGAAAAATGTATTATAAAAAAGTTTCTAATTTCAGTATTTTATTTGTCAAGGAAACAATTGTGACAATGTTAATAATAATTAAAAAAGAGAAAATTTCTGGTTCAGTGCATCTATCGCACTGATTAACAGTTTTCTTTTGCTAAACATTTGTTTAAATAGAAATTGTCATTTTTCAGGATATTACAAGATAATCCATCTTCTTTTAGAACCTTGAAAACTAATTACTGAACAAGAATAAAAGTAATGCAGAAGAAATGGTGGGATTTATCTTGAGTGTGGTCCTCAATCAAGTCAAAGTCACACGTAATCCTGCACATATCAGCCATCTTGTCCAAATGCACAAAACAGAGGAGATGAGGATGAAGGTATCTTTGACCAGTTGTTTTTCTGACATGGGCTGCAATATCTCATAAATTTTAAAAAGGTGTTTGAAAAGTTGACGAATGCTTTATATTTTCAACAGACTTTAGAACTAGCATCCACTGATCTTCAGAAGTGGTGTGGGTGCTTGATCACTTTGTCGTCAAAACGCCCCAGACAACAATCTCTGGATCTTTTCCTTAGCGCATGAGTAGTCATTATTCCCATACTCCAAGTCTCGGTGCAGGAAAATTCCCACCATTTCTTAGCTTTCTGTTGTGTGGTTGAGTGTGTGTATAGTGGCCTCTCTGTGTTTTCCTGGACCCAATCTCTGCCTTCGGGCAGTTGCATCATAAAGCTCCACAGTCCAGCAGATGCAGTGGGAACATCATGGAAATATTTCAATGATCCCAGACACTATCAGAATTAATAGACACCCACCCAGCAATCTTTCTGTGTTCATGAATTCACAAAGCTATGTTAGTCAATGTCTGTATGAGAAAAGTCCAACATTTTCAAAATTGTGCGGAATTGCGTTCATAATTTTATTAATCATATAATATAAATTTATAAATAATTCTAAACCTACAGATACAAAGCTGACAGACAGACAGACAGCATGTGCGCAGGTGGGCATGTGGATGGACGGGTTGGTTGGTTGGTTGGTTAGCAGGGTAGGTAGATAACAAAATAAAGGCAGAGGATGGGAAGTTCACCAAAATCTTTAATGGGCAGTGTTCCCGTCCATGCACCCGGTGGAGAGGGTTACAACACATTTAAATAAAACAAAAGCAAAACCAAAGATGTAACCAAAACGGCGTTGGAGCCACATGCTCGTCCTTTTGGTTTCGGTCTGACGTGACGTCACCCTCGACGTCAGCACGTCACTACGGCTATCTAGCATGTTACCGTTTCGGCCGTTACAATGGATGGGTGGGTGGATGGATGGATAGATAGATCAGAAGGTAATTAGATATATGAACAAAACGTAAATAAAAGAGAAAGAGACAGCCAGTTGGAAAAATATAGATAAACAGAGGGGGCATTCAGATAGAGAGATAGACAGACAAAACAAGAACAGACAGACAGACAGATAGGTGTTTGCTGTCTCTTGTACCTTGATGTTTTCATTAGTTTGAGAGAGAGATTGCTGTTTGCCGATGCCCCTCAGTCTGGTGGATGTGGTATTTACCATAATTCACATACCGGCATCTCTTCTGCTCCGGCCTCTGGGTGGCATTTAAATCGTCTCATCCCCCAGAATGAAGTCTTTCTCTGTCTGTCCTGAAGGACCTGAGGGAAAGCCTCGTTATTATATCTCTCTCTTCTTCCTCTTAATTGATTCTTAAGCATTCTCATTTGGAAAATCCACCATGTTGTGGTCACAGGTATTTAAAAAGAAATCACATTGTAAAACTCAAACCATCGTATTGTCACAGTCCTGCTCCACGGCTCCTCTTGGTGGACAATAAAGAAATCAACAGGACAGAAGGAACGACCAGCTGGCTTGTTATCTGCGTGGCAGCTGATAACAATCTCGTAGCAAGATCAAGCTACCACATTAAGGGAACTAGTGATACTTGTTTGCCTATGCCATGCAATGTTTTGTTTTTGTTCCCTACCGAGTTAATTTCATTAAAGACAATGAAAAGTCTTGTTATTGGAATCCTAACATCTAGTTCATGACCCGTAAGTAGCTTTGAAACAAATTTGCTTTTTAGAATTTGTAAGATTCAAAAAGCCAGAGTCCTTTAAATTGCAACCTAATAAAAACAAGTTAAAACTAAGCTTCTACTGAGAATGAACCTTACAGATACTGCCAGATACACAGTGCAGGGTAAAGACAGAGGAAAGGGTCGGTGAATGTTTAAAGAGTGTTCTAAAACATGTAAATCTGCAACGCTCTCTTTTCAAACTCTCATGTCTATCTCTTTCAGACTATCTTGTGTGCATTGATGCAAGTTTTTCTGCAGTTTTGTCTGTCTTGTCGAAGCAAACAAAGAATGATCTTGAGCTTGTCTTTGCCTAAAGTTGTTATGGTACAGCACATACACATTGAAGAGCCCCTGTAAAATGTCACAGTCTGCTCATCCTAACTAACGCACTACCACATTCATCTGTTGAGTATCTGTGTTGTATTTGCACTTACTGTGTATACACTGATGTGGAGGAAAAGCTTGCGCCACTTTGTGAGCAGTAAAACTAGAATTGTTTTAGTAGTTTAGTGTTTAACTATAACTATAGTGTTTATAAAGTCATCAAAACAGTGCTCATTTAGTAATTATGTTATTATGAAAATGTGTCAATATAGCCATTATTAAATAATTAATTTTGTGCTTTCATTTCTGAGCATTAGGCCAGCGAGTAAGTGTATGTATGTATGTATGACTGCAAGTGTAAGTGTGTGTGTGTGTGTGTGTGTGTGTGTGTGTGTGTGTGTGTTGATAGTGTAATTGGTCTTTTGGGGGAAGTGATCTCGCACACAGATCAGGTTAATGAGAATGTTAAAATAGATGTAATAGACATTCCCTGTGGAAACAATGTCCGGAACATTAGGACATTGTAAAGTTGTGGATGAGTCACATTTTAAAATTTATTTACACTTCCAGTCACATTAATGTTAATGTATTCTATTACCAATTACCAACCATTAACATTTCTTTACAGTTAGGAAACAGCTATAAAAATGATGCTGAAAAATTAGTTCAGCACTAAAGTAAGGTGAGGTCAATATAAAAAAAAAAAAAATAAAACAATACGACATTATAGAAAAAATAAAATAACCCAAATTAAGCTCATTATAATGAAATACGTCACCTTTTTATTTAACTAAATGTGATGTTATAATTATAAAATGTATATTTTCAAAATGTCGTTTTACCATAGTCATCATTATTTCATAATGCTGTTTATATATCACAAAGACTCAATCTGTCAATCAAAGCAAACAGGGCGGGGACATTTATTTGTGATTGGCTGCTCATTAACTCACCAACTTAAGTGTTGTGGCTCAATAATTAATCCTTTGGTACTAGGCTCTAGTATACCACTCCAGCAACTGAA
The DNA here is from genome assembly GCA_028031935.1 of Paedocypris micromegethes. NCBI lineage: Eukaryota > Metazoa > Chordata > Actinopteri > Cypriniformes > Paedocypris > Paedocypris micromegethes. Next base: position 18,850,896 of record CM051495.1, on the reverse strand, counting down.
GCTAAACACTTACTGGTGGAAATTTGTAGACAGTACAATATGGCTGATTGTGGCTAATCAGTTTCTCTGATCACACAGTCCAACCATGTAAAAAGATAGCCAATGGATGTGCTGGACACACTCCCTAGCTACAGACAGATACAATCATTGTACTAATTTTAATACGTATAAATAATTTATTATATAGTACACTTTAAATAAATACATTAGTTAAATAAATAATAAAATGAGAATAAATAAATGAAAACACACACACACACACACACACACACACACACACACACAGAGACAGAGAGAGCTAGTCATACATCAAATTTAAAACTGCTTATTAGTATTACAGTTTGTATTAAATGGTTAATATAAGCAAAATGTGCACATCATTTTTTTTGTGACCTTGTCAAAGTTTTGACCAAAAGTATGTGAGTGCACGTGCAGAAAGGTGTTTAGGAGCTGACAGAGCGGAAGCTCTTCTTCCTCCTCTTCATCAGGCCCTGGCTCACCTCGACCGACCAGGATCTAATCCTGACCAGACCACCCCCAAATCCCCCTCAAGAAACCTAATTAAATCATGCAAATGCTCATATTCCCTGGATATGACTGGCCTGACAGATTCGAAACCAGCCAATTATGGGGTTAATAAGACCCATGGTAATAAAGTTTTCCTCTATCATATACAACTGAAATAAGGCCTGAATTCTGAAATCCATTCAGAGGGAGAGAGAGAGAGAGAGAATCATTGTGGGGGGAAAAAAGATTGTACTGTTGGAGTGTAAGACAGTGGGTGCGTGAGTGACTGACAGACTGACAGAAAAAGTGATTGAGTGAGTGAGTGAGTGAGGAAGTAACTCACTGACTGACTGGAAAAGTGATCGAGTGAAAGTCAGTGAATGACTTATTGATCGATTGATTGAATGGTTGGTTGATTGATTGATTGATTGGTTGATTCAATCAATCAATTAATTGACCAATCAATCGATTGATTGATTTATTGATTGATTGATTGAAAAAATTCACTGACTGAGAAAGTGATTGAGTGAAAGTGAATGAGTAAGTGACTCAGAAAGTGAATGTGAGTGAGTTACTCACTGAGAGTAATTGAGTGTGAGTGAGAGAGAGAGAGAGAGAGAGAGAGAGAGAGAGAGAGAGAGAGAGAGAGAGAGAGAGAGAGAGAGAGAGAGAGAGAGTGATTGAGTGAAATGTCTTGCCAAAATGTTCAGATTTGTGTTCAACCACTAGACTTGAAACATGTGGGTTGGATAAATTATTAGACCTTTTCCACTTTTTCACAAACATGTGTTTAACAAATAAACTATTGTAAAACGTGTGCAAAAATACAACCCAGCAGCTTGATTGTAAATCACAGGTTCAGCTCTCACGTGATTGCTGTTTGCCCAAGACTGTCATTACTTTTATCACAGATGTCTGTCCCAAACGGGTTGAAGAGACTGTGATATTTCTTCCACAGAATCTTCTGTTTTTCGAATTTCTTGCTTTGTGTGATTGAGTTTTATAGCCTCTCTCTTCTTTCATCTTTAACTCATTTATGTTTTTTACTCTTTCATCTGTTTCCACTCTCGTTCTTTTCACTCTCACATGTTTTCTTTCTTCCATCTGTTGCTTCTCACTTTCCCTATCTCATCTACACTTTCATCTGTTTCTCTGTCACTTTTCACCCTGTTGTGTTCTACCATTTGTTCTCACATTTCTCTTATTTGCACTTGTTCTCTTTCTCTTGTATCTGTTTCTTCTCTCTCACGGTCTTCTCTTATTCTATCTGACTTCACTCTCTTTTTCTCTCAGTCTTTTACTCCCTCAAGTGTTTTCTCTTTCACCCTCTCGTTTCTGACTCACTTCTCACACTGTTCTTTTTATTTCATTTTCTTACTCTCCTTCTTTCTCTCTGATAGAGAGTGTTGCATAACGCTGCATGTAGATAAGCAAGTCTTTGTGTAGCGTGAAATAATATAAATATGCCCCACAATAGAGTAGGCGATACTGCCGCATTGGTTTTACATCACATAATTGTGTGGCAGTGTGTTTTGTGAGACTTGATATCGCTCTATTAATGGTCCGAATCACAAACGTTCCATCCGGCGCTCGTGGCGTCATCTCCGTGAACCTTTATTATTCTAGTTGTTACGAATAGAAATGCCGCTAATATTAGCAATGATGATAATGTTCGTCGTGACACACTTACTCTCGTCTTACTGGCGCCAGGTTTGACAGCTCTTTTGTTAAGGAACTGTGTTTTATAGTTTACACAAATGGGCATGTTGCCAATATCTCAAAACATGAGTTGGGAAACTTCTAGAAGTCTAGAAGTAGATTTTTGTTTGATATTATGGAAAAGTCTCACTGGATTGAGCATTCTTCTCAACCTAATCCACCATTGTGCAACATCTGGGGTTCTTGTTTCTTGTAATTTGGTAAATTTCCTGCCATTTGTATCTGCATTTTTCTGTTTTGATGGTTTGTTGATGGCTACGCCCTGGTTTTGATCTTAGCCCCCCATGTGAATAGCTGTAATATCACTGGCAATATAAAAAGACCTTCACATTTATGAGCTGTAGAGTGGGGGAAAACAAGACCACCATGACGGCATTAAACAGCCACGCATGTCTGACAGGAACACAATGCTATCAATATTATAATCACTGTCTCATCACCTCACTTTGCCGAGCGGCTCTGTCCTGCACATTTCATCACACTGGTCCTAATCCTCTCACATATTTGGCACAACTCAGGGCAGCAGGTCACATGTCAGACAGATTTGTACCAGATTATTCTCCACAATTAATAGCTGTTCAGGCCGCAGGGGTCGGCTGAGGTAGACCACCTTGCAAAGCTACGGCAAACACTGGAAATGAGGAGCAGAGGACTTTAACGCTGTCAGTCATATCTTCAGATGACCTTTAGCAAAGCTCCGTTTCTTCTCTTCTATTTGCAGGAACTGGTGGAAAAGGTCTAATTGGTTTTCCATCCAGTTTTTTCAAGGTAGGGAAGTGCTGTCTGGAGGCTTGGCCAGCGTTCCCAACGGCAGACGACATTCAGGGCTTTGCTTTTAGCTTATGGACTGATTGCAACAACAAGGCCGGAGCACAATAGTAATTAAAAAGAGCTGATTTGTCAATTAGGATAAATTGGTCCAATAAGTCATTTTGATAGGCACATTTCTATTGGTATAAAAATAATTATGGATATGGCATTGTTTTATATACATTTATGAGATACTTATACAGTATATTATGTTTTATTTAAATTCATCTAGATTAATGTTTAATACGTAGTAGCAAATGTACATTTTCAGCAATAGTTAAGGGATTCTTTGCGTTGTTCTTTCTGTCTCAAGAAATAGCTCTTGAGACTGAAAGAACTTGAATTGACAAGGTGCAAATGACTTTGGTCTTGTCGAGATTTCATTTGAAAGAATTTAAAATACATTTTATTTATATGGAATTTTTAATTTTCGCACTGGCCGCCTTTGTATGGAAACCCGCTATTGCCACTAAAAAATGTAATGCTGTCTAAAAAAAAATTATAAACAAAAAAATCCTGAATTCTGACTTTATATCTTAGAACTTAGAACTGCATTTTTAGGTAAAGTAAGTAAAATTAGGCAAACATGTGCATGCTGCTGAAAAGGTTATGTTTTACTCCATGTGGACATGCATCTATATTATGTAACAGTTTAGTCAACACGAGACCACCGGAGAAGCCGTAATGCATAAAGCATAAAGGGAGTGAGTTTGTCAATGTGGCCACTAGGGACCCTATTAAAGTTGTGCTCTGCATTTAACCATCCAGTGAAGCTACGCATACACAGCAAAGTGACACACACAGAAACAAAAGCTTAAAAGCTGTGATGTCTGTGTTACGGTCCTGCAGCTCAGCTCCCCCGGGTGGCTCAATTGAGAAGCGGAATAAAACTGATGGCTTGTTAGCATCAGCAACACCTGTATGCAATTGCCATTATGGTTAAAAGATGGCTGAGACTGAATACTTCTTGTTTGAAACACAGTGCCACTGCTGAGTTTTCTGTGCTACGTTTTGGAGTTTCCATACTCCCTTTTCGGTTCTTTGCCTCAGTTTAACTTTTTCATTAAATCCTCGTTTTGCAAGTCCTGCCGTCATCATCGTCTTCACGTCGAAACAGTCCGGGGGCATGTTGAGGTCAATAGCTCCTTTCACACAGCAATTCCGGAAAAATGCAGAAAAACTAACAGAACGACGTTAACGGTAAAGACTGTTCACTCAAGCGCTGCCATTCCAGCATTTTACCGGAAAAAACTTCACACAGCATTTTCAAAATCCCGGTATTTTTGGTGACATCATCAACTGGCGACACTGCTGCGCCTTTGTAAACATGAATAACGGGGGTAATTGTTTCATATCTGATGGCGTCACTAACTGTTCCTTTGATGTGGTGACAAATGTCATCATCGCCCAAATTATTAGAAGCGTTTTGATTTCGCTGTCGTTCCAGTTGGAGGACATTTCCCACTGTGTTTTCTGTAAACAGCAAGGAGTGACTATTCTGTGACACCATCAATGGGCGACACGTTTTCAACGGCTGGACCTGCGTCAGTGGGTGACATCAGCGCATACTGAACTTCACCGTGCTTATTCCGGGTATCTTCGTTCAGCTTTCACACAGGGCAGAATGCAGGCAATATATCAGGAATGTTACAGGTACTCATGTCGGCATATTCCCGGAATGAATTTCCCGGAATTCCTGTTCATACAAGTGGATATATAAGAAGGCAATATAGCTCTATTATGCTGGGAATGTCTGTATGTGTGAAAGGGGCTACTATCTTGCTCAGACACTCAGCTGTAGAACCAACCAAACTGGGATTCGATCCTGCAAAGCCTGGATGGAGGTCCAACTCTCTACCGCTGAACCACAACTGCTACCTAAAAAACCATAGTAGCATTTTAAAGTAAAGTAAAGTGAGTGAGATTGTCAATATGGTGAACCAAAGTTCTTAAGTATAACAGTTCAAAACGTAAATAAGTATACTATTTAAATTTAAACATATATGCTAAAATATGCAAACCGCCTTAGTCTAAGATCAACATTGGAATAAAAGTTTTGTCTGGTATCTGCGCTGTACAGTAAGAATTGTGTGTGTCATATCTGTGTCAGCAATGTGTGTAGTGCGGGGGTGTTGCGGACAAGGGGGTCCGACCGGCTATTGGGATTGCTGACAATTGACCTTTAGTGCAGTCAGTGTGTGCTTTCAGCTGCATACAGAGAAATGGCATGACAGCTCACCGTCTCTGCTCAGGATGCACCAGTGTGTGTGTGTGTGTGTGTGTGTGTGTGTGCGCTGGACTAAGAATGAGAATATGATTTAAAAAAAAAAAAATTCGACCTTTTCATCAGTTACATTCAAATAAAATATTTAATAAAGATCTCAGCTGATTGAGAAGTTATATTTCAGAATTAGACTGTGAACTCATGTATATTGAATGTCTTCACATTTCTATATCAATTCTTTATTAAAAATTATATTACATTTTTTATGTAGTGTATATTATTAAACTAATTAAATATTAAGCGACTTCTATACACATACATATTTTCAAGTATTTTTGGTTGTTTCACAACGTGTAATGTGGCCTTCAAAACATAAATTCAAAATTGTAATGATGATAAAATGTTTGGCCTAGAATTAGTTTTTTCAGGTGAGATCTCTGGTAGTCTGATGACCGAGGACACGTCCACTCACAAATAAAAATGCATTATTGGAAAGAGCTGTAAATTCCTCCAAATCCCACAATGCACTGGTTCACTGTTTGATGTCTGGCACCTTGGTGGCATACAGACTGAGAGTCATCCAGTCTGTATTATACTGTATATAAAACAATAAAATTACTTTAGGAGTATTATAAATTGACAAAAAACAAAACAAAAAACACAGCACTGACTTGAGATTAAATTGTGTAACACAGAAAGGCCTTGTATCAAATTTTAAAGAACACATGCTTTCAGGATAACAAGCTCAAAAATATGATATAAAAATATTGGTTGCGAATCTTACAAATTGGCTAGACACATTGCGTGTTTCATCGTGTTTCAGGAATGATGTCATAATGTGTCATGACAGGAATGTAAGCCCCCCATGCAACATGTTGTAGTTTTATGCATTTTTATGTATCTGTTATTAAAATTATTCTTAAGATTTAACTCAGGATACTCTGACATTCCTAACAAAAGCTGCTTTTTGGTTTACAGTAAAAACAACCGGATGACTAAATTCTACAACACTGAAATAAAAACCGGTTGCTTTTGTGGACTTTGGTCCCGGAGTCTGGATCAGGCTTCATCTTCATGTTGAACTCCAGCGCTGGTGTTCATCTGCATGCTGGGTAATTACGCTGGACTTACAGAGCAATTCCGACACTATTTGAAATGAGGATTAGTCATAGCTTCAGATCCTGGATGCTACTTTAATTGCATTTTGCGAGGTGCTGATGGCACCTGGATGGGCCGCACTTAACTCGCAAGTAAAAAAAAAAACGAACAGCTATGAGGATTATTACACCATCACGTGACATTAGATGTCCAAGTCGACTAGAAAAAAAAAATTGAGGCTTCAAAATCAGTGTGCAGATGTCAACATTATAGGATGTTACCATATAGAAATACAGGAAATGTATACAGGAGACACATGAAGTCATTGAGTGCCATGACAGTCACTCACTCCCAACAATGCACACGGCAACAAGATCCGCCTAATCACAGAATTGTGTTTCTCAATCGTCACCGATTGATTTACTGTACATTTATTTTCCATAATGTGAAGCTCTAAGGCTGAAATTACATCCTGTCGTGACAATAATTTCGGCGAGACTCATGTTTGCTCTCATGTGCAAAAGTCTCGTCATTGAGTCTGACTCTAACAAACAACACTGATCCCTGAAGATCCGTTTCCCTCAGACAAGAGCTCAAGCAGGTCACGTCACACACCAAGAGTTTGAGCGTTTGAAAAAGATTTATGAAATAAGTGCAAGCAAAACAACGTATAAAGGAGCATTTACACAGTTTTCTCAACATGCAAAAGTCATTCGGTCAGAAAACAAGGCACTTTAAGAACAATCCCTGTCACACACGTTTCAAGATTGCACACAAAATCTCAAAGATAAAGAAGATACAGCAATTTAAAAAAATAATGGTTGGCATGGATTCGCAGTTCCATTAAAAACAGACACAGGTGGCAGAATTAAGCTGGTTTGGTGCACAATCATGCAAAAAGTAGATGTAAAAAAAAACATTCAAAAATGTATAAAAAACACTTTAAATATTACGCCTTTAAATAAATACTCAAGTATTTTGTTCTTTTTTAAGAAAATGAAAAAAAAATAATTCTCATCCTCAACCATGTTTTCAGCATCAGTGAAGCAAAATACTGTGAAAAATAATTATATTTAGTGAATAGTGTGTTTGTGTGTGCGTGTGTGTGTGTGTGTGTAGAACTAAAACAGAACTTATTTTAAAAGCAAGAATCTGTTCCATCAATTAACTAGACAATAATTTTATGAGAATAGCCTTGATAAATGTGATAAATATGATTGCAATACCAACTCTCAAATCTGCTGTGACAAACATCACTTCCTTAACACAAGATGGGATATCTGTTAAAAAACATGTATTATTATCTCTATATTTTCTCTTTCATTAAATAGCATGTTGAGAGGATTCAAATAATATAATAATAAAATAATAATATAATATATAATAATAATATATATATATTCAAACAAAATAATTGAATGAATAACAGAATTCATTAAATAAGATCATTAAAACAATAGCCATTATTATTTGTTGAGTTTAGTCAACTTTTGGTAAAGTCTGCGCTTAGTGTTATTGTCAAGTGTCGTCATTTCTCTCAGTCGTCCTTAAAATCTCATTGAGTACAATCTACGTGTATCAGTGAAAGCCTGACTGACTCAAACGCCTCCTCCGCTGCGGTCGACAGACACGGGTCCTCTCAAGTCCAGGCCTTCCTCAGCGCTCTTCAACAGAATGGCCAGACGACTGTCTGAGATCTGACCTCGCTGGACCGCACTCATCAGCTGAAGCAAAAAGAGGAAAATTAGTTCCAGACGCACGTCCACATTACACATTTCAACTCTCTTTTTAATTACTCATATCAAACAATGATGATAATTCCCACCTAGTCTGAATGTATCAAACGCATAATTCAAATATATTTTTCAGACAGTGCAACTCATAATAAATAGCAATACAAGTTGTGAAGTAGAAATTGTGCAGAGCAGTAAGACCCTTCGATACGAGGAGCATTTACCTGTAGAAACTCATCGAGCTCCACCTGACCGTTCTTGTTGAGGTCGACCTCATTGAGAATATCGTGGAGAGTGTCTTCATGAATCTGGATGCTGAGTCTCTGAAAGAGCAGGAAGAAAGATTGAAAGTGAAAACAGTCATTTTCATTTTTTTGAGATATCAGACTTTTTTGATTGTCGGGTGGGTGATGGGAGATCAGGTTTTTTTTATGTGACCCGTTACAAAACATCAAGGCAGAACCCAATATAGTTATGATCTTTCTGACAAGATTGGATAAAACATTTGTGTTAATCTTGCTAAATATTTTTGCTACTTTGCATCTAAAATGTCTTTGTAAAACAAGATCAGACTTGCCTTTATGATTTTCCTAATGCACTGAAGAACTAAGTGTATGAGTATGTGCAGATTTGTGTCAAACAGAGAATGTGTGTGATTGTTTTTATGTTTTTGAGCTTTTTAATAGTTTGTGAGTGTGTGTGTAAAATCATCGGAGTGCAAATTGGATATGAATCAAGCAATATATTAAATAACTCTCATCTGATCAAAACATTTTTTAATAATTGGGATAAAAACATACAAAACCGACCTCGAGGACCTGCTGGACATCCAATGTCGTTATAAAACCTTTACTCTCCTTGTCAAATTTGTAAAAGCGCTTTTTATACCTGTTAATAATGACAAAAATACAGTTTTTGAGTGAAATGAAAGCACACACACACACACACACACACACACACACACACACACTCAGGTCATACCTGGACACCTCTTGTGGGCTAAGCGTGATCTCGGTGGTCTTGCTGAGCTGCTCAGCTCGAGCTTTATAACCCATCTCCAGATACAAGAACTTTTTTGCTGCCTCGAGTTCTTCCTGCGGACAAACACGTGTTTTAGATACAACTGAAGCAGCGAACACGAACAGTTAAGTCTTTAGATCAAACAAATCAATTACTCTACTTGGTAATAAAAAGTGTGTATGTGAGAGACTGAGAAACGCAGGGTGTGTGATATTGATTATGTGAGAGAATGTGTGAGCCTGAGTGTGTGTGTGTGTGTGTGTGTGTGTGTGAGAGAGAGAGAGAGAGAGACAATGAGTAACTATTAGTGCACCCATAAGCCTGACTGCGAATTAGTGTGTGTGTGTGTGTGTGTGTACGTGCGTGCGGGTGCAGGGTGTGGTGCACCTGCATTGTGAACAGATCCGAGGCCTGAACTCATGGGAACTGAGCAGCATAAGAGCTGCACACTGATCCTTGCTATTATTAGCCGGCGTGTTTATCAGTCAGGAAACTGAAGAAACTCTATCAGACCTTCCTAAAGCTCCACACACTCGCAGTCAAACACGCAAACACTCGCCCTCTGCTCTGCTGCTCGTTTCACTTCTTATCTTAATAATAAGCAAGTCACGCTAAACAATAGCTGAGGTCTATTAGCTGTGGCCATTTTAGAAGAACTTGTCAGAGACCTTTGGATTAAAGAAAAAGTTTATAGAAAGACTAAAAAAAACACACACGCACGCACGCACGCACGCACGCACACACACACACACACGCACACACACACACCTTTAAAGAGAAAGCCAATTGAGAATTGGCCAAAGATAATTTTACTTTCATTTTACATCTTTATTGTATTGTATTTTATTGTATTGTTCTTTTTTACATTTTCACTCCTGAATATTGCACTATCCCACAATTGGTATAAAAAATTTTCACTGCATGTCATACCATGTACGTATGTATATGTACGTAACAAACAATATTTGATTTTATTTGTTTTTCAGTGTGCTCCTCGAAGACACATTAGTGGTTCGGGATTCGAACCTGCCACCTTTTGATCGCAAGTCCAAAAATCTTACCCCACAACTGGGGTGTAATTACTCATAATTACTCTACAATGTTTTATATAAGACATATTTAAAGTAGAAGACATATATTTTTATATGCCACAGATGTAGTATTCATATAACGGAAATAATTGAAAAAAAATCAAGCGCCGTTATCCAGACAAAAGAACAAATTGTGATGGTGCACCTTCTTTTTCTGCTCACTCCACTGCAGCTCCTTGCCCATGATATGAACAATTCGTGGCAGAGCCTCATCTGCCGCTTGCACGTTGAGGAAACCCAGGCGGGTTCGGCGAGCGATCACATCAATGGCAGTGCAAGCGTACTCCTTTATGGCATACTGCACCTAAACACACACAAAACACTCAACGTTCAGCTGCGAGCGAATGAACAAGTGCATAAATGAGTCAATGAAAGATTATTCATGGAAAATTGAGATGGAATCTTCTGGTTTACCTCACTCTCAATATAAGGAAACTCAGACACGAGGCGTTTTCCCACTATAGGCCATCTCTGACCCGTCACTTGTGCCATCTTCGCCACTTCAAATGATCTTCCACCGTAAGTGGCAGCAAGATGCTGAGCAACCTGCCAGTATGAAACAAAACCTCTCGTTCACAAAGGTTTTTCCACATTTATACTGTCTACTCCTTCTAGTGCTTCTCCTGAACTTTTGTTTTTAAACTGTGGAAGGAACAGCCTGGACAGAACATGCAAACTCCACACAGAGGGACCCGACTAGCCCTAGAACTTTAACCTTGAATTTGAGGCAGATTTAAATAAGTACGAATTAATATCACCATATATATTTTAGATTACGACACTAGACAATAAGCGGCATATTTAAATTCTAAATATTTTAAATGTATACAAATTTAATTGTCAAGATTTTTCTTTTTATTAAAAGTCGTTTCATTTTCTTTATGGAATATAAAGAAATATTCGTCTCCTGAAACAGAAACCCGTAACAAAACACACTAATCTGACATTATAAGACATTATTGAATCAATGGACAGACACTATTTGAGGTTAAAGACAAATGTACCTTTAAGGAAAATGTGTCTAAAAAAGTATGGTCACAAAATGAAAATGTTCAATAAACAGTGTTTTAACTAGTATTGCATCCAAGACGTCGTTAACTGTTCGGACAAATAAACACGGTCACGTTTTACTTCGATTGCAACTCTTCTGTTACATCTCTCACCAAAGGTCAAGTGCTGTCAAAAATATCTGCATGCTGACCTTTTTAAATATGCTGGCAAAACAACATTCACGCTAACGCTACTGCTACATTGGGCCAAACAAGAACTTGCCAGATCTTCTTGCTCATGGAGAACCAAGTGGGAATGATGTATTACGGTGCGGCTGAACCAACTCCAATGAGCTTGGCCAGACAAAATGCTCCAATGATTCTAACTCACCTCGTTTTCCAGGCCGTAGTCTTGAACTAAGCGAATGTAAAGGGTTGGAGTCCAGTCCTTTCCACCCTCCAGCAACAAACCCACTGTCCGGCAGGGCCCAGCAGAGAGGTCATGAGCTTTGATGGCGCCATCAATGGTCTCTTCTGCCATGGAGCGATAAGTTGTCCATTTTCCACCTTGGGAAGCCAGAATCAGGGTGTTTATGTCGCACATGAAATGTTAATAATATGACAAACAAAATTTGTGGCATCTAAGTGAAAATTTGTTTCAGAAAATGGCACTAAATTATTTTCAACAGTCAATTCTGTAAATGTAGTTGAGTATCTTTTCTACTAGCACACATTTGGGTTATTTTTTACATCCAATCAGAATTCAGCTTTTTGTGCTGCTATGAAAATGTGCCCAGAGGTTCACAATCATAGTAGATATTCATGCAACTTTAATTGTACATGTACTTACTTTTATCATGGAACTCTAGCAATCTGAATTGGTAGAATAATTCTAATACGTTTTCTTATACACAGCGCCATCTAGTAAGAACACAATAATCTCGCTTTTCTTTTTCAGTGTAAAACTTTCAAAAAAATCCTAAATGCTTGCAAATGTATGTTTACAGATTTTAAGGGTGTTTTTTTCATTGCAACTGTAAAAATGGTATACATTACTGTATAATATGTTTATTTATTTATTTATTTGTTTGGTTTTTTACGCCATCTTTAGCTTCTATGGCTATATTAATGGCAACATGGTATTTGACAGTTTTACTCTTCATAAATCAATACATCTCTTATCACAGTTGATGAATATCAATAATACACACAACTTTTCAAAATGACTTCCACAAATTAAATACAATCTTTCATGTTGATTTCTGTTAAAAATTGTAAAATCTTTTTTGGTAAAACGTTCTTAAAAACATCTGTTAAAACATTTTCTGAATAAAACCGTTGTCTAATACCACACAATCGATTACAATTAAAAATATTCTTTTAAAAGTCAATTAAAATATGCTTTACAGTCAAAATATTCCCGCATCGATCACAACATGGTTTTTCTTTATCCAATAATAAATATGAATGAGTGAGTCTGGAGTGACCTATTCTACATCTGATAAAAACAACTTGATCCTTTCGGTTATCAAAACCATAGTTGAGTGTTTTGTTCACAATTGGGTTCACTTCAAAAAGCTTGTTATTTCTGCATTCATTCCATTCGCACTGCCATTTATCTCTTATATATATATTTATTCCTGGCTTGATGTCTGATACCGGAATCTGGCACTCTGTAATTTTCATGTGGTGAGCGTTCTTTGCTGCTCTGTCTGCCATTTCGTTGCCGTAGAGTCCAGTGTGGCCAGGTACCCAGCAGAAAACAATGTCATATTTAGCCATTTTTAATTTGTCAATTTTCACCAGTATAGCAGTGATTGCTGGATGTTCCATTTTTAAAAATTCCAGTGCTTGTAGGCAGGACAGAGAGTCTGTACAGATTTAGTAATTGTGTTGCACTCTCTTTTCTATGAGTTCTAGTGCAAACAGTAGTGCCTGTATACTATGTATAAATAAATATGTAATACATACAAGCAATGTAAAAAAATGTTTCAGTCGATTATTTCGTCAAATAAAAGATTTTATAATAAAATTAACAAAGAAGTTAAAAAATGTAAAAAGAAGCACAATTACTAGGCTGCAAAACAATTACTCGCAATTACTAGGCTGTTTTTTTATTTTATTGTTTTGAAACTCCTACTGTATATTAGCACTGTCACTGACCAGCTATTGTGATCAGTCCGCTGTCGCTGATGTTGACGATGTGGTTTCGACAGATGGACTGTGTGTCTTTGGAGTTGGGGTCAGTGACCAGCGGACGAATGCCACTCCAGGCCGCCAGGACATCCCCTCGCCGCACTGAGAACCAGACAGAGCAGAGACCATGACCAGTACTGACACATGAGGTTAGGCACTTATCTGATGGATAGCTCGCACTATAGGAAAATCTACACTATTACATCTGATTATTGCACAATAATGAATGATGTGATTCGAAATTGTTCTTATTTATAATCAAACAAAAAAATCTTTTCACAATCCCATGGCCACAAAACAATCTTGCGGAACCAGAACATATTAAAACAACACAGTCAACTTTCACAATGACACAGAAATTATCACACATGCACACAAAGCACACATCTTTTTATCTACTTTTGATTTACGTTATTCAATCAACACTAGGTCACCACTCAACACTCAATCTACTAGTACTAGAAGATCACGCATGAGCCTGTCAATTCCACTATTGGGGTGACATCTCCAGCATTAATAATTAAAAGGCGGTTGTGTATTGATCCGTGGTGGACCTGACGCTGTAATATACAGGGTGATATTTCTGAACGAGGAGAGGAAACAGAGACAGAACTCTCATTATCAAAGGGCATCTCTGAAACATTTATGACAAGGCAAGAAGGCGCTGCAGACAAAGAGAGGCCGATCGCACACCGTGTCGAGCCTGAATGAACGCTGGCCTGCTCAGATCGCTTCATTTCCATGTTGAGATCAACTTGTAGACTTTTAAACATTAGTACAAACAAGGAATTCTACCTTGATGGTGAAATCTTACCACCTGAAGCTACGTTTGAACCTGCCAAGTCATTTACCACCCAAACATTTTTATAAAATACATCTAAAAAATAAAACGATAACAGTAATAAGTAATAAGTAATGAAATTATAGATTTTAATCTGGAAAAATTATTTTATACAGTAGACGATTTTCACTGATATGGGCTAAAGACATAGGGTTAGTATCTCCACCAAAGCCAACAGGTAAAACTGTTGAGCCAAAACTCTGCAACTTATTGGAAAAATAAGGTAACATCAAAAGAACTGGCCACAAACGTATTAAATAGCACAGGAAACACTGCGAGTCCGCTATACACGTCTGACATAAATCAGTCAAAATTTCAGATGTATTACACCTTTTAAGAACATTTTAAATCGAATGGCTGGTGTGAAAGCGCAACAACAAAATCTTAACAGGAATTGAATCAAGCAGGCAGCTGGCAATGATGTCAAAGATCTCAGGAATTATGTGAATCTGACTTTTAAAAAAAACAAGACATAGTCAAGATTATTGTTCTGTCCGTCATGTGTTTGAAGCATGATCCGCTCAGCAGAACGTTACATTTTTAATACATTTTCAACTTGCAGATAGTTTGCATTTTAACAACTGGTTTGCAGAGTATAAGTGGTGCATTTCAACAGAATGAAATACTGTGTAGTTCTTTGGTTTTTTACTTTTTACTTATATAAAAGTTACTCTCTTCTAATGTACATGCGATCTACAACTTATTAAAATGTAAAATCAAATTTGCCTCAAATTTCAAAACATTTTTGTAAAATTGGTGATTTTGAACATTGTCCAGACTGATTTATAAACGTGAAATAAGCAGATTTATACTAAAAAACAAAACAAAAAAAAAAACAATTATATATATTATATATATAATATTATATATATATATATATATATATATATTCCCATATATATATATATATATATATATATATATATATATATATATATATATATATATATTAAGGCTGTCAAACGATTAAATTATTTTAACTAGTTAATCACACTTCCTCAACCAAATTAATCATGATTAATCACGATTAAATCACAAATAATAACAATAATTTATTATTAATATTTTTTTAGTATTAACAATTAATAATAACATGAACAAGTATAGAATCTTGTAATATTGAATATTGAAGTGTAAAATGTAAATTAATGTAAACTCAACACAAAATAAACACTTGTTTAAATACTGTAATGTACTGTTTTGACTAAAGAAAACAATGAGTAAGCCGGTCATAATAATTAAAAAAGAAACAAGTAATTTATTTTGAGGAAAAGAGACAACGGATATGCATTTGTATATTTGTGTGGCAAAAGTATGGCACTGATAATTAGTCTAGCTGAAAAGACTGACCACACATTTTTATCTAAAGGAACAAAAGTCCGACATATTGTCTGTGCGCAGTGCGCATGCACAGTCGTCTGAGAAACTGCAAATAATTGAATTGCACTCTATTCTTCTATATATAATCTATAAGTGCGCTGTGATTTCAGCTTTGAAAAAAACTGTACAAATAATACTGTATGGTTTTGAAGTGAAACAAAAACCGGAAAAACCGGCAAAACCGAAAGTGCCGGAAAAACCGGAAGTGCAATTAATGGCGTTAATAAAATTTGACGCGATTAAACTAATTGAATGAATCACACGAGTTAACGCGTTAACTTTGACAACCCTAATATATATATATATATATATATATATATATATATATATATATATATATATATATATATATAAACAAAGGTATATAGTGTTTATCTTTATTCAAAACACACACCTAAATATACGTATTCTACATTTGTGTGGTTTGAGCACATCGTGTCATGTACTTCTATATTTATCTGTCTACTTGGCGGAGCAATTTTCCTGTTCTAATCTTTTTTACTTGGGATTTTCCCCGTCTCTCCACGCACACCCCTTTCTCTTTTCCTCACTAATTACACCAGCTATTTCTTGCCCTCTATCTTCCCAAGTTCTTGCCATTGTGTGTTGTTTTGTCAGGAGGTGTTCTTGTCTGATCAGATCATATTTGAGCCTTCATTCATCAAAGAAAATTTAGCAAATTCATAAATCATGAATTTTGATTTAGTTTTTTTCCAAGGTATAATAATTTACTAATGCTCTAATTGTGTGGCAGTGATGGTCCAGCAGTATGGAGATGGATCTGCCACCAAGACGTTGCAGGTTCAAATTCCAGTCTGGTAGATTATGCCTAAAAAGGCATGAGAGGTGAAGATACCATATATGGTGGGAAAATGCTTTAATGTATGTAGGTTTAGTTAAATAATGTGATATTTGACATTATTCAAACATTATTTTATACATTATTATATTAATTATACACCCGTCTGTGAAATGAATATGTATTATCTTATTTAGGTGAAGTCCCCTCTTCAATCTGTCTTGTTAAAATAACCAGGATCCCGACACAAAATTACAACTACAGGCTTATCCTTCAACACTGTCAGTGAGAAATCTTCCTCCGCTTAATCCCTGTGGTGGTCTTCTGGAGGAGAGCCCGATTCAGTCGAAAGCCTCCATCCAGAGGCAAGGTCTCCGTGTCATTCCTCCATGATCTGCACCACTCACCCCAATCCCACCCCTGCCGGAGAGAGGGTCTGCCTGTTCGCTTGTTCACCAGCCGTCACTGCTCATTTCTGATCAAACATAGAGCGATGGGTGACTTTCCCTATTTGAAAGATGCGCCCAGCCCTTGATGAGACAATAAGTTGCTCAAATGGCGAACGAAGAGAAATTTGAGAGATATATGATTTCCTATAGTCCTTGTTGTCTCAACTACTACCAATAACAAAAGTGTACCAAAAACAAATTATTATTAAAAAAAAAAAAACGGCAATTATAGGAGGCAAATGAGGGAGTGCTGGCTGTACAATGTACCTGGATGTAAAAGTGACATGATACCAATCTGAGTAAAGATAAAGTAAACCCTGAATAAACTACCGTCAAATTGGAGTAGATTCCAATGAAACTACACTTGAAAAAATAATAAAATAAAGTTTTAAGCAAGAGATCATGAGTAAAGTAGACGAGCATAGTCACACGGGAGTACCTTCCACATCCGGGCTGAGGTAATTCCGGACTTCGCTCAAAATGAAGTTAATGTCTTCTTCCATGGGAATGGGGTGGGCCGTGACTTCAGTGGGAGTGTCTGTTGTTCCGGCGATTGTCACTTTCTCCCAGGGCAAAAAGAAAATGACACGGCCATCACTGGTGGCAGGGTCTAGTAGCCCCATGTTGTCTGGGCTAAATGAAACGACAAGCAAATGGTGAATAAAGTCATTACAAATGAATTGAGGCATCAATCGCAGCACCACTCAGTTTGGTGGCAGTTGTGGTTCAGCGGGCGTTGCAGGTTCAAATGTCTCCCACGTGTCCCCCAAAACGAAAAAAGCCTGTTTACTTAACTGTGTGTAACTTCAGTGGATGGCAAAATGCAGAGCACAACTTCAATACAGTCTGTAGTGGCCAAGATGGCTATCTTTCTATCTTTATTTTCTACTTTTCAATCAATAGTGATTTGAAATGATCCCATCTTTTACTCAAAAGTGCCACAAAAATAAAATGTGCAACATATGCTTTGAATAAACTATAGTTTACACGCTTATGTACAACGGTATAAATATGAATAGATGCAGTGGTGCTTTAGTTCACAAACATAGTTATGGCTGTAAACTGATCAGCTCCTATACTGATGTAAATTGTTAATCCATTCCGAACTCAAATGTTCCTAAAGATTTTTTAAAGACAGCAACTTTTAATTTTCCAACTGATGACAATCTTTGACAAGTTTGGAAATGCTCCAACTGATGACAAGTTATGTCTGGAATCTGGCTGCTGCTGCTGCTTTATTTTGGCAGCTTGCCAAAGTGGTTGCAAGGAAGATTTTAGTGCTTAAAGACTACTGTATTATTTTGTTATAAATTGCAGATAAAAAGTTGACATTAAAAGATAACAAACAAAAAACAATGAATCAAAATGAAAATAAAATAAACTATTTAAATAAATAATTTGAAACACACACAAAAAAATGGCCGCCAAAAGTTTAATGAGAAGATGTTTTATGACTTAAATGAACAAAACAAGTAATAAGGTAATTTTTTATGCTGGACGTTTTGAACGTCACATAAAACAGGAGTCTGCACGTATCAGTTAATAACACAGTAACGTTCCGTACAACAGAAAGCTCATACCTGTAGTACCCGGGGATGACAATATGCACTCCAGCACTGGGTTGGCAGATGTTGGCAGTTTCATGATTGTCCATTTTGCGGAGTGAATCAGTGAAGGGACCGGTAGCGTTGATGACACATTTGGCACGGACGTCAAACTCCTGCCCTGCGTAACACAACGTGAGGTGTCACACTAACTGATGATGACTCACTGCAGCAGCCACTGCATATTCTCTTCATTCACAACCAAGTCCATCCATGCCTTTTTGTACTGATTTTCCATTTCTGGGTCACAGGGAGGTGGAGCTAACCTCAACAACTCTGGGCCTGAAACAGGGGCACACCCCTTGGATTTTTGGCCAGCCAATCATAGAGCAGGACAAACAAGACTCTGAGAAAACCCTTGCACAGGGAGAACATGCAAACTCTGGACACAAAGGCTCCAATCGGGCCACGAACTCGAGTCTTGAACAAGTCCATGTATGAAAAATTCTAGTATGAAGAACTTTATATCAGGGTGTTGAAGCATGTGATCTGTCTGTTCAAATCTTACCTGAGATTACATCTCGACAGTGAGCTCCACACACTTTCTGCAGGCCGGATTCTGGATCCTTTTTTTTGAGCAGGTGAACGACTTCTGTGTAGTTAGCGACAGCAGCACCATGGCGGGCTGCGGTGAGAGCGATAGCCAGATTCATACGGGCATCATTGTGCTGTCCTGAAAACACACATTATGGCAATAACTCATTAACTTCAACTGATTTCAAAAGAATGTACATTTATTTGTAAAATAACCCAAGTTGAATGGGTGAATTCATACATCTTTTGCTGCTTAGTCCTTTACGGTGTCGCGGGGAGCTGGCTGGATAGAAAAATATTTATATTATTAAGATTTATACAGCTACGTATAAATACATTTTTTAGCTAACTGTTAGTAATATCACTTTTTTAACTAAAATAACTGAAATATATTCTAGAAGTTTTTGTACTATTTTTATAGAGGATAACGATGAAGACGATGAGTACGAAATCCGCTCATGGAGATGATGAGAATATGGTCTTTGTATTTTTTGTGCATGAACATTGTACATTTTTTCATTTATTTAAAAAATACACTAATTATATAAATGTATTATTTTTTATTATATATACACATTACCCTAGTGTGTAATTTATTGGCCTGTGTAAATTGCAGTTGAATCTCAGAGTCAACTAAAACACTCGGACCTTTTTAGAAGCCCTGATTTACAGGCAACCTTGAAGCTCACACAATATCCCTCCATCATTTTGAACAAACTGGAGCTTCAGAAAACGGCTGTGTGTTCTCCGCACTGGAGAAGAGGCGGCGAAGGTAACCCACATGAGCGTGTCTAATGCTAACACATGCTCTGGGCAACTCCACCAGACAATAAAATAATAACCCAGGCAGGAAGCTTGTTTAAAGGGCACACTTCTCAAAGAATAATGTGCAGCGAAGGCACCAGCATGCCTTGTTAGAGATCCCATGAACCTGCTCCGACTGGGTTTGCTAGGGCCTGTCGGCAGTGCACGATGCAGGGAAAATTACACGCAACGTATGCAGATAGAACGCACACATACGCATGCCGGAATATTACTAATGGTGAACAATTCGCAGTTTCCTGGAGCGGCGGAGGGAAAATGCTCGCTTGATTAGCAAACTGCTGGCAGGAATGGGGAAAAGAGCAGGGGGATTTGCATCCAAGAGCCAAATTATCTCGCAATAAAGAAAACACAGCAAACGCAGATAAGGATGTTTAAGCGTCAGATTGGATGAATAAAAAAGGCCTGCAGAATGAATGAATGACATATCATGGCCGATGAGAGATGTGACGGTCAGCCATGCGCGTGGATGAGATAGTGGAGGCAAGAAGAAAGGCAGAGAGAATTCGGGAGAAGTGATGGCGAGCAGGTGAAAAAGAGAGAGAGGGAGTAAAATAGAGGGAGGCAAATAGCGACAGGCAGGCTGCGATCTCCAGCGGAGAAGGTCAGATTTGGAAATGTCACGGCCGTGATTGTTCCAGATTGAATAATTGGAGAGAAAAGCCGGCTGACAACCCAGGGGAAGGAGGGATAGTTGGGGAGAAAGGAGTGGGGGGTTGAAGAGGGGAACGGATGTAAAGAGAAGGAGGAATAAAAGCTCTAAACGGTCAATTTTGTTCACGCACATACATACACAAATTAAGATGCTTTTAACCCAGGCGCAGTCCATGCTGACAGGTAAAAAAATGCAGCGGCAGGGAGCGGAGCAGTCAGACGTCTCCTTGCATTGGTTTCATTTAAAGATGGACTCAAAGTGACAGATCGCTGCTCAGATAGCTGCCACACATCTCCTGAACATAAACCACCCCAGGACCAGCGAGGGTCTGTGTAGCAGCACAGGCCAAATGTAGTTTGACAGAAAGCACTCGAAGCTAAGTTGTGGGGTTGGTGCTGGGCTCCCGGACGGGACCTTGAGTAGTGGGCACATGTTCTGCGCACCCAGACTAACCAGAAACATATGGAAGTTTTGCCTAGTGGCAGCCTCGGGGGATCACAATAAACACGGACACAAGAACTGAGAGCTCATGTTGTTGCTAAAATACATCAATATAAAGTATCTTTTGGATATTATAAATTAATGTCAGTTTAGGAATAGGGATCAAATTGGTTCCAATATTAAATTACTTGGATAATATGTGTGTTCAGTATAACTATATATAGCTACACTAAACAAAAAAAATACTAAACACAAGTAGCAGCGTGGGTGCAGAACAAGGAATGGGGGAGAGGGGGACAAAATGAGAGAAAATAAATTTATTTTTATAAATATATATATATATATATATATATATATATATATATATATTTACTTGCTTATAAGTCGATCCGCTTATAAGTCGACCCCCCCCCCACTTCAGCTGTGAGATATTCTGTTTAGACCCCCTTATAAGTCGGGGGAATAAAATGAGAGAAAAGTGAATAAACAGAAATGAGTAGAAACCCAATTTTGGGTTTCATATAAAGTCAATTCTAGTTATTTGGGGCCCATGGAGACACTAAAGCGGCACAGGGAAATAATGTTAGAACACCTGTTCAGATGCTCTGTAATCCTTCCTATAGAAATAATAAAAGTATTCAGACATCCTTGGTGGTAAAGGAAACCTAAAAATCAAGTAACCCCGTTTGCTTATGTTGGTATTAATCTATTTAAGCTATTGTTAATTTATGTTTAAGTTTAATTTGTCATTGGTATGGTTGCATAATAATTTTAAAGATTTCTGGAAAAAGTGCCCTGCCCCTTTAAATCAAACAGGTCTGAGTTCTCACGAGAATCGAGCTAATGCTAACTCGTGTTTTGGGAATAAATGCTACGTTCGAAATCCACCGTGTGACTCGTTTATTTGTGAAGCCTCACGCCAAAGAGAGACTAGAGTCAGAAGAGAGCTGAGCTGAAAGAGTGAGACAGTGCGTGTGCATGTGTGTCTGCGCGGAGCAGCGGCGAGAGGAGTCAGTGCTTGAGTCCTTTGCACGAGTTGTGCCGTTTTCTGAAAGATGTATTTAGTTCGCGTCATGTTCATTTATTTACCGCGCTTGTGTCTCTGCTGTTTATTTTTGTGAGAAAGGGTGAAATATCTGCGCACTGTTCTGAGTTAAATATGGGTAAATATTTAATAGTTAAATATTTACTTACACGGACTGTATATCTATCT
>CM051495.1:18700013-18828761 GCA_028031935.1 Paedocypris micromegethes | reverse complement strand
ATACAGTCGACTCCGTGTAAGTGCAAATCGCATTACTGCTAATTTCAATTATTTGCACATCAGTCTTCTGTCTCGCTTTTATCCCATTCAAAAGATAGGGAAACAGCTCCGGTTAAGAGCAACATCACATAACTGCACCTCCGGGCTACATATATTGTATTAATTTATATTTTCAATACATATTAAAACATTACTGCGTTATGTGCTTTGTCATTAATGTTGTGCTTAGGTTGAATAGGCGTGTCCGGTGTGTTCCGTGCTCCGCCTCAGCTAAGCTTGAACTTGAAGTGAGAGAAGACATGGACACAGTGATTGTTTGTGGTCAAATCTTTTCGAATGTCACCAAAAGGCTTCATTTTGATGATTGCAAAACAGTCTATAGTTGTAGTACGTAGTACTACGTATATCAGTAGTGGGGGTGTTGTTATCCACGTGACTCGTCCACTCCGTATTAGCACACACTCTGCATTTCTGAAAGTTCGGTTCGGGTCCCGAGGGGGTGCACTTATACGGAGTCGACTGTTCTGTATTTATACTACATAGCATACAAACACACAGCATACACACACACACACACACAAAATAGACAGCTTTTGAAAGATTAACTGGTCACTTAACAGCACAAACCAACTCGTACCAACACATCTGATGATAAAACAACGCTGTTATTACAGTATATAGAGTATTGTGCAATTTATAGGTGGCACTGTGTAAAATATGATTGTTCTGTTCCTGAGAAGTAATGAGGTTAATATTTGAGCCTCAAGCCAAATTCAGAAAAAGGAAGGAAATAGAATAAATACAATTACAGCATTTTTCTTGTACATCTGTCTATTTCTGTCTATTTCTGTCTATCTTGTTGCTGTGTCTTTCCATCAATCAGACCAATAAGATGCAATATGACTATTAATCCCACAAAGGAAAATGTTTGGTGTAACAGCAGCATGGAAAATTAAGCATTAAGTTTTAAAAATAAAAGCAGAAAACGTAGAGCAGAAAACTTGTGGTTGGGACTTGTGGTAAAGACCATGAGAGACAGAAAAGGCATGTGATTGACTTATTCTGATCGCTGTTCAGTTGCAACAGTTGAGAAAGATGAAGACGCATTAACTGACTTCTTGTTTAATCTACTATAATACAGACTCGTTACAATTCCAAAGAAAAAGCATTTATTAAAAATATTTAAAAAAAATTTTTTTTATAAAAATAACAGTCTACAATGTTTGTGATAACTTTTTATACCGTCTGTGCAGACTTTTATAACATTTATGCAGATCTACACTTTCTCGCACAAGACTTTATACATCTTATGAAGTACAGGGTTGGACCTTAAGAACAGCCTCAATTCAAGGGATAGATTCAACAAAGTACTAGGAACATTTCTCAGAGATTTTGGTTCATATTGACATGCCAACATTAAGCAGATGCTGTAGATTAGTCGGCTACACATTCATGATGTGAATCTCATGTTCCAACACGTCATCCAGTTATCCAGTTGAAATCAGCCATCAGAAGGACAATCATAAACAGATGAACATCAGTCAGCAACAACACTCAGGTAGATAGTGCGGCGTTGACACGATGCTCAGTTGGAACTAATAGACAAAGTGCAGAAGACACTATCCCCCACACCATTACACCACCACAGCCGGAACTGTTGGCATGATAGAGCAATCCTATTATGTTGCTGATGCCAAATTCTGACCATAACCAAATTCTGATTCTACCATCTGAATGTCCCAGAAGAAATAGACTCATCAGACCAGGCAACGTTTTTCCAATATTCCCAATTTTGGTGGGGTTTTAATTCCTCTGTGGGCCTCCCTTAGCCTCTGTTTGAATTCCTAGCTGACTGGCGTGGCACCCAGTGTGGACTTCTGCTGCTATAACCCAGCTAAAAAGGAATTATTTTCACCTCATTTTAAAATATTCTGCCGACTATTCTTACGTCTTAAAAATATCAGAAGATCAGCAGCTTCTGAAGCAGCTTTCTGATGTTTGATTTTAACCATGTCTTGACCATATCTACATTCTTAATTGGAGTGAGTTGTTGCCACGTGGCTAATTAGAAATTAAGTTAACGAGCAGTTGGACAGGTGTATCATAAGTGACCGGTAAAGATACATATATTGTATAGTATATTTTAATAAATTATATAATATTCAACTTCACTTTACGTTGCAGGGTTTTGGTGTTGTTTTTAATTAATGTACTTCCAAAAGAATACCAAAAGTTCTTGTGGCTGTAGTTATCAATGATTTTACCTTGAACTTGAAAGCAATTAGCTACCTGGCAATTACCTGACACACAGCACAAATTGCACTTAGATCATTATTCAGGTGTAACTGTAATTATATTTATAACTGTAATTATAATCGTTTAAAGTTTGTTGTCATTACAAAAGTGCAAGTTCAAAGAAATAAAATGCAGTCATTTATTGTTATGACATTTTGTTAAGTTCTTTCAGCAAATATAATTAACTTTTTTTTTTAATTCGCAAAAATAATGTACAACCTTGTGTAAATGTACAACTTTTGGTAAATCAGCACAAATAGTCTCAACATGCTTGTTTGCAAAATCGCTGACCCTCAATTAGTACAGAAATACACGCACACAAACACGCGCGCGCGCACACACACACACATGTATACATATTCGCTGACCTTTAATTATTTCAGCCCATATATTATTATTGATTTAAAAATCAATGCATTTAACTTTTATAGAATTTATTTTTCACCTTTATGAAGAGTCTATATTCTTTTGTATACATTGTTGTCTCTTATTTGTTGATTGGCTACAGTTCAAAATAAAATAAATGTAACTACTACGTTGTTGTTTATATATATGCATGACAAGAAAAATAATTTTTCAGTTTCTAATTCCAGACTCGTACTTTGTTTGTACTTGTCTTAATAATATTAGTTTTTATAGTATATAGTCTTTACCTCTAAATACTTGGCATTCTAAAAGCCAGTCGTTTCTTGTACTACATTTTATTATATAGGTTTCTCCTTATTACACGTTTATGTTTGAGACAAACAATGAAAAAGACAATAGAAACTATTTTAAAATTTAAAACATTACATTACATACACACACATTATCTGTTTTTGAGAAAATAAGATGCTTATAAGAAACTACCAAATGAACAAAATGTCTGATGACATGTCAGAAACTCTTCAAGTCTTGACGTACTGTCTTTATCATAACAGCAGTTTTTATTTAATTGTTTTTAATCTTTACTACAATTATATTTATTATGAAAATATAATAACTTTCATGTATATATCACTTCATAATGACAAAATAGTTTTATGACAAAGTATATTTTTACAAATATGTACATTTATGTAAAACATGTAGAGAATGCAGGACATATTTTTCATTAGTATTCTAATAATTTATGCTTTAATCTGATTTAAAGTAAATTACCAAGCCAGTAAAATTGACCATACGCTTCAAAATCACAAAGCACTTTATAATTTGCGCGTTTCATGTAAAAATATAGGAGACGTTTTTCTAATGTTGTGCCTAATACTGCAGTTTGAAAAATATGATATGTATGACACCAAACTAGGAAATGTGCAATCTTTTGGCTTTTGTGGATGTTAGCACATTGAAAAAGTGTAATAGCTAGGTTTCAGACCTACCATCATAGTACACAATGGCTCCCACAAGTTTGTCTTTCTTCAGCATAGGGAAAAGCTCCAGCGCTTTGCTCTTGCTCAGGACATAGCTGCTCTTCAGACAGTGAGATCCGGCCACCAGGTCATACATCTTAATCCCGGCCCAGTAATACGGTAGCTGCCACCACCTGAACAATGACAGCAAATACACAAACAAGTTGTAAAAACACGTACAGCACACATACGAGAATAAACAGCGCGTTCACTAGACAAAGCAGCGAAACTTAAAACCAGATTGTATTAACACCCCGAATTTGTATGGTACATGTCAAAGCATTTGCTTTAAATAAAAAAAAAAAAATCTGACAGGCAAACGATGTCATCTGGAGGTTTCTAATTTCTGCGACCCTTTCACACTCCTCCGACTGCTTTAAATATCAGAGCGAAGCATAAATGCCAGGAGTAATTAGCAATGATGATGGTAAAGACAGGAAGATCCTTTAAAAACCCAGAATGACAAGGGGCAAAGACAGTGGAGGTGAGAGGTTCAGCATTGATCCGCAGAACGCTGGAAGCCCACCCGCTGCGGGTGACCACGTGAAAGGTTCGTTGCCATTTCTGTGAACTTATCAATGGTCTTAAAGGCAAACACTGTCTATAATACAACTACGATGACTGCCTGAAAATAAGACCTACTAAGAAAGCAAGCTTTAGCTTTTTGTTAGGTTTTATTGTGTAATATAAGACCTAGTCTCTATATTATAAAAAGGCATTTAGCATCTTTGTTTAGCAAAACAAAATAAAAATGTGGCTGATCGTGTTGCTGAGCTGAAATGTATCTACTTTATCCAAAACACTTTTCCAACCTAGATCAAGAACATGGATCTGGGCTGAGTGCTGGAGACACGCCCTAAGGTAATAGTCAACATTTTTGTTGACGTGAGCATCATCAATACAAGCGATCGGTGAAGCCTTTCTTTTCTGGTCTATGTCTATAATCCTGTAGAGTCATTTACATGTTATTAATACTTTTTCAACAGATGTATACGCATTAAAAAAACAAGACATCCGCAATAAGGTCATTTTGCTTTACTTAAAATACTAAACAACCAGCTATTAATTTCCAGAACGATCTCAGTATTTCTCATCCAGACTTAACTTTGCATTACAGTTTTTCAGTAATGTCTTTTTTTTACAGTTTTTCAGTAATGTCAGTTTTGTCTCATCTAAAATGTAAATAAGAACTAAAAAACTAACATTTTCTAATGTCTTACTTGTAAACAGGAAGCATTATGGGTAAAGGGGCGGAGAGGTGCGGTGCGATGTCCAGAAGATTGGCACGTTCGTGAAGAGCCTCTTTCACCATCATGTACTGAGAAGGCAGAAAAAATGATAAGCAGTTTCAAAATACCACAATCATTTGTAAAAAGCATTCATTTGGCTGAATTAGCTTTGAAAAGCTGAAAAAGCAGATGTTTTCTGACTAAAAAAATAATTCTTTGTCAATTTGATGTTTAATGGGAAATTTTAAAAGCCTTCTACAGAAGCGCCACAGTAGAGTTAGTGTGTTATGAAGTTTGTGCGTCTTTCCATCTCTGATAGCTGCTAAAAATGTCACTGCTCCGTCCTTGCAATCCTTCTTTTGAATACTAGGGGCAAATGGAAAAAAATGAGGCTTTCACCTGCTCATAATCTAGTTTCATGATGGCTTTCTGCAAATAGCGGACTCCTCCGTGAATGAGCTTGGTGCTTCTGCTGCTGGTGCCCGATGAAAAATCACTCCGTTCCACCAGGGCGGTCTTCAGGTCTGGACAGGCGGGCGTGGAACGGATTAGACAATGCACTGGCATTTCAAGACCTTCCAGTGCCAAATATTTAGACAGCAGCTCCTGTCATTTACATATGGCTTTCTGTAATACGCATGAGGAAATACCACAACACGCTTATTGCATCCACCCATGATTTGTCCTACTGAGCAGAACATAATTAAAATAAAAACAGTACAGAAAAGCAATAAACATGAGTTTAATAGAAATGTATGCATGTAGTGAAAATGACCCACATCAGCACATTTGTATAGTGTTCATTTAAATGAATCTTCACTAAAAAGAGTTGGGAGCGTCGTGCTTACTCCGAGTGACAGCATCTAAGGCACATCCGGAACCCGTGGCTCCTCCGCCGACCACCAGCACGTCAAACTCCTCTGTGTCCTGCAGTGTTGAAAGCTGCTGTTTCCTGGTGGGGAGAGTGCTTTTAAACGGCATCTTTAGCTCTGCCTGCACCTTCATGTAGGCCAGACGATCCTGGACACATCCAACAATGGAAAACTAAACAAACATATGCTGCATGCTGTAAAAAATGATCTACATCTAATTTTATTTTGAATAATTTTGCATATTTATATTAAATCAAACTATAAAAAAAAATCAATTGTAAAAATAAATATTATTTGACCAAAATACAGTGTAAAACATGCAAAGATGTTAGAAATTATAATTCTGGATAATTTTATTCAAATTAGGGTAAGTATAACGCAATTCTAGTGCTAGTTCAATATGCTACAATTTAAATGTGAGCACTCTTTATGGCAGTTTGCACTGTAAAAACACAAATTGTACAAATCAGATACCGGAACTTCACTGTGTAGATATTTGTGTTCTGCTAAATAATAAGAGAATGACATTCATATATACACTACATGCAACAATTAAAACACCTACTACCTATACATAAATAAATCAAACGCATCTTTCCAGAAAAAAATGTTTTTTCTACAAACAAAAAAGCGATAGACTTAACCAGCCTGGGAGAAGGATTTAATCTGTAATGATACGTTTTATTCTTTTATATCGTTAGCATTTGGCCTAAATGATTACATCAATCTGCCTTCAAAAGCCTGTAGGGTCCATTTGACTTGCAAATGACAGAATGAGCCCAGACATTTGCAATTTAGACAGTAACAGCATGTTAAAAAAAAAAAAACAAGATTCAGCAATTAGTGTCTATTTCCAAGGACAGACGTATTTAAAACATCCGCACCGTATTAAGAGAGGCTGTCCTGCAATCACGACAAGAGCGTGACGAAAACACAGAATTTCATGCAAATATGCAATCGGCCAGCGCAGTGTGATACTTCAGCCAGAGTGTAACAGTGCCCTTGCCATAGAGGAGACAAACACACACCGAATTAACATTACAATCCCAAAGATTAGCATCTGACACATGCATGATTGCAAGCAATTTTAAGAAAACAGGTTCATTGCTTGTCTTTTGACTTTTGCTTACCCATTTAGGCTGCATTGAGATGGCCACCAGGGACAAATGAACAGAAATACATGGAAAAACAAAGTTTGGTCAGTGAAATGCTTGAAATTGTATGGAAATGAAAATGAAATTGATATGATTGTCCATTTTCATGGTCCTGAGTGCGTGTTCTGATAGTGGATGAGGTTTATACAGTGAAAAAACGGCAACAAATGTGCAAAAGGAAATAGTTGGAAACAGGTTAACAAATTGATAAAACTAAAAACTGATAAACATGTGTTCATTTTTTAACACATATATAAAAATCAGAAAACAAACAAATCTAGTAAAGAATTACCGGTAAGTAAAATCCAGTAAAAACGCAATTGTGTCTGGAAATAATGGAACAAAAAAAACTTTGAAAAATATTATTCTGGGAACAAACTTAAATTCTGGAATCCTTATTTAAAAAAGCAGCAACAGCAATCAAGAACAAGTCTGACAATAAACAATTTTGGAAACAAACTAACTATTCAAGCAATTAAACATGAACAAATCAATAACCATGGAAAAATCTGAAAAAAAAAAAAATGTAACAAAAGAAAAATATTGTTTTAAATATATTTCGATTAAATATATATTCTATAGTACAATAAGAAGTAAAATGTTATATGTACGTAAAATTCACAACTTTACATAAAGAGCAGCGTAGATGAAAATTCTGAACTTACTGCTTATTGGATCAGAAGTGTCATGAAACACATCATTATTAAATCTGACATTTGTCTGTTGAGATTTGCAGGCGTTGTCCAATCAATGACACTCCTATGTCTGACAATCTTTTGCTAAATAATTACATTTTTAGCAGTCAATCCTTTTTAAATAAATTTTTTTTGCATTTTCAAGACTTATTCAGTTTAATAAAATATTTATTTAACATGTTTTACATTACAATTTTTTTAAACATGTTAATTGTGCTTTAAGTTTTTGTGCTGTTTGTTTTGCTCTTTGTCCACAACCAGGGTGTTTTAAAAATCTAAAGCATCCATTATATTTTGTTTCTTCTGGATGTGTAGTGACAAATTCATTTTAAAAGTGGATAATTCTCTCACTCCTTTGGGTTTCCTTGGGACCGGCAGTTGGGATGCAAGATAATGGACAAAATGGGCTTGGGAAGATTTAAATAAATGATGAGAGAGAAAATCAGGACTCCCATTGCTCTTGAAGGATCTGTCTTTTTTCTCCATTTGTTTCAGCAAGCCTTGTTGATTATCTTAATCTACTTGACCTTCCGTTATTTGGTATAGCATCTAAACAAACGAGCCCCCCAGGGTTCTTACTAGTTTCAATACCAAGCCAACATGATGTGAATGGGGATCAGATTGTTCATGATTGCACATTCAAGATGGATCCTTAAAACAATGTGGGTATCACTGTTCAAGTGTAATCTGTCGCTGATTTTAATACATCTTCCCCATAGAGAAAGTATGGGGCAATGCAACAGACAGAAATGGAGAGGTTGATATGTCTGGATTTAAAAGATCTAATCTTAGAGCGCTCAATGAGGGAATTAAAACATAAATAATCCTTATAAATAGCCTTAGGTTGGTCTAAGCTTCTAGATTATATTAAAATAAGCTGCTTGTTACTTTGCGTTGTGCAGAGTGAGAGAATCCTCGGTTGCGTCTGTAAACTCAGAGAACGTTGAAGTTGTATAAACAGAAGAACATTCTGGAATCGGGACAAGACACGCCGAGACCTGAAAGGCTGTGAACAGCTGAGCTCTGTGTATTCTGAGCTGTAACCTGTAGGAGTCACCGCTTGAATGTGAAATGTGAAACCAAAATGCTTGGTATTTGACAAAAGGAACTGCCAGGACTTTACATCCCATCATTGGAAAGTGAAACAGCAATAGAAGAACATTTATATCAATACCTGATTCTTCCTGTATTCTGAGAGCTGTAATAGGCCAAAGCCAGTAGCGACAACTCCGCCCCCTATCAGGATCCCTTTCACTGTCTTTCTGAAAGCCATCGGTCTCTGCAAAAGAACAGTTACATTACATGCGTGTTTGTGCATGTGTGTGTGCGCGTGTTGCGAAACAAAGAGAGAGGAAAAAATGTAAAAAACTATTGGGTGATTTTAAAAACATACATCATTATATAATATCATAACTTGTGAACTGGTACACTATTTTAAGGCAAAACATTTATAAAACTGTAATTTGTATAAATAAATATTACTTTCTATATATAAAAATACAGATATATGTAAATAATGGTAGAATTGAGGGACCTTAATATTTTACAGAGATATTTTTAGTCACCATAAATCAATGTTTAGTGTTATATTACACCAAATAATGTATTCTTTTATTTTATACATTTTATTGTACACTCATTACAATACAATAGAATTGAGAAAATAAAAAATATTTGTATTAATCTCGTTGTAATCTTGGAATTAATCGAGATAAATCTCTAAATGAATCCTTAATTGTAGCAATTAGACATTTTCTGCGTTAGTCGTGGCATGCTTTACGTTTACTAAGTGATACTTGAGAATGACAACTTTGTAGCAGCATCCATGTAATCCCGTCAGGTGTCATGTGGTAATTTCACAGTAGGCATACAGTTACGGAATGTTTATCTAGACAATGTTTTCAAAATGTGTTTGGGGAAAATGCTGTCAGGATTCCACTCACTGTCTTTCTGGCACGGTGAAAGGCTGATCTACCTGTGCGTGATTAGAGGCTTTGGTTTTTGTTTATGTTTTTTGCACGTGTCATGCCCTTCTCTACGTCCTTCGATTATGTATGCTCACATGCTTCCTTTGTTGACTGTACATTTTGTCTTGTTGTTTAAAGCCTGCGTTCCCTGTCTTTGGTTGCTAGATCTTTGACTGCATATTAGTGTTAAGTGTTGTAGGTTAGTGATGTTTGGTTCCCGAGTCAATAGATTTTCCATGTTTCCGTGCACTAGTCTGGCAGAGGTTTACAGAGGTTACTTTGTTTGAGCTTGTCACCCACAGCACATTTGTATAGAAACCCAATATTGCAACTTTTTTTCTCTAAATTCTGACATTACATCTCAAAATTATGAGTTTTAAAGAATTGCAAATAAATAAACAACCATACAATATTTTATTTTACATGACGTTATAATAAAGCACCAAGTCTGTGTTAATATCATTTTCAGGTGAACAGTGAAGGAGTTGGTCAAGGTCTCAACCCACAGCTCTAAAAAGATAGGGAAGTATGTCATGAACACACCAGGAAGCAGAATGAGTCATTTACTACGCCGTTTGACATCACGCCTGTCCCGCATGGACAGTTTATGACCAGCCAGGTGCTACACACTTACCAAGACACATGTCCAAGATGTATCTAACAGAAATAAGGTTGTCTTGGTTTATGAAAATTAATATTCATAATTTAACCATTTTAAATCATTATTTAATTAATCATTTTAAATCATTATTTAAAATGATGTAACAAACATTAAAAATGCACTACAAAAAACATGTCATGTCAAAAATAAAATCATAATACTAGTAATGTGTTTTAAAAACGTACAGTACATCAAATGTAAAAGCACATTCACGGGTCAATGTCGAGATCGTAGTATAATTCAAACACAGAAAAATTTCACATCAGCTCGTTATCGAAATAATTTATTAATCGTATAATCGTGAAATAACGCAAACGCTGGGAAGTTAAAGGAGCATGATGCTAATATGTTATAGTGTGAGAGTTCAGATGAAATGGGCTTGAGCAATAGTCTGGCTCGCGTCCAACGATTGCCCCGGACAGGCTCGACGATAGAGGATGTTTCGCTTTACAAAATTATGAAATCGTATGCCATTATTTCTAAGCTCTACTCACTTATTTTGGCGATGGAAATGATGGTAGCTTCAAGGCAAATCATAGACAGCGTCAAGAAATGTGATTACACTATCTACTCTATTACTTTCTTAGGAATCCAGGAAGTACAATAACAGGAAGCGTTTGACTGACGGAAAAACGGACCAATCAGTGTAGCCCATGTTCTGCTTTTGACTAATCGTTTTCAAGGAAGGCGTTCCTTTAGACTAATCGTTCACGTGCTTAGAATAGAAAAGGAGTTTTGAAAGACTATTTTTAATGACAGACGAAAGATGTTCGGCATTCCTCCCACTACCGCAGCCTGAAGAAAATGCGTTTCGTATTCTATGACGCTATAACGAGATGCTTTTGCTGAATTTGAAAAGAGAGCACGGTGAAAAGTGTTACCACAGTTTGGATGATCTGGGGCTGTTCCCTCACGGTTTCGTTTATTAGATTTTCTCTATTTATATGCTGATGACGAGCCTCGGTTGTGAACGACCAGCAGGTTCCTTGTCACGCAGTGCAGTCCATCTCTATGACAACGCTGACACTTTCTGGTTTTTGAAAAAAGTCGGCACACAAGAGGAAACGTGTCACAATGACAGACAGCAGAGCTCTCGAACAAAACTAAGGTTTTATGGTAATAGTATTAAAATAATGAAACTTTTTTAAGTATTCTGATGATATATTCCGAAAATTTGATCCAACATTGTAAATGTGTACTTTTATTAACATTGTTTTTAACCGTGTGTAGTCTACACTCTAGATTTCGGTCACGAAATAACTAATTAGTCCATATACAGTAATCGATTAGATAATAAGTAATTAGACGCAAAACTTGATCAAAGATTTCAAACGAAAACTGGAAATCCCGGGAAAATAGAAGGGTTTCCAATGATAGTTATTTCCGGTGTGAATTACTGTAGCGTTGGCCACATCCGTAGCTACACGCAGTAAATAAAAACAGTAAAAGTAAAAGTTTTCTGTGACTCCTACAGTAAAAGTCTCCGTCACAGAAAAACCACACCAGAACACCACAAACCAACAGGCAAGAAACAGCGGCCACACGCGACGTAACCCTGACAATACTCCAAACTGCACGCGCACCTCAGAGTAGCCCACACCGGAAATGCAGATCAGGTGCAAAGCGTAAACATCGCTCGACGTTACCGAGGCTACCAAAACGCCTCGCGACGCTGAACCGGAAACGTAAAACGACACGACACATTCATTGTGATACGTACTTCTTTCCGTTCTTTTTTTTACCTACCTGCTTTTTAGTGTGATGCTATTCATTTATTCTTCGTGTAACCCTTTTTTAGCGTGTTTTAATGTATGTGTTTTCTTGTGACATTTTAACTGCACAAAACAAAAACTGAACTTATAAAAGACTGTCAGCAGAGATGCGCGTGATTGAATCTGTTTACCGACGTTTTATAAGTCAGAAAGATGCCAGCAGCAAACTAAAGCACGAAATAAACGAGTTAACGAGTCACTTGCTTAATTAGCGTTTGCGTATGTACGGTAAATGAGTTCACGCGCTTTGCGAATAAAGTGTTTGAGAATTAAAGTTGTGTGACCGTGCCGTTATAACTGTCTTATAGTTATCTCGCTAAAGCTTTTTTGGTGGCAAGCGTTGCAGTTTTCATAGAAAATAATTACAACGTATGCTGTGTTTGGTTATTATAACGATAACACGATCTTATCACTTATTTCAGAATACTTCGTGGGGCACATGAGGTTTCTGCCGCACAGGTGAAGGTAACTAACAGCTCGAGCGCCTCCGCGTCATGGAGAGGGAAGGTAGTGACGCAACGGTGACGCAGCTCCGCTCGCTCCAGACAAAGTGGCCTCTGTTCTACGGGATTCCCTGTTCACAATGGAAATCCTTCTCCGCTGAAATCAGATGTAACAAAATCCAGTCTGATGAAACTTTCCCAATACGATGATGTAGAAAGTAACAGATGTAGCGTCATTACACAGCAAAGGTTGAAATGTATAATAATCCGTTCCACAAATCATACAACGTAAAAGCATCGTGTAGTCACACGCACACACAGGTACGGGCGCGCGCGCGCGCGCACACACACACACACACACACACACACACAGACAAACGTGCATTTCTATTTTATTATCTGTTCATTTTCCGGCAGAGTTGTTAGAAAACTTAATATAATGATGCCAGCTTCTCCAAAGGTTCATGGTCGTATTCCAATCAGTGTTCCAAATCAGTGAAGTCTCAAGGGTGGATTCTATATTAAGAATAGTTCTGTCAGCATGATAACAGTCTGTTAGAAATGAAACTCATTTGACCCTCTGGATAGCCCCGTGTACGCAAATGCGCAAAGGGTTTGAATTGCGCACAGTTGGCGGAAGAACGGCTCCTCTGTCCATTGATCGGCTCGCGTCAAGAGTTGACGCTCAAGGCGTCACGCCTCCTGGCACGTGGGCTGTGGTATTCAGACTTCTCATAAACAAAGGCACATTGCGCTCGAGCTTCAGTTCTCACGGGCAGCTGGAGTATAAGGTGCGCAGAAATAGACCCTGCTTTATGCTGTCGCTCGCTAAAGGACGTTCTTAACAGAAGCAGATATGGATACATGGTTTTCAGTCTCTGCAAAAGCAATTTAAGGTATGTATCAAGTTTTATGTAAGATATTGTTGGTTAGAAACATTTACTGTATTGCGTTTTAAGTTGGGGTATAGAACTCTATTACGTGCATTTCTATTGAGAGAAAAAAAAACATATATATACTTTAGTTTATAACAAGACCAGTCAAAAACTGCTATATTTACAAAGAACATTTTTCTCTTTCAGAACACCAAAGCAACAAAGAAACAATATCAGCCTGAACTCGAGATTGTGTTCCACGACAGATTACAGTAGCAGGTGCGCGGAGGTAAACTGAAGCCGCGCGTCTGACGCGTAGTACAGCAAGTTTGCATTAACGCTTTCTGATGGAAAGTCCTCTAATCTGTAGTTGCACTAGTACGTTTACGCGTTATAGGAAAGAGGCGCATATTGTTTTTTTTTTGATTAGCAAATAAACCTGTTCCGCCTTTATCTTGATGTGCATTTTAACTTTTCGCACCCTGTCAGAGAAATGTATTTCAATTTAGTTCTCTAACACTGCAGCCATGCCATGCGTCCAGGCTCAGCATGGCACATCACCACCAGGAGCCAGCCCTGCATCTCAAACTTACAGCTACAACACCTCGGGAGAGTACAACTGCGACTTCCTAACGCCGGAGTTTGTCAAGTTTAGCATGGACCTGACTAATGCAGAAATAGCTGCGACATCATCGCTTCCGAGTTTCAGCACGTTTGTGGACACCTACAGCTCCAGCTACGACGTGAAGCCGCCTTGTCTCTACCAAATGTCCCACGCCGGAGACCAGCTCTCCATCAAGGTGGAGGACCTACCTACGCACGGCTACCACCCGCAGCACCAACAACCACACCAAGTCGAAGAGAGCATACCCAACACTGGACCTTTATACTATAAAACATCTTCCTCGAGCATCACCCCGTCACCCAGTTTCCCAGCTCCGCATCACCACACCTGGGAAGAAAGCGGCTCTTTTCACAGTTTCCATCAAAACTATCTGGCGACTTCACACATGATGGACCAGCAGCGAAAAAACGCCATGTCTCGTCTGTTCTCGTTCAAGCACAATGTCGACACGCCGATGTCGAGCTGCCAGATGCGCTTTGACGGGTCTCTCCACGTGTCCATGGGGCCGGACACCCAGGGAGCCCACCGTGCGCTGGAGAGCTTTTCCTTGCCACCTCCTCCGAGGAAACACCACGCCGCGAGTTTATCACACTCGCTTAATGTCGGACACGGACATCCTTTGCTCGAAAGTCCAGTGGGCTCACCACCGGCCAGAGGGTCTCCATCCAGCGAGGGCTTGTGCGCTGTGTGCGGGGACAATGCCGCGTGCCAGCACTACGGGGTGCGCACGTGCGAGGGGTGCAAAGGTTTTTTCAAGGTAACGGTTTATCTTTGGATTTGTTAAATGCACATCTCGCAGTCGTTTTAAACGCTTTCTAAACTCGCAAGCGCAAAATGTCAAAACAAACTTCATATCAGCATTTAACCGGTTACAGATAGGAGCCGTTAATAGTGTCAGACTTACATGGACGTGTTGGTTTGACCCAGAATGCACCCAGGAGCACAACCGTTCATCTCCGCCACTATTACCATCGTCTCGAATTAAATTGGTTTTAGCCGAGAGTCGAATCTCGCCTATCTGGGCGCAAAGCAAATCCCTGTGGTGGCATTAAGACAGCTCTTTATGTCACCATCCTGATAGAATAATCTCGCTAATCCGACAAGAGGGGTCGCGGAGAGAGTGTCGGGGGACCCCGAATTATGGCTGCCCACGGATCAGTATTTACCAAATGTCTGCTCTGTCCGGCCCTTGAATGTATTACAGAGCTTTGGACAGAAGTGCGGGGTCTGAATGTCGTGGCTTTTGTAACTCCATTATGAAATAAATTGTTTTGTCAGACTTGTGTTTCAAACATTGTTAGTAACCACGTGCAGTTTCGTTTTTCTCATAATAATGTTCATAATACTTTCAGAGAACAGTGCAGAAAAACGCAAAATACGTCTGTTTGGCAAACAAGAACTGTCCTGTGGACAAACGACGGCGAAACCGATGCCAGTACTGTCGTTTTCAAAAGTGCCTGGTCGTTGGAATGGTAAAAGAAGGTTAGACAGATTTTAAACACTTACATTAATTCATCTTTGCATAATGACGCTTTTATCAAACTCGTCCAGTTGGATTATGTTAATTTAGAAATTTAAATTTCACAGTTGTGAGGACCGCCAGTTTAAAAGGAAGAAGGGGTCGCCTTCCATCGAAGCCTAAAAGTCCGCAGGACGTCCCGGTCTCCATGACACCTGTCAATCTCCTGAATGCTCTGGTCAGAGCGCACATAGACTCCAACCCTTCTCTAGCCCGTCTGGACTACTCAAAGGTAAGAACTAAGGGCGGGGTGGTGAGAAAAAGCGTGAAACAAAAATGTTATTTGTCAAATACTTTTTTGCTTTTTTTTTTTTTTTTTTTCATATGCTGCAATTGTGTAGTTCCAGGCGAGTCTAGAATTCCACAGCGGGGGCGACGAGACTCTTCACATTCAGCAGTTCTACGATCTGCTAACGGCATCCATGAGCATCATCCGCGGATGGGCTGAGAAAATCCCAGGCTTCACCGACCTGCCCAAATGCGACCAGGAGCTGCTTTTCGAATCCGCCTTTCTCGAACTTTTTGTGCTGCGGCTGGCTTACAGGTTAGATTCAACCATTCGCAACCATTTGGTGAATTTAATGTGGGGCGTAACTCGCGAACCTTTAATACATATATTTAATATATAGATATTAACGTTTCAGGTCCAACCTTACGGAGGATAAGCTTGTTTTTTGCAACGGAGTGGTTCTTCACAAGTTACAATGCATAAGAGGCTTCGGGGAGTGGATAGACTCCATAGTAGAGTTTTCGTCGAACTTTCAGAGCATGAACATAGACGTGTCTGCATTCTCCTGCATTTCTGCGCTAACCATAGTGACAGGTAAGAAACGTTTGACCTTTACTAGCGCCACCAAGAAAATATACGACATGCTCAAGAGTTCTGAAGAATGTTTCGTATCTCCATAGAGAGACATGGACTAAAAGAGCCGAAGAAAACAGAGGAACTGCAAAACAAGCTGATAAACTGTCTGAAGGATCAAGTGTCCTGCAGTGGTGAATTGTCTAAACTGCTGGAGAAGCTGCCGGAGGTGCGCGCGCTGTGCACACAGGGGCTGCAGCGCATCTTTTACCTAAAGCTGGAGGATTTGGTTCCCACGCCTGCGATAATTGACAAACTTTTTCACGACACACTTCCGTTTTAATCTGCTGATTGCAAACGGTCCTTTGATGTGGCGGACTTTAAATTCTTAAAAAGACGGACGAGTCCTCAAAATTCTATTGGAACGATTTTGGGATACAGGGGAAACACTATTTTATGCCTGTTTAAAATATTTGCTAAAACATCGAAAATGCGTGGTGGAAGTATTTGTATTGTTTCACGTAATGTCGTTTGTACTATTCATTTTTTAACTTCATACGTGTAGTTCGAGTATAGGTTTAACGGAGTAAAATCATTTTGGATCGGTACTTTAACTCTGTAAAATACCGCATTTAGTTAGTGTAATCGCACTGGATGAAGATTTTTTTAAAGTCTTATCTGCAACATTTGTGGGCAATGGATACAAACTAAAAAAGCACGTTTTTTGTGTTTATTATTTTAGTGAATCAATGTGTGAAACAGTTCAGAAAGCATGGATTTTCTTTTACTTTTGATTTGTATTAATTTCATATTGAAATAATGTTCATAAGATTTTGTGAAACTGGTTTAAAACGTCTAACATCATATGCTTATATAAATTTCGGATCGCTGGTTTATAAGATGTTTTTTGCACCGCATTCTGTGTTAAGCGTCTTTCATCTATGCTGAATAAAACTAACTTCTATATATTTTGTTTTTTCATTGATATTTTTTAATTTAATGTTCACAAAAAATCTGTCAGTCATTCGTTATGATTTCTTTATTTCAACCAAAATAGTTTTTTCACATAAGTTTTTAAACGATGTGTTCTGCATGCGTTACAATTTTTACTGAAGCTTTTTTTACAAATTGGAAATTAATCATTTGCCAATACCGAAATACGGTCCTTTCTCGCTTTTAAAAATATAAATAGTTTTTCAAAGTTGTTTGAGATGTTCAAAACATTTATTTTGAAAACTTAATACTTTTGAAACATATGAACCCTCCCATCCTTTTCGCGGTCTCTTTGGGTCGCTATATATTAACTCCTCCGAATGCTGTGCGAACATTGCGACATTAGGTATTTGCTCCTTGAACAGGTAATTTCTTCATTCTGAAAAGAAGTAACAACAAAACATGCAACACCTAACATATTCGTTTTGTAAGTATTCAAAATGTGACTCATTTTTACTTCGTAATCATATTTATAATGACATATTTAAAATTATTTTATACGAATAAAGTTATTATTTTGTTAAAACGCCTACAAAATATTTTGAAACAAAAGGAAAAATTGAGTGCGAAGCATTTAGCAAGGTTTTTTTTAATTAAATATTTCATGAAAATGAAACATTAAGATGTAAGTATATATTGTATTTCGCTGCGCCTCACAGCAAGACTGTTCCGTTGGACTCTCGAGGTGTGAGTTTCTCAGTGGAGTTTGAATGTTCTCCGTGTTTGCGTGGGTTTCATCCGGGTTCCGCTCTGTGAATGGTTGGCCACCAATCCAGAGTGTGTTTCCTGCCTCCAGCACAAAGATGCTGAAATGGGTGCCAGCTCCCCTCGACCCTGTAAAGGACTAAACGGCAGAAGGTGAATGAATGAATGAATGTATTTGTAAAAGTATATACTATAAAACAATGCTATGATTTAGGCCCCTTATGATGTCATTATTTCTTTAAAACATATTTATTTGCAGCAGTGTCATACATTTATGAACATTTCTAAAATGTTACATTGTGATTGGCAGAAACATAATATAATGCAATTAGGATGTAAACAGCTAATAAGAATGAGTAGAAAATATATTATAAAAAAGTATAAGAATAATGTTAATAACAACAACAACAACAACAACAACAACAACAACAACAACAACAACAACTACAACAATAAGCAATAATAATACATCTGGTTGTGCTCTGTCCTGTGACACCCCTCACACCACCCACCACTGCAGGACTCGAAATATAAAATATTGATTTATGTTTGGTAGAAAGCCCTTATAAAAATGATCACATACACGAAAGGGATTCATGAGCCCTGAATCAATAGACATCCTGTTTCTCAATGCTTTGGCCCATCACTGACTGTGAAATGTTAAAATAAAGAAATCAATATTATCTGAGAAATGTCAAATTTATTATAATTATGAGGGTGAAGGACTAGCAAAGATGTTCCTGAGGGATCTGGGCTGAAAGGAAGCGTTTACAGTTTCTCCCCCATGCTTTGTGTGTGTGTGTGTGTGTGTGTGTGTGTGTGTGTGTGTGTGTGTGTGTGTGTGTGTGTGTGTGTGTGTGCTCAGAGCCCTTGACTAAAGACCAGCTTTAGTAATTGTTTTTGTAATAATTTACATTTATAACTTGTTTTGTCCATAAAGGCTGCATCAAAGTGGGTTTTATGAATGTTTAATCTCTAAATTAGAATTTGACTGATTCCATTTGCAAGAGAATATTCTGTTCAAAGTACAGAAGTGAAATATTGTACAAGATTTGTAACATGTTCTTAAATTTTAGATTGTGTCTGTATGAGGTTTACACTTCAAAATATTTATACACATTATAAAATCTAAATACTGTAGTATAAAGGTTCAGTGTAAAATCAGAAGGATGGAGCAAATGTTTCAAACAAAAACAGATTTATCCAGCCAAACTTGATCACGCAGTCATATCAATCCGTCCACACAATATCTCACCATGTCC
The DNA here is from genome assembly GCA_028031935.1 of Paedocypris micromegethes. Classification (NCBI taxonomy): domain Eukaryota; kingdom Metazoa; phylum Chordata; class Actinopteri; order Cypriniformes; genus Paedocypris; species Paedocypris micromegethes. The sequence goes on along the minus strand of CM051495.1, from coordinate 18,809,504 downwards.
CATTTTTATAGATTGCACAGAGCGGGATTCAATCTTAAGAACTTTAAATCTAAGGCAGGAAGCATCTTGATCCAGTCACACACATTGACACACTCAAACCAGATCAGCTTATTGGCAAGATGAAACACACACAAAACCTTAATCTCCAACCCTTCTTCTAGTAATGTGACAGTGTCCCACAATATATATTGTTTGTGTAAAACATTAAACTGATTTTTCTACAGCAGAAATTAACAGAACCAAGCAATAGGTTGTGAAAACTCTAGAGCAATCTAGGATAGAAAAGGATAGGATATCTTTTATTGTCATTACAATCATACATTGCAATGAGATGACGAGAGAAAGCTGCAGCACAGTTCTGTGCGAAAAACAAATCTTCTTGAAAACAAATCAGAGCGAGGGCACAGCATTTCATGCTCATTTCATAAACAGTTTCAGACATACAAGGTCATATTTGACTAAGTTATGCACCGGTCACATGTGCTGGAAACTTTTTATCTTGAGACACGTGAGTAATTTGACAGAAAAGGCAAAGTTGTTGTGATCAGGCGGTACTGCCAGGATGGCCTTGGAAGACAAGCCCGAACTGATCCTGCGTTCGCCAGCCACGGTTGAGCAGTGGATTACAGATACAATTCAAAGCCAATAAAAACAAATTCAGATTCATGGTTAATTTCAGAATCATAATCAATAATGACAGTCACTGAGGGCAATCATTCCTGACAATGTGCAGAAGTGTGGACATCTAGTCCTGCAGAAAAAGTCCAACCGTCAGATTCAGCCAACAGTCACTCTGCTTTCCGATGATGTCCCCGACCAGCATACACAGCTGAAGTGTGTGTGTGTTGGATGGGTGAAATACCAATCACACATTCTCTACTGTGATGAGTAAAGTATCTCATCTCAAACTGACAAACAAGTATGATTATAGAAACAATCAAATGCAGTGTTTTTTATAAAGGTAAACCAACATCACAAAAATGACTCCACGTGTTTGTTATCTTGCGCTGAAAAGCAAGATCTGATAAGATTTGCAAGATTTGTAAAAGCAAGATTTGTAAAAGCAAGATTTGTAAAATAAGACGTAGTGCTTTTTTGACAGTCACTACATTTTGTTTCAGCAATTACAAGACAAAAGGACCAACATGAGGTTCATGAGGTTTACACCTTTTGGTGCGTATACACCTTATATACCAGAAATACACCTTTTTGTGCAATATGGACAGATCTATCATTAACACGTGGTCATGGGGTGTGTTGGCTCTCTGATCATCAGACACCCCTACACAGTGACCTAGGCAGGTGTGATTAGCTCCTGACTTATGTCCAAGAGTCCACTACTCCATAGCTCCCCCCTTCATATACACAGCCCTCTAAGATATTCTTGATGGCACTTTTGCACAGCTGACCGTTTATTCCAAGCAGTTTGAATGTTTGGTGCAATGACTGACCTCAACTGGTTTGCTGTGGGCTTTCCAGACCTTGCTTCTACTTTCTTCCACCAGCTCAGCGTATTTATCCCTCTTATGCTCATTAGCCTCCTCAATCCGGTCTTCCCCGGGGACGGTGAGCTCTATCAGAACCACTTGCTTTGTTGATTCGCAGAGTTGTGGCTGAGACATTTTCTGGGAATCCTGGTCGGCTTGGAGCTTCCAGTCGCTCACAGTGTTGAGAAGCCCTCAGTCCTCTGTCTTATCCCCTCTTTTGCAAATATTAAGATAAATATATAAATAAAAGAAAAAAAAAAGAAAAACAATGACATGAAATGTATGATACATAAATAACGTAATTGCACATTCAGCAATTATTGCACGTGAGTTAGATTACGTAGGTCTAGTAGAGTTCAGCTCAAACACGGCCTGTGGGAAGAAGTTGACTCTGTGTCTGGTAGTTCTGGTGCTTATGGCTCTGTGACGCCTGCCAGAGGGGAGTGGAACAGTCTGTGTGCTGGGTGTGTGGGGTCAGCGGTGATGCTGACGGCTCTTTTCCTGAGTCTGGTCCGGTACAGGTGCTCGATCGATGGAAGTTCAGTCCTAATGATCCTCTCTGCTGACCGGACCACCTGCTGCAGTCTGTGTCTGTCCTGTTTGGTGGCTGAGCCAAACCACACGGTGATGGAGGTGCAGAGGACAGACTGTATGATGGCCGTGTAGAACAGGGGTGGCCAACCAGTCAGAAACTAAGAGCCACTTTTTTTCTGTGTTAGAGCCACAAAGAGCTGCAAAGAGCCATATCATACACATGTACACATCATCCAATTTCTTGATCTTGTATGCACGCACACACACAGATCTCTGCTCAGCCAGATTTAATGAAAATAACCACACCAACTTTTTCAACAGTTAACATTGTGTGCATATTTGACTCATGTCATGTGGAAGCTCCTGAAGAGCCGCATGAAACTAGTTAAAGAGCCGCATGAGGCTCTGGAGCCACGGGTTGATGATCAGCAGCTCTTGGGGCAGGTTGAACTTCCTGAGTTGTCTGAGGAGGTAAAGCCTCTGGTGAGCCTTCTTCCGGACAGTGTCTATGTGGGCAGATCACTTCAGGTCCTGTGATATTATGGACCACAGGAGCTATCATACTTGGTAATCCCATGCTTACTGTGCCTTAATTTAGCAAAGACAAACAATTTTGTAAAAATCTGTTATTAATCTACTACCTGTTATCACACACCAGGACAGGAGTACAGACCCAATTGCAGCGACAACACTTTTATTCAGAAAATTAAACAAACACAAACAAAAACGGTTGCGAAGGACCGGAACCAAAACAGTCACTGGAGGCAAAAAAAAAAACATGAATGTTACTGAGTTACTGACCAGCACTAGTAACTACTGAGCAAGATTTGACATCCAGACATCATGTACCATCCTGACAACCTCAAGAAACAAACAAAACAATCCCATCCCAAACAAAGGAAAACAGCCATAGATACAAGAAACAAATTAGTAAATAACAAGACACAGACGAACAGAATAATAAAAAAATTGATTCAACGTAAAAGTCAGTGTAAAAGTCCCAAAAAGACAGGGACTCCAAACCCTGTTTTGCTAACACCTAACATCCTCAGGAGCCTAAACGAGAAGCCCAATGCACTATTTTAAGAAAAATCAAAGTGGAGGTTTACGCCACTTGTAGGACTAGTTAGATTTACTAGTCCTACCACAGAACTGAAGGCTCAACAGTTAATGTTCTCCAAAAAGGAAATAGAGGCACTTGCACCTATAGAATGTTTAGCCTTCAGTGATGCCCTCAGTGATATACAGTTCCCCATTGTGCTGAACAGATACAAGCAGTGACCATACCCGGAAAAAACAAAATAGCAAATCAACCAATGGCTCTACAAACAACACAATCTTGATGAGCCTGAACACGCAAAGCTTTGAAGCCTCTGATGAGAGTGTTGAGCATAACCCTGACTACAAAGGTGTCTGTGAGAAAAAAGGAATTTTTGGGAACGAAATCTGTTTATTTGTGGACAACTAGGAAAATCGTTCCTGAACCACAAACGTTTGCCACCATCGCTTACTTTTCTGACACGTCAATAATGTGTTTGCACTTAATTTATGTATGTCAAAAGTTGATTCAAGACAAGGAGGGTTGTCAACAGCTTGAGAGAACTGAAATGCTATTGAAAAATGTCCCTCCAATCCTTGCTGGAAGTACCCGTGGATACAACAATAGGTCTTGGTAAACTAACTGGTCCATGTTCATGTCAGTTTTCATGTGTAACCTTTTTGCCTATATCAATAGGTTTAACTAATTGTTGGTACTTGGAAGTCTTTCTAGATTTCTTGATGAACAAGATATCTGCATGTTATTTAGATTAAGAACCTACCTTCTTTGATTCAGGATTCAGCATTTTGTACTCAAAAATGTTAGTCTACACCACCCAGTCCGTCTTACAACTGTGTATATGTGTGTGTGTGTCAAATACATACACAAATTATACCTGATATTTTGCTTTTACTTTTTACATATATTTTATTTTACTTTATTTTACTAAAAAAAAACAAATATTGGTGCAATTTAAAATTATTTCTTTATTTGAAAGAAAAAGCAATCTCAGCTCTAATGAAACCACAGAAACAGTTTGCTTGGCCACAACCATTTATTACAAATAATTAAAAACACACCAATCAGTAATAAATGGTCAGATTCATTTAAAAAAATACACATTTGTCAACACTCTCACATTTTTTTCATGCTCACAATGTCTGAGTTTCTATGTTTTCCACAATACGGTATGTGCTGTGCCTTTACAGTCATTTGCATCTGACCTTTAATTTAAATGTCTGAAAAGATTGAACGGCAGAGGGTTGCTATTATTTGAGGAAAGCAACTGCAACCCAGTCTGCATCTGCAAAACCTCCTCCCTTACACAATTCTGATGGAATAATTGATTATATCATTGATTCACACACACACACACACACACACACACACACACACACACACACACACACACACACACACACACACACACACACACACATATTTATCCTTTAATTAACCTTTAGATTGTTACTTTAAACAACTTGATATATGCAGATGTATTTTATCTCTTTGCATTACCATGTCTCTCACTCTTTACTTCGTTGTTTCATTTACAGAACCAAATCAGTTTCCTCCCTAATGCCTATACCTAAATCAAACCGTAGCCCCACCCACATCTTTTGATCTGAGTGAAAGACCCTCCTACAATCCCTCCCCGTTATGTACTACTGGTGTGAGTTATATCATGGGGGTTTGGCGAGTGTGCTGTCACCATGGATACCTGCAAATGGAGCATGAGTGAGTGGTTGCCGTTAATTACTCCAAAAGAAATTAAATGGAGGGGAATCAAGCTTTGAAATGTGAGTGGAATTTAAGTGGTCACGTTTTGTAATAAGGTCATCTGTAATACATGAGTTTCACAGTATTAAATAATAATCCACCCTTGCTGCTTTAAACACTAAACTAAACTCATGTAAACAAAGTTTAAAGACTAATTGCTCATAGAATGATCTTGGAATGAGATTAGTGCATCATTATGTCCTCAATTATAATTATAACTGAATTCACGTTAATTCGAACCACTGTGAAGTATATTCATATTTTATATACATAATTTAGTTTATTTTGTACATATATTTATTTGTTTATTTATTGTTCTTTTTTCACCAGGAATTAATTCAGGGAATTTTGAAGCTTTTGATGTCACTATTGATTCAGCTACAAAGCAGTTAAACCCTTATCTGAAGTCATGCAGAGGATTGCTATAAGAGCCCATACTATCTTCGAAGGATGGTTTTGTGGGCTTATATTGACTATGGAGCACATGGAATTCAAGCAGACATCAAAATAAAGAGAACGAGAGGGGGGTGAGAGTGATAAAGTGAAGGGGGGGGGGTTGAGGGAGAGATAGAGAGAATGAGAAAGTGAGGAAAAGAAGGCAGCAAAATAGTGGAAAGGTACAAATATCTTTAATATTTGTTTGCAATAACACAAATTGCACTTTGTCACACTCACAAAGAAGCATCCCCAAGTTTTACATTTGCACAATAAAACAATTTCTTGTGCAACTTGTTTTGCAGACACAATAGTAAACTGATTCAGTGTCTTGGTAAAAATAATTCAGCTGTCTAATGTAAAGAAACCACCACTACAGCGTCTCTGAAGATATTCTGAAACCTTTCTATCTTACTAAAATGCATCTTAAATCTCACGCAAATTAGGTCTGTGCTCAAGTCAAGTCTGTGCTCAAGTCTTGTTTGCGCTCAAGAGAACAAGAGTCAAGTGAACTGTTTTCCTGTATTTTGCCTTATGATCTTAACTTTACTCACAGCTTTGGTCTTGAATGTGGCTGTCCTCCTCTGCTTCCCTTAGCTGGTTTAGATGTCTGCTGACCTGCAGTGTGCTGACTGACCGACTGCCTTCGTCAGAGTTTGGAACTTGCTTCCTGTGTTCTGCTTTGACCTTTGTAGATAGCCTGTCATTAGTTGAATCCCACTCTGCGTCGTGCGTCTATTCTGACACTAAACCTATGGAAAACACAGCTCCTCTGGCATTCTAAAGTCCACTCTTTTGTGGTTGTTTGGAAAGCTGAACGAACGTGAGTGATCAAGCGATGCCAATTTTTTTAAATAAAAGCTGTCAAAAAAGGCATGGCTTTATACATATTTACGTTATTAGGCATGTGCAATATGTATGGGCTTTTAATTGTCTTGATCTTTGATGCTACTACAACTATCAACTGTCAAAACGAGTTTGAATAACACACAATTATTAATTTTTTTTTCACATTCATAGTGTTCTCTCTGTGCTGATTTAACACTGTTTCTTGGTTATGTGCACATTACTATAGATCAACAGACACTATTTAATTATCTTTCATATTTTCTTCAGTAAGCGTGCTTTTTTCAGGTAATTATTTAAAAAATTTGGATTCATAAGATGTTTGCTTCACCCAAAATGACAGCCAATACTTGTATTTATGCAGAACTGTGCCCCGACATGCTTCATTGTAATGGAAGGTCTCAGAGAATTGAGCAAACACAGTTTCACACTGTCTGTCCAACACAACGACCATTGGGAAATGACCCTGTGTTTACCTGAGCTGTGTCGGGTCAGTCTCCTTCATTCAACACTAGAGCCAAGATTCCACTTGAAATGTGACCATGTTTTGCACAAAACATGTTATGGAAGTTCATTAATAAACCTTAATAAAAAAAAATTGTACGTTATGTGCCATCTGCTCATCAGATTTACTTAAAATTTTGCTTTCATAGCAAAATTGACAAATGACTGGGAGAATTGTGATTGAGCTTCTATAGAAAGGTCATTGATTCTTTTGATTTGGAATGGATTCATGAACATGATCGATTGAATTAATTAATGACTCTTATGAAGACACACTAGATAAATCTGAGTGGCAGACTGGCACAGCTCTCATCATTTTCAAACGCTGAGTTTAAAAGTCCATTAATCTGTTCTCACAATAGATCATACATCATCACATGCAGAAAGCACATGACACTGGCCATTCGTCACAATTCAACTTTGTTTGCAGGTTCCAATTTATTTGTTGCATTATGTTGTCAGGCAGAAATTATAACTTAAAGGAAAATAACTTAAAGGAAAAGAGAGGAGACTGGCACGAGTGAGTCGAGTTTTCCCCAGGTTTATTTTCCTCTCACTTTGTCAGAGAGTTTTTTTTTCCTAGCTACTGTCACCGTGTTGCTGCCCACGGCTCATAGCCATAGTCGCATAGTCAGTGTTCTGTTGATCTGTTTCTTTCATAGTTATTTGAGACGGACTGTGACTGTGAAGAGCGCTTTATTAATAAAACTGAAATTGAAGCTTATCACTTTACTTAACATATTACTATATCAACAGAAAAAAACACATTTTGTTATTTGTACATTCGAATGTAAAACAAAACGTGATTTGTGGGCTCAGGAGATTTTAAATTAATTTTTAAATAAATAAAAATACGTCCGAATATAGTATGTTTTTTCTAAAAATCAATTCAAGAGTCTGAAATTTTTTATTCATAAACATTTTTTATTGTGCAAACAGTGAAACAAAACCTATAGCTAGGCTATAGGATTAGTAGAGAAAATTTGTTTTACTGATAAAAACAAAGCTCCGTGATGAATGCAGTCTTAATAAAATCTGTGTCTTAAACAAGACTCACAATTGTCAACAAAATTGTCAGTTTTTCCTTCATTCTGTTATGTTCAACCCTTCAATGCCCATCAACAGTTGTGTTTCCCTGCTTTCTGAGCTTTTTATCTTGGTTTTGGCATCTGAAAAGCTCGTACTTTCTTCACCTCATCTGTCTGTTCTCCCAATCTCTGATTATGCAACAATGACTACAAATACTATACTTCCCAGAAGGCAGCAGTGCTGCACATTAGGCACGCAGAGGGAACGTTTCACTGCGGCTGGTGTTTTAGATTAAACCGTATCTCATGTATGGAGGCCACTCAAACAGCGGAATTAAATCGTATCGCCGTGGCACTGACGAATGTGTCACATGCTCAGACACTGCCACTGCTGCCCTTTTGCTCGGCTTCCTCTGTTTACCATTATTGCATCCATACCATCAGCTCCCTCCAGACCGCTGTTTGGTTGCTAAAAACGCCTATTTTTGATGTTCTATTTGTTCCCGATGTCTCTATAGTTCAGACAGTGACGGCTGCTCGCCAGTCGCATCTTCCGCTCATCGGTGTATCCTAGCATCACTCTATTCATCAGCATCTCAGGCCTCTTGTTCTGCTCTGTATCTTCCTTCATCACGGACCCTAATTAACGAGCGCAGTGGTCTGCTACTGTTTCCACTGCCTTGTATTACCATTAATTACAATGACATCTTAGATCCACGGAATAACAGCACAGTGATTCATGGTGCGACGTGTCTGTGTAGGAGACTTATTTTACACACACACACACACACACACACACACACACACACACGCACACACACGCCCAGACACACACACACACACACACACACACACACTCCTGTACACATGCACAAATACACTCACACATAAACATAATGAATTAGGTTTGTCTAAAGACTGATGGCCCACAACGCAACACTAGCAATTAAAGCACATGGTGAGAAACGTAATCTCTGGGTATTAGGAGTTTATGCTGGTATGTTTTCAATGATACAAGCCAAATTGGTATTTTTAACCTTTGAGACTGTTTTTGAACGTTATGTTGTTTTGCATTGCAGATGCTACTGGAGGACAGTTAGATATTTAAGAAGAGGGAATATTGGATCCAATCGGACTGGGGAGACTAGGGTCATCGTTCACTTTACATCCGGGTCACAGAACTGATGGGAAGCTTCGCATCAAAGCACGAGCTCAAAGCAGAGGCTCCACATCAGCCATCGCCAGCTCACCAAGCTCTTCTGCTTTGATATTTTATAAAAAGAATGACAAAATAAACCGCCATTTTCCTCAATCTCTCAGTGACAAAGAGAAGGTCTTGGCTATGTTGAATGGAAGGGAAATTTTAGAATAGAAAGTGAGATTTGGAGAAAAAAGGCAGAGGAATAATGCAGGTATAGCTTACTGGCTGGCCTGAGAGTAGATAAGAGTTCACCAGGGAATTTGTCTGTAAACATTGCTTGTGATTGACACGACACCCCGGCTCGTGGAAAACTTTACATTTTATTATCAGCCCAAAAAGCCACATTTTACAGATTCACATGCTTGCTTGGTGCAGGAGGCAGACGGGTCGAGGGTGGTGCACTCCAGTCTGGTTTTGATCGGTCCCGGCTAAATATCCATCCAATTTTCACAGGTCTGAGGAGCTTTGAAGAAAATTGAGCAGATTGACGATGAAGAGACCCTCTGGAGGAATTTGAGAGTGTTTGAGGATTAGGAGGGTTTTTATTCTCAGCGTAAGGCCCAGCAGAAGTAGCATCTGATGCCTCAGGAGGTGCAGCTCAGCTGAGAATAACCGTAAATACAGATTCAACAGATAAAGACTTGAACGGACATGCTTATGTACAAAAAGAGTTGGCATCCAGTTCAGATGTTATGCAAATTAAATAACACCTCGAGATTTCAAAGGGGGTATTTATCCTCTCATGAGCTAATCCTAATCAAACAGGAAATTATGGAAATAATTGTACATGTTATTTGCAAATGTTATACTTTTTAAAGATTTTTTGTTTAGGTGTATGTTCAACAACTTAAACTGTTAGAAGTGTTTATGAAGATCTGAACTGGTCTATAAATGACCTTATAGCGCCATCTATAGGAAATAAATATGCATTCATTTACAATTTCTTTCCACTTCCAAATGGTCACTTATTTACAATACGTACTTTTATCGACGCTTCAACAAACTACAAAAAAATATTTCTATATATTTTATATACACTTCAGTTTTTGTTGTAGATCCCCCCCTTTTCTTAACGATAATTCAAGATTATATCTGTTACGTCTGTCCTCTGAATAAAGTTGTGGACTTCTGGTAGAGAATTTTACTTGCGCCCATAAAGTTACACGTTCGAATCTCAACTTTGTGAAGTGCATTATGAAATTACATTTTAATAGATTTTTTTAAAATGTATTTATACTGATTCATTTGATGAATCATTTTTGTTTAATATGTATATTTTTTAATTTAACACTTTCAAGTAAATTGTATGAACTCTGTTAACAAACTATTAATAAAAAGTGTTTAGCACGACTACGGATCGAGAGATTCGAAGTATATAGAAAAAACATATTCTCTGTATTAATTAACAAAACTTTCCTCTTATTTCATAACAATGGGGTTTTGAAATTCATATTATTATTTCGATTGTTGTTGCTGCATTTTTGCAATGATGCGTATTAGTAGTTTATTATTTTTCGAGGATTTAGTTATAACTCCGTCTATGGGGCGTGGCTTGTGCTTCCGTATCCGCCCTGATGCCCCGGTGACAGCACGGACAAGATGGCGGCTAGCTGGGAAGTGAAGTGAGGATGTCAACATCATTTCTTCCTTTAAAAGTAGTCTGGATTTTTTACCACACACCTTGTCTGTCTGTCCGATATTAAGTTGGTGAGCCGTGCGTTAATTCTCTTTGCCGAAACCGAGACATTTGTACGCAAGCGCGCACATGGTTTGCGCTATGTTTTGGAAATCCGTTTGCGCAAGGAGGACCATCAACTCTTGACGAGCGATTTGGCCTGCCTGAACCCCCCAAACCCTTTTCAGGGGTCTTCAAAGCAGCTTTTTTGAAGACAAATTACGCTTTATTTCGACTCAAACTTTCTGATCGAGCGGTTTGGCGCTGTTTTAATCGCTGTTTGCGGTGAGTTCCGTGATGAAAAGCAGCAGTTCTTAAAAAAAAGCTGCGGAAGTGGAGGAAAGGTTTTTAAATCAAGAGCACTTTCTGTTCTCTCGTGGATGCGATTTACTTCAGTGTTGGACTGTGAAACCCCGAACGACGTCGCCAAAGCCCTTGCACTGCTTATCCAGGCTGCACGATTGTCGGGCAGCGGCATTTTCCGAACTTGCTGGTCAGATTTGGTGGCTCGAGTCGCGCCATGGCTCATTCTCCAGTGCAAGGCGGTCTGCCCGGGATGCAGGTAAACACACACAGCCTTCAGCCCTTTAAAAATACACGTCCTTGGATTCGTTAAAAAAAAGTTTTGCTTAGTAATGTGAGTTTACGAGCGTAAGCTTCTTCTATTCTGTCACTTCTATTCCTCCAGGATGAGGTGATAAGTAGGTGTTTGAAATATTGATGAAACAGCCTGAAGAAGAGCTTTTGTAGTTCTCCCTCGTATGCTGACCATACGCAACTCAATTAGGCATCACAACTAAAACGTTTCAGCTCTTGAGAGAATCTCACCGCCACATCCACCTTTGTGGCACGACCCTCCTGAAACTAATAGACCGAGATCAGAGGTGAAGAAGTCTTCATGACCATCGACAAGCCATCCATCAACACACAAGATCTGACCTGACCTAGACTGCATGGATACACTCGGGAAAGAAAAGAGAACATCAGCGAAAGATGGAGACAAGAACGAGGGCGGTCAGGGATGAGATGATGTCTCTAGAGAGTAGCCGTAAAATCTAGGTCACTCGGTCGGCTCTATGTTCATGTTTGGCCATATGACTGATTTGCCCTCAGGAAACCAATCTGCCATCTAGAAGTGAGAACGACGGTCCTTAAGATTACAGATACGGGATGTTTTTGTGGTAATGGTGATGGCTTTCCTGTCACTGCGTCTTTTTAATGTGTCTAATGAGCCAAATCGGAGTTACAGGAGGCCTTGGATGCAAATGGCCGGATGTTGACATGGCTGTGTAAAGACGGGGTTGGCTTTTGTTCTGCAGTGCTTCCTTATGGGTCACAGAGGAATTATTGCGGTCGTCCATTAGGAGGCTGGAAACATGCTCTCACCTGCACATCTCATTCGTCCGCTCCACGGCTACCTAATGCTCAATCACAGATGGGAGCCCAGGGATGACGTGGCCGTCTAAAAGAATTTGTTGGCCGTTACACCTGTCAACGTGCGTGGAGATCAGGATTACAGAGATCAGCTGCGAGTGTGGGCGAGCAATCGGCATTAGGGCTGAATCAGGGAGCAAAGCTGTCATCATCTGTGTGATGGGACGGGCGGATGACAGCTAATGAATCTCGCAGCCATGCATTAAAGGTTTGCACTGTGGAGGCTTCGGGGAAAGATGAGAGTCTGAGGATAAACGCTTCATGGAAGCGTTTTGTTGATGGTCTAATGATTGCCATCAGATTTGAAGGGACACACCTTTGGTTTCAGTCAGTTCATCTGTGCAGTAACAAACAGCGTTTTATCTGACAAAAGCGAAACTGCAAGTCTGATCAAAAAGGGCGTTTCCCAACAGCTTCCTGTGTCATTGAAAGTTAAGTGACACGTGTTTTGTGTTCTGACAAACATGCAGAAAGTAAAATAGGAAAGGTTCCAAGAATTAATATGATGCTACTTTCTATCGTAAGAGGTGCCTAAATACAATATTTATAAATATGCACATATACACACATTTTTTGTGTATATGTGTATATATATATATATATATATATATATATATATATATATATATATGAATATTATAAGGTTATATATAGCATGTATTTCAAAAAGATATTAATGTAATTGAAAATGAAGTATTTTCGATAAGATTGATACTGTTCTTTAGCATTCAAGGGTGGATGTGGAATATAAGGAAAGGACATGTTGTTTCTTTTCAGAAATCTTACCTCTTACCTCGTTTTTTAAAAACGGCGTGTTATAGCAGTGTTCCCACAAACCAAATTTCTTCTCTTCTTGCCGCATTAATTTGGTCCTCATCTGTTTAACTAGTCAGACTTTTGAAGCCCTTTGGGAGTCCATGAACCTCCTGCAGCGTCTCTGATGCAGCGTCGCTGATGCTGCTCTGCTGCCGTGTCTGGTGAAAGTCTGACTCTGCGCTCAGTGCTTTAGGATTTATTCTAGTGAGTCGGATTTGGAGGATTTTAAGGGCATGGTTTCTTTGCAGTCTCAGAGCACGTATTCAGTTTGGTTTAGTCTGGTGTGTGAGTTTGATTTCTTGTGAAATAGCGCATAGGCTGTTGACATGCTGATTTCTTGGCCCAGTGTTTTTCTTTTGTAAAAAGGCCTCAGGGGTCCGAGAGTCACGACTGAAACGTCAGGGAGCCTTGGTCTCGACCAGATGGGCTTCATTTCCCAAACACGCTCTGTTTCCTTGTTTTCGCTTTAACATTCGCACCGCCAAGCCCCAAAACTGGCTTATTAAGCTATAGAAAAAGTAAGAACGCATCACAATCAAGTGCTGACTTTGGTCCCTTTTTCTAACAGAATTTAAAAGCAGACCCGGAGGAGCTTTTCACCAAGCTGGAGAGAATCGGCAAGGGCTCATTCGGAGAGGTGTTCAAGGGCATTGACAATCGCACACAGAACGTGGTGGCCATCAAGATCATAGATCTGGAAGAGGCTGAAGATGAGATTGAAGACATTCAACAGGAAATCACAGTCTTGAGCCAGTGTGACAGTCCCTTTGTCACCAAGTACTACGGCTCCTACCTAAAGGTATTAGATCTCAAAAACATCCGCATCCTGTTTATCATAGTCATGAAATTCATGTGACTGTAACTTGTGGGAAAGGATCTCCTAAAGTTCTTCCACATGAATAATCCCTGGAGATGATCACAGATTAACTTGCCCACAATAATTGCAAGCAAATTGTGCTCTTTAATTGAAAAATTGCTTTATTAAAACAAGACGATATTATTTACACAAAACAAAAATTCAAACTCCCAAAACGTAAAATTGATCTTGGGTTGTGGTTGAAAAAGATTCAGATTCTTTGTGATTTACAGTGGTACCTTGATCTATGAGTGAATTGATACACAAGGCGTCAGTCTAATACTTTTGTTGCGCACACAAAATCTTGAGGTTTTCTTGAGCTGGGAACGCGGCTGCTAGATGAGGTAGTGAACAGTGACGCAATTTTCTTAATATTATATTCCCATTTATGATATATTAATTACAGGAAACCAATAATATTTATTCGAGAGAAAAAAAAATATTAATTGTGCGACCATTTGACATTGTGCTATAGTGATTATTCAGTGTTTATGTAAACTTTATGTCAAAGTCCTGTACTCTATTTTAGTTTCCATCTTAATATGACAATTTGATGTCAAATTATGGCTTTTAAATTGAAAAAAAGACAACCGTTTTTATTATTTATTATTTTTTAAGCTTTTTAATGACCGTCCGGCACTCTCCTCTCTCAATACATAAGGACAAGAGAAATTCACTGTTCAGATGCCTAACCACCGGATCCAAATCCATCCGTTTGTGAAGCTTCTATAATGATGAGGTTTTTGACAATTATAACTGTTTAGATTCGGTTAGTTTCAGCTTTAGAATTGCTTATCAGACAGTGAATGAACAGTGACAAAGAATAAACATGACGCAATAGTAAGGAAATACATAATTGGTCATACAGACTACACAGACATTGTCAATTCACTTTGGTCACATACTCAGTTTACCAGGAACATGATTGGATAGATACATTGTAACATTAATTATTAGTTGCCCTTTTGAGCAACATTAAAATTAACTTTCTACACACACAAGTAAAATTCTATACTAAAATTAGTATTTTTATACTTTTATATTAGTTTTTATACTTGTACCGTATTTTACAAACACTGGTGGTTCTTCTCTAAAAATAAACATTTTCTTCAATGAATATATGACCATTTATATTACTATTTAGCTACTGACATCTTGATTTTTAAAAGGAAAGTGGTAAATATAATTCTGTTTTCATTATCAAGATTTCCCCAGAAAATCTGAATGTTTTACTCTGTAACAATGCAATCCCCTACTTTTATTTTATCTGCACAAACTGATCCTGCACTGTGAAGAATATGCGGCTTCATGTTCAGTGACTGTACATATTGCTCTCACTTCTTAAGATCATCATGTGAGGTGGGAAGTATGTAACCCAATTTTCACTTCTCCATCGGCTAATCCCAAATTATAGGCAAGATTAGGATTACGCATCTACTTGCTCACTACTGAATGCCTTTGGAAAGGTTGTTTGTTTTTGAACTAATGGATTTCCCTTGCCTTTCAACAACTTGTCTCGCTAATTCCCTTTCCTCTCTCTTTCTCCTGTTTTAGGACACGAAGTTATGGATCATTATGGAGTATTTAGGTGGCGGATCTGCCTTGGATTTGGTATGATGGAACTCCTCAAGATGAAATGTTATATAATAATTTAACATTTGGCTGGGACTGAATTTGATTTTTTTTTTAATTGTCCAGCTGGAACCTGGTGCTCTGGATGAAACCCAGATCGCCACCATCCTGAGAGAAATCTTGAAAGGGCTGGAATATCTACACTCTGAGAAGAAGATTCACAGAGACATCAAAGGTACATGCGTGAGAACTGAGGTGTTTTCAGTCTCTTGGATGTTGTTTGTTTGCCTGTAGAGCAACATTTTAGAGCATGATGGGTTTTGTCAGTCATTCTAAACCAAAATCTAATGTGGCATGCTGGATTTGCCAGTATTGGCAAAATTGATTCTAACAAAGATGTTTTGTGCAAGGTTTAGTTGCGTGAAGATTTTACAAAGTAAGAATCTTGACTAACCGCTTTATCAGAGCAGCCAACCTTTGCATTATAAAGAATGTGGCTTGATCTGATTCTTTAAAATAATCTTTATTTGCATAGACTCAAAATCCGATTTAACCAGGTGTGGGAGCACAATCAAACATGTAAATTCATCTGTCCAGACAAATATGATTTGGACCCCTATTGACCACGAGATTCATGACGCTAACACAACATGAACAATTAAAAAGTTAAAAAGCCCTCATGTTAGTTTTTCATCACATTTTCTCATATGACATTTAGATCCATTTCTCATGCTTTTATTAATTGGATTGTTTACATCAAAGTGTAAAGCCCCACTTTTCAAGGTACAGAAGTTATCTTGATAGATCTTTTTATTTTTAAAACAAAAACAAAAAATTAAATAAAATCTTTAAAAATTTCCAAAGAAAAGGTTTGCGCTGATTGCAGATTGTTTCTGTAGTACAAATTATTCATTTGCACACACACTAATACTGATTTAATATAACTTTTTGTCCTCTTTCTTTATGAAGTGTTATGAGTTTTATGATGCTTGCTTGGTGCCACGTTGTGTCAGGGAGTGGATTTTCACGTCACTCCGTTGATGTGTGAAATATGCTTCGGTGTGAAAATCCAGCAAAACATCTTTAAAATTTTACCTGTTGTTTATAAAGTAGTGAAAGTGTTTTTCTTTACTACTTCACTACACTTTTTACTTCCTATCACAGACTCCACAGAACCTCTGGACAGGAAACATTTAGCAGGGCGAGAAGTTAAAGCCGATTGTCCAAGCGGCTAGTTTGGACACTTTTAAAGACTAAAATTGCATAAAGAGCCACCATTTCAGCCTAAAACATTTAAAAATTCACATAAAGGTGCATTTAGAAACCCTGTTGGCATACAGTCGGGTTTCAGTTCTGTTCACCATATTTAGAAATACAGTTTCTACTACATAAATAAATCTTTAAAACGGTGCTATAACATCTTACAGAATTAGCTGCAATTTTCACGGGTACATTAGTCAGAGCCCTGTTAGTACGGATGTAACAATAGTTAACACGTTTGTTTTCACAAATAAAACATGTCTTTAAGTCCAATGCGCACACGTAAAGCTCAGAAATATGGTCTTGATATAAAATTATTTTTATAGGCACCTGAATATCAACCTTTCTGTTTATTTGTTAATTAAACAAGTTGTCAAAGGTGCATTGTTTTGGAATATGAGCTTTAATTATTGTGGTAAAATGTTTTTGAAAAAATGATCACTTATAAAACAAGATTACACTGTAAATATACATAAAAAAAAATACATTTGTATTTTATTCGTATCAATTGTATCAATACGTTAGTTTTTATTCTAATACAGCCACAATCCAACTTTTTCAATGTAGTGTTCTGTTTCCCCTCTCTTGGATTATATAATGGTCTGTTCCAAACTAATGAAGCTTCAGACCGACACCACTAGGGATTGCTAATACTGTATTTACGTGATTATACACGTCCAATAAAAAAAAAACTGCAGGCGGGGTGCTTGCTTATATTTGCGTAGTGCGAAAAATAAAAAAGTACTCTTACAGCCTTGGTGTTAGCTAATGTTTTGTGCTGTCAATGTCAGCCACATGTCTGTTAGCAGTTCAGTTTGATGTAAATTTTCGTATTTGAATTGTGGTGTGAATTGTCCTGCCTGCTGTCTTTCCTCACCAATCATTGCTTGTTTTCTTTCAGCTGCAAATGTATTGTTGTCGGAGCAAGGGGAAGTCAAACTGGCGGATTTTGGAGTCGCTGGGCAGCTGACAGACACGCAAATAAAGAGGAATACGTTTGTGGGCACGCCTTTCTGGATGGCACCAGAAGTCATCAAACAGTCTGCCTACGACTCAAAGGTCTCGCGGTTATAGTTTCAAAATCTCTCTCTGTCTTTTTCTTGCTGTCTGTCTTTAACTACCTGTCTCAATCTACCTACCTATCTTCCTGTCTGTCTCTTTGTAGTATTTCAAAATTGTTGCCTCCCTCGCATTGTCTTGCACTTCACAAAATGAGTGGCTAATGGTTCTTCAGTGGGAGTTTTAATGGAGGTTTATATATCTATTCACACTTAATATGTGTTTATAGTTTTAGAGAGTTTACTGTTACTATACTGGGTAGGGTTTAATTTTTGCTGCTTTGTTATTTATACAGAATCATTTTAAGTGCTCTTCATAAATATTTTTCTTCCCCCAAAATGGTTTTAAGTAGGAACTATGTGTCTCACATAAAACGTGTATTTTCGTTGTTATAATGATTTAGTTTTAATCTTTTACTCGATTACAATACAATTTTCACAAAACTAAGTAACCATAAAAAATTTACTTTTTTAAGGGACCAACTCTGGTTGTAGTTCATTTATTGTCCAAGTTTAGTGCTGATGTCTCACTGAAAGGAAAGCAAGTTCAAGGCCCGGTCACGTTACAGAGCTTGTATGTTCTTCTTGTGATCGTGTGTGTTGTACAGAGGTGTGTGTGTGTGTGTGTGTGTGTGTGTGTGTTCAGCCTCTGATTGGTTGAACATCTGTGAGGTCATGTGGATGTGAATCTTTGGCCCTGGGTCACATTACTGTTGTTTCCTCAGGCTGATATATGGTCACTGGGCATCACGGCCATTGAGCTGGCTAAAGGAGAACCACCGCACTCTGATCTACACCCCATGAAGGTGCTGTTCCTCATTCCCAAGAACAATCCCCCGACACTGGAAGGCAACTACTGCAAACCTCTAAAAGAGTTTGTGGAAGCTTGTCTAAACAAGGAGCCCAGTTTTGTGAGTATACGTTGACTCTTGGGATTTTCAGAAATCATTTCCTCTTGTCTGGTTCACCGACTCCTCTGGCAAAACAATTTGTTGGTTGGAAAGCTAGTTCTTTCCTCCACTCATTGCTGGAGAGCCGGTTCTGTCTTTAATATCTTCTTTTATCTGTTCTTCCCAGAGACCCACAGCCAAAGAGCTGCTGAAACACAAGCTGATTGTCCGTTACGCAAAGAAAACATCCTACCTGACAGAGCTCATCGACAAATACAAGCGCTGGAAGGCCGAACAATCCAGAGCAGAGTCCAGCTCCGATGAGTCTGACTCGTATGATAAGACCATTACGATGCTCTTTAACACACACACACACACACACACACACACACACACACTTAGTAAAAAGATAGTGTAATCTTGGTTTAGGAAACAACAAACAACTCATGAAAACTACAACAACTTTCATTGTCTCTGACTTTGCAACTGAACACTAATTTGTTTTTCTTTACATTCAAGCCTGTCAAATTGTTTAAATATTTAAATAGCAAACTTTATTCTGGATATCCTCTACAACCAGATTGCGAACAGAATAATGAATGAAATGTTTGTGAACCATGTTTTCGCTGTAGTTTTTAGTTTGTTATTTGAACACACAGGTTCTTTGAACAAATGTAAATAATAGTTGCTAAAGTTTTTTTCTTTTGCATTTGGCCCACAGAGAACCAGACGGCCAGGCTTCTGGTGGAAACGATTTTGGCAATGACGACTGGATCTTCACCATTCGAGAGAAGGACCCCAAAAAGCTGCAGAATGGAGCAAGTTCAGCAGGAGAGGAGGTAGGTGGTCCGGGGCAGCAAACCTCTGATTGGCGTGTTGTGTCAATGCTAATGTCTGGTTTCCACAGGAGCCGATCAGAAGACAGCTTTCCCAGTGTTTGTCCACTGTCATCACTCCAGTCTTAACCGAGGTAGGAACCAAGTTGTTTATGGTGGTCTCGAACACTTTCTATTTGTGGATGTTCCTCACACTTTTCATATCAGTGAAAGTATTTTATCAGTGAAAGTGCTTCTTGAATCGTTTAACTTGGAGCATCACTCCTCAGGACTCTGAATGTGGCCATGTGCTATTTGAAGCAGAGGGGGGTTCTTCTGCCGGGCTAGAAAAGCTTGGGGAGAAGTGACTGCACACTCATTTCTTCCACCATTGCCTCCATTCAAGGACAAATCCTTACTTTTCCTCTCATGTTTTATAGATTTCAAGCTGGTAGACAATCATTTTTGATGTTGAAATTTTCTTTGTTGGGCAAAGAGAATCTCACACTCATAAAAAAATCTGCAGGCCTTATAAATACATCCATATAACTCATTATTTTGAAAAAAAAAAAAAAAAAAAAAAAAAATATTTTACCAATTTCACAAGAATTTCTATTTAACTGAAAATACTTATTACATAGTCTTTATTACGTAACCTGTTTATTATTATTATTAATGTAATATTATTATATTGTTATGTTATTACAGTGCTGTTTATACAGTGTCATTATCACATCGTCCTTTTTTTATTTAGCACCGTTATTTTCTACAGCCATTATTGGTTAGTGTCATTATTTCGTATTACGTATTGTTATTACTTAGTTAATGTTGGTGTAAAAATCAAACTAAACATTTGTACAAGATGTAGGGTTTTTGTTTGTCATCAAATACTTTGATGTATCACAGCACACGCTGAATATAAACTCCACGTGTCTTTTAGCTTAAGGAAGCAACAGGAGAGGCCACAGCGCCGGCAGTAAAGCCAGAAGTTCTGGAGCAGCTCGGAGAAGCCATTTTCCTGGCTGAAGAGGCATATCCTGGCATTTCTGATGTCATGGTCGCACAGCTCATTCAACGAATTCAGCGGTGAGACTTTTAAGATCCGACGGTCAGTCGTCTTGTGATTGATTCCTTGTTTCGTTGCCTTTCTCAAGGCGTGCTGACCCATTGCATTTCACTGTGGTTGGCTTGTAAAGATCATCTTGAAGATGTTTGAAAATGGTTTCTAATGCTTTATAAAGAAGTGTTATGAATTTGGGGCTTGAAACGTTCTTCTGCTGTTGGATCTGCTTGACTTTCCAGCTCCACTGCTCTAACTGGCTGTTTCATTGTCTTCTCTGCTGAACGACTTCTTGTCCCAGTAGGTCTTCAAGCTTCAACTTTTTTTACGTGACAGACACTTATGACTTGTGAACATTTTTAAGAATCGTGGTTTACATGCTTCAAGTTGTGAGTTGCTTATCGTGTAATGGTTTTGTATAAAGGTTACCCAGTGGCTCAGTCTGTAGAGCGCAGATGTTTGGAACATCGAATCATGGGTTCATTTTCCAGGGAAAGCAGGAAGTTTTGGATTAGTAAAAAGTTGTCTGACTTGTAAGTCACTTTGGATAAAAGCGTCTGATAATTGACTGTAAAGTAAATGTTGCATATGTGTGGGGGAAAATGTCCTCACGTGTGGGGTTTGATTTATTTATTTATTTTTAACTTTTAATTACTAACAAAAAATGCAGTTTGTGTCTCGAGTGCAGCTCTATTCCCTCAGGACCCCCCGCCGGGCTGTCCCAACTGTGCCTGAGCGATTTCTTAATACACCTTATTGCCTTACCAAAAGTCAAATTAAAATAAATAAAAAATAAACAAATGTATACACATACATCCAGTACGCTGAAAAGATAAAATGAATAAAGCAGACGTTTAGATCCTTACATCCAATAAGCTGAACACAATCATCCATTTGAACTTGAACTTATTTTCCTTTTATATTTCTCATTTTATTGCAAAACCCACATAAAGTAAAGGTGATTGAATTGTTAATATTAATATATTGTAAGCTTTTTGAGCCTGGTCTCCAACATAGTCGGCTTGTTTATCTACCATTTTTCCCTGAAATTATGATTTGTTGGTAGATCCAACGTGGAATTTCGATGTCGCACACATTTTTTATAATGTAAAAAACATCACTTTGATAAAAAATGTTTTCTGTCTCGCATGTTTTTTTTTTATTTTGCTTTAGAGTTTGTCATTCTGTTTTTTATTTTTAAAACTGAATTTGTATGTAATTGGCTAAATGTCGAACTACTGATTGTCGACCCTGACAAATGCAGATCTTTTACCTTTTCTTGTAATGACTCCGTTTCTTCCTCATTTGCAGATTTTCCAGAGCGAGAACATCCTCCTCTTCCTCACACCAGTGATTTTCCGCTCCGCTCTTCAGCCCCGCCCCCTCGGCATCAGCTCAGCCAATCCCGACACCAGCAGACTGTGACGTCTATCCTGACGATCCTTCCATCTGATAGCTTATCAAGAGAACTCCTCCAGCTTCTCCAAGTTTCACCTTTCCCTCGGAATCTCCCGAAGCGCGCGTGTGTGATGTGTGCGTGCGTGTGTGTGTGCGCGTGAATGTCCTGGTGTATTTGTAATGAAGACTCCTCGAGCCGCAGACATCATTTGCTGCCTCACACGCTTAAGGAACAAGATCGTATGCATGACTCCGAACAAGACGCATGTGTGAAGACTGATGCCTGCCATGATAATAAAGATTGCAGTTCTCGAGCTGAAATCTCAGGGGTCCAGGAAGACAGGGGGTGCTGTGTTTGGATTTGTGTACAGATCTGTGTATATAGTCTCGATTTTACAGACCTTTTAAAGAGATGATGGATTTTTGCAAATGATTCACTGTGTACAGATGGCCAAGAGCTTCTGTAGATATTGTTAGAAACAAAAGACAGGTAAATATTTAAAAATCAAAACGCCTCTGAAATGGCCATTATTGAAATGCCTTGCCTTTTTATCAAATGTACATTTTGGGGGGTGCTGTGTTAATTTTAATAAGAAATTAAAGGATTTTACTCAAAGCTGGGTCTTTTTTTTTTATTTACAGTTTATTGACAACAATATTGCAACAATGATAGTACAACAAAGTGGTGTACTGCAAACACAGGTCATAGACAAAAATAGCAAAGTTATGGACATGTTTTTCTAATGATGACTTTCAATATTCATGCTAATATTTTACATCTTAAACTGAATATAAAATTCACAAGATTTTGCAACATAGGATTAAAAAACATCCCAACACCTCTGCCTAGTGTTTTCCAGGTTTTAGAAAGTGAAAAATAACTAAAAATAAAACTATGAACAAGGTGAAAATAAATCAGGAAAACATTTACCCAATATTAAATACAGATTGTTGAGCACATTGCATTGTTCTGCACATTTCCAAGCAACATGTTTTTACTAGTGTGGACATTGTTAGACAATAAATCTAAACAAAGCTCCAGCACATTCTGAACTTCCGTCTAAACCTTCTGCCGTGGCCTCCAAACACCATCAAAATTCAGGTAGAATTTATTGGTTTAGAATCCGTTTTTCCCAAAATCCCACGTGTGATAAGAAAATGGTGAATCAGTTCTATGAGTTCCAGCTACAGAGACTGAAGTCCATCTTAGATCTTTGTTTGCTTGACATCTGACTTGTCTTCATTGGAGCTCGGCACAAAGTCAGTTATCATCATCTCCAGCTCTTTCTTTTTCTTGTCTTCTGGTTCCAGTTCCATAAACATGGCCTCGACCTCTGCAGGGTTTGTGTAGGTGTAGAAGTAAGCCATGATGGCAAAGATGATGCTCACGGCCACAAGCAGACTGGCGAACAGGATGTACTCTGCCCACTGTGGACCAAACGACGTAAAAAGAAGTCAGTGAATGTCGACAGAGTAGATCTTTCTTCATGGTGATGACGCTTACCTGTTCAGGAAGTGTTCCTGCCTCTGCCACAATCAGCACAATGATGTTTCCAACAGCAACACTCAAAAGCCAACCAGCCTGGAGGACGGATTTCATGTTGCTTGGTGCCTACAACAAAATTGCAGTTAAAAAAGTGACTTCAAACTCAAGTGCAGGTGCTTCCACAGAATAAAACCCAAAATAAACCTGCACCTGTGAATAAGAAAAGTCAAGGCCGGTGACAGAGAAAACCACTTCTCCACAGGTCAACAGGAAGTACTGGATGATCTGCCAGGCCATGTTGATGGTGTTTGGTTTGATGTCCTCTATTTCTTTAATGTTCTCGCACTGTGGAAAAAAACACAGATGTTGGTTTCATTCTCTACTTCTACTTTTAGACGTTTTAAACGTAATCCTACTGTTTCTCTGAAGGCGATGATGCTTGTGATGTGGACCGTAAAAGAACTTCCGAATCCTAGCTTCATTGGGTAATTGCACGACTGTCCCGCTGCATTCCGAATTGTGACGTTGACTCTGGAATGTGGAAACATCAAATATATCATAGCCTCTATTAGAAGGCCACATCTACTTGAAGACCACCATGAGTGAAAGGTTGGAAAATAGAAGGCCACTCTCTATTAGAAGTCTCGAATGTTGTTGTATTTATACAGAATACAAATTCCTTTGAGTATAAACAGTGTAATAAGAGTGTAAACAAACACTTACTTTCCATGAGAAACCAGTGTGTAGTTTGATACATCGTTGGCCGAGATCCAGCCCAGGTTACCCGATTTGACTGAGACATTGAGGTCTTGATTATAGCCGTTCACAAACCTAAAACACACGGAAAGAAGTGTGATACGGTAAAAAAAAAAAAAAAAAAAAACTTTACATTAAATCAATGCAATTCACTGTGGATTGACACTAGTTTTTGTGTTGCAAGCATTACACTTTGCTTATTGAGCTACTGGATATCCTGATCTTAAATCGTGAGCAAATGCTACTGGATGCAAATGCTAATGCAAGACTCACCTTATAGCGTTCATGCCTTGTGATGGTTTCTCAGTTATGTCTTCAAACTGTAGAGCAAAAAAGCCAATAGTGAGATAAACTCATCACGATCACCATGTTACGGCAGTTTTGTGAGTAATTTGAACTTACGACACTATTGATTCCTGTGCTATCGATTAGAACCGTGTGCCTCTTCTCTTTGCTGAATCTGGTGGTGACGGCAGGTCTGTCTCCCACTGAGATCTCCAAACTCTCTTTGTCGAAAGTCAGATATTCCGGAGAGCTCTGCACAGTAACAAGAATGCACAAAGGTAGGAGACAAATCAATCAAAACGACAAATTAAATCAAGTTTCAGTAGTCTTTTGC
This sequence comes from Paedocypris micromegethes, assembly GCA_028031935.1. NCBI lineage: Eukaryota > Metazoa > Chordata > Actinopteri > Cypriniformes > Paedocypris > Paedocypris micromegethes. The sequence continues at coordinate 18,784,956 of CM051495.1, read as the reverse complement.
TGATCATAATCACTATATATAAATTAATTTATTAACAAACAATTGAATTTCCATTTGATCGTGTTATAGTATCATAATTGTTGACAATCTACAGAAAAAAAAATCTCCTGAAAGAGTTTGTTTTAGACTTTGTGATCAAAGACTGGTAATTAGCGTTTAGAAACTAGCGTTTAGCGTTGTGAGTGATCATGGTCGTGACTTGTGAGTAATGAGAATAAGTAATGTGCAATGTGAGTGTGATGACAAAAATTAAACAAACTGAAATGCTTCGCGAGGAAAACAATGTGGTGCTTCATTTGAAACTTTTAGATTTTAACCAATCTTATTGTGTTTGTACTTACGAGGAAACCAGGCACATCGATCGGTTCCAAAGCGTCGACTCTCACAGAATGTGGTATGTCATCCATATTCAGGAACTTCACTTGAGTTTGAGTACGAGATGGAAATTTAGGCAACGTGTCCTGTTGGATCATGAACAAGTAGAGTGAGACGTGCTCTTTGTTTTTCTGGTGTCAGGTAAATTTGCGTCATACATCCACTTGAATCTGCAGAAGTGCAGCAGCCACAAAAGCCAGCGCAGCCAGCAACATCCCAACAGTAATCCTCCTCAAAGGCCTGGAGCACCAACACACATCAACAGTCACACAACAATAAAGATGATTCTGTAAAATACTATATATTCAACATACAGTAACAAAACAACCAGAAACAACACCACATACGTGAAGTTGATGTGGCACATTTTGAGCAGCGGATACACAGCATAGTCCATGACAGGAACCATGATCACGATCAGAATGGGATTGACAATCTGGAATCCAGGAAAGTCATAAACACAACAAGAAACGTTAAAAAGAACGTCCTCAGATGTAAAGAAAAATGCAATTTAAGTAAAAGTACGGATGCCTTACTGTAAAAATTACTGATGAAAGTCAAAAATTATCCCATTTTAAAAGAACTTGAGTATTTTACTCATACTGAATTAAGGCCCAAAAAACACCAAGCAATTTGAAAAACAATAATTTTTGAATGTTTCAAAATGACAGAACAAAATTAATAAAAAAAGAACAAAAAGTCAGTCTCAGTCAAACTCAAACGTGCAAAACGTTCACGTTACAAAAATGTAGTCGAGAAGTGAGTACAAGTTGTCAGCAAGTACAAAGTAGTCAGAAAAACGTAAGTAAAGTCGTTTTTGTAACGTAACGTCTAATAGTGACAGGAACAGCATCCACACCAAGTCACACGTACCTGCATTTGGTCAGGCTGAATGGTGAACGCTCCCTGTCAGGACGGGACGAGAGACAGATGTCAGTGAGCTGATCCACATGCATTACAACATGGTGTCAAACTGATATTTCTTCTCTAACTTACAAAGTTTCCATCCATAGTGGTGGCTTGTAGAGTCCAGCGGGAGCCCTGAACAGACATGATTAAACAAACATTCCAGGTCAGAGGGACCGAATCTTGAAAATGAGTCTTGAGAAATGATTGTGTGTGTTTGTACTGACCTGCTGGTCAAATAACGCCCAGAACATTGGCAGAGGAATGTAGAGAAACAACACCTTCAACACCATCTTAACCTGAGCAATCAGGAGTTTCTGCAACAAAAGCCAGTCAGAGTTCATGTCATCTGTTGTGTTATAGAAATAAAGTTGGTATGATTGTCTTCATGAATGTGTGTGTGTAATGTACATCATATTTCTCTTCTGCCCAGTCCATCCAGTGCTCTCTCTTCGGGTAGGTTTTACTGCGGTGCTTGAACCGGTTTTTGAGTGCAAACTGTAACAAAGTAAAAAAAAAAAAACAATCAAAATGGTGATGTCACGTTACAACAAACTAAAATAGTTTGTAATTGTATTCTAAAATGTTTTATAATTATATTTCTAAAATATGTACACAGACATTGCAGAAGAGTCACATCTGCATTACGGCAAGAATCTTTCATAATGGCAGAGAAATATGTGTTGTCAATAACGTCGTAGACGAAGAAAAAAACACAATGTATGTGTTTTGAATATGCTTTTTGATTAGAAAAAGTGGAGTGAATTCAACATTGTTTTGACTTTAAAAGATCCTAAATGACATAACCAAAATGACATTTTGAGATATTTGACAAATAACAGAAAATGATCTATAACAGACGAGGCTTGTGCACCATTGTAAACATATGGATGACATACATTGTGATCCATACGATTTTAACTGTATTTATGATGAACGCAAGTTTTATGGCGAAAATATATAATTATAATATAGATTTTTATAGCGGACATGTGTACATGTTTTTCATGCTGGAGTCATATCAATAGAGTTTGCGTAACAGCAGCACAGCACTGAAATAATATACATGGTGTGTGTGTGTGTGTGTGTGTGTGTGTGTGTGTGTGTGTGTGTGTGTGTCATTAGAACAATGAAGGATGTGCCATGTTCCTCTTACTCCAATGCATTTCATGACTTTCAGCAGGATGTTGCCTTTTGGAGAATCCATGACGTACAAGCTCTTTCCGGCCACAAACACAACTGCAGAGAGAAATTGATTTATTTTTCGATGTATTTATTTTATATAATCGGCAGTGATGTGAAACACAAGTGATCTAACGCAAACAACACTTACGTAGGGCGACCACCATGAGCGCCGCAGGCACGCCGAACGCCAGCGGGTAACACTGCTGCTTGGTGTGGATACCACACTCCTGAGCTGAAACACATAGCAAACACACCACATCACACACACGCTTCAGTTCCACCCAGAAGAAGAGTGAGGCAGCACGGACCTCTCAGGATAGGAGTGATGAGAGTGGACAGAAGACTGCCAGCATTGATCGACAGATAGAAGATGGAGAAGAAAGAACTTCTTTGTTTTTCCTGAAAAACAAAAATATGATTTAGTCAATTTTTGTATGTTTACTGTAATATACAGATACACACATATGTTTTACTTTACTGTTATTTAGCAGACACTTTTATCCAAAGCGACTTTCATATCATCAGATTTCAATCAGCTCTCTACAGACAGAACTACTGGGAAAGCTCAGTATATAAACTATGATTTATACAGTATTTAAAGATATTTACCCGTTATTTTTGACCTGGAGAGCGTTTTCAGAGATTGTCTGTATTGTATATATTTGTACAGGCATTGGTCGTCATATATATTTGCACTTTACAATAAAGAACCTGTCTTTGTAACTTCTGCAGGTAAACAGTTATTGGACCAGATTGTAGGTGAGTGATCATTCAAAAATGAACAGTTTCATGTTGCTGAAAAAGAATCAGCATGCAAACATGAGAAATACGGCATTTATAATAGTGAATATTATTCGAAACATTTTTCAAGATAACGATTTTAGGCATAGACTCGTAACAATTGTGACAAATGATTAGCTATTATTCTAAAGTTTTTTTTTTACTTGACCTTTGCTTCGTACACTTTGTCTTTTTGCGCGGATTACAGGAGGAGATTCGCTATCAGGACGTGTTTATCAGGAACTCAGATTATGTCAGGTTATAACATCCGTTGGTCAGAGGAAATGCTTTTCTCAGAATCAGACCTGGTGCTCACTAAACTGATCTCCTCCGAACGCTGCCACGCAGGGCTTGATTCCTCCTGTGCCCAGAGCGATGAGCATCAGACCCAGCATCGACAAGGCACTGAAACAGAGCGAGGAATAAGTCACCCTTGAGTCCATTACCACCACGCCGAGACTAAAGGCCGCGTTTATGGGGCCATTTAACGATTCGCTGAAGCACATTTTTAACTCACACATGTAAGGTCATGTTATCAGGAACGCCGTCTCTATTGCTGTCTGTGATGTCATGGATGGCGCTCACAGCCATTATCACTTGGCCGATGGTGTAGACAATGGACAGGGACACGATAGTCCTGTGGGAAAGGAAAACCCGTATTTACATGCATGCGGAGACACTGGTGTTTTACTGCGGCTCTAAACTCACATGAACTTGCCCAGCCACGAGTCGGCCAGTATGGCGCCCAGGATGGGAGTCAGGTAGCACAGAGCCATGAATGTGTGGTAGATTGTGGTGGCAAAATCATCGTCCCAGCGCAGAAAGTACTTGAAGTACAAGACCAAGACAGCTGCAGAAGGAAGACGTCATGGTTATTTCTATAGTATGTATATAGTATGAATAATAATATTATTCAATATGGAGTTTATGATGATATGGGTTCAATTAATCACATTTCAGTTTAGATTTAAATGAACCCAGGAAAAGAATATTTATTTTACTATATGATGTACAATATGTGTCTGTGTGTGTGCGCCATGTGGTTTCTCACCTCGCATGCCATAGTAGGAGAAACGCTCACAGAATTCATTCACCACAATGAAAAATATACTGATGGGATATCCAAAACACTCGGCCTGGAATGAGAAATGTTACAACTGTCAATCAAATAAATATTGGTTTATTTCCAGTAAAAAACCTTTAAAAAGCTATGGCCTATGTAAAAACAAATCATACAATCATATAATTATGCATTTTACAACGACTTCTGATTTAAACTCATTTATGGCACATTAGAGAAGGAAAGTGGTTATCTCACCCGTCGCTTTGTTTTCTTCGCGTCTGCTTTCTCTGTAAAACATTATTGTGAAGATGATTCACTCAATTCTCTCTTCCCGTTTGTTGCAAACTCAAAGTGTCCAGTAGTTTTTTTGTTATATATTCTGTTAGTATTATTACTATTATTATTATTATTATTATTACTATTGTGCTGGTAGAAGTTTTTAGCTTCACTCACCCTCCATGATGACTGCTTGTCTTCTTGGGCTACAACAGCTCTCAGAAACACAGAGAGGGTTTTATAGACTCTTGACAGGAAAGGTGCAGTAAATGGGCTTGACATAAAGTGTCAGGGGAAAAGTTCATTCAGGAGCAGTTTAGTTATTTACTGCTTCTTATCAATCAAAACAACTGATGTCAACACTGCAAAAACAGACGCATGTGATTGTGCTGAAGGCATTTTGACACATGCTGTATAGATTTTTAACACAGTTTGTAATTACTGTAAAGCATCTGATTTTCATCATATTAAATGATCATGTAAACGTAGCATAACATGTTTTATAATAGACGATTATCTTGGGACAACACCCTTTTTTGTGTGTTAATATTACAATCAAATATTTTGTAGCAGAGTAGAACTTTGAACATTCTTGTAATTATATTACAGAATAATCTGAAGTGATGTTTTTTAACAATACTTTATTTTTTTTTTCAAGTATTCTAGACATGATATTCAGTCCATGTCTCTGCTCCACGCAAGTTAAGTTGCGTGCAGGCAGACATGCAGTTTTGTGAATGCAAAATAATTTAGCATCCTCGGACTACATGAGGTAAAAACTAACTCGAGCAAAAAATATAGTTGAGGACAAAAATGATCTCTCCCACAATCCAAACCATGCGTTTGAGGAAAAAGTGTCCATAGGTGGGAAAGAGAGTGTTGTGATTGTGTGTCCCACTCAGGGAATGGTTGACCACAATGGTAGTGATGTGTAATGATCAGCCCAATTCCAGATGGAGACAGAATAATAAATGCAACAAAATGTTCTGAAAATTAATAAATTAAGGAAAAGTGATAGCACTGATTTATTTGACCAGACAAGTCTATCTGGTTAGATTATTACTGTATCTTGATTTTTCAGAATTGAACTTCTGCACTTGATCTCAAGCCTTCTAACCAGTGACCACAAGTCTGATCCACAATGAAGAACATGTATCATCGGAACAGCAAGGTTTACAGTTTGTACAGAAACAGAATTTAATACAGACCCAGTCACCCAGAGTTTGTCACGAGTGCAGATCATGTGTGTGTTTGTTGAGTGTGTAAGTGTGGAGTCACATGACCACAAAAAAAAACCCTCAAAATACTCCAGTTATAAGGTCCAATACTTTACTCAGACAATTTATGGAACAGCTTTTAAATAAAAAATACCATCCATTTTCAATCCCTAATATAAAACAATCTACATTTGAACAAGCATGAAACGGTTATAAAAATCCTTGTTTTAATCCAGTCATCCAGCCTTCGCGCTTTGGCAAGAGAGCTTCAGGAAATCATGACAGGAGAAGAAATGTCAATTATTGCACTTTGCTACAAAGAAACAGCACGCGTTTCTTGGCTTTTAACACCTATGAAAGAAATGAATGAAACTAAACCATGATAACACCGGGTGGCTCAGGTGATCATGCGTGTCATATGCAAGCTTCTCACTAAACCGCATTTATATTTTAATACCTGAAAGAAAACGATGGAATGTGATTTTCAAGTTGACGTTTTCTTGCTACAGTTAACAGAAAAAAGCAATGCACTTTACAGTGAAGGAGAGTGTAATAGTGTAAAAACAAAAACACTTGTCTGACATGCGAGTAATTTGGATGGACATGAGTGTGAATTCCTGGACCAATGAGAAAGCAGCTGGATATGAACATCGGCGTGTCATACGGAGGAGGAGGAGCTAGATATTCCTTGAAGGGTGGTGCCGGTAGGAGTGCCACTGATGGCGTTGAAAATGTGCACTGAATCAGAGAGCGAGCCTTTAGCCCCGCCCTCCACCGTAAATATCTGAGGAAGAAGAGGAAGAAGATATGATTGCTGGACACAAATTGTAAATACATAATTTTAAATATTGGGTTGAAATCAAAGAACAGTTACCATCCGATCTACAGACGTAAGCAAGAAAGATAAATGCATCACAAGGAGTTAATATAAGCCAGACATTCATATATTTGCGTCAATGCGTCATCGGTGTGACAAGACGCCCAGTCCACGAGACAAGAGGATCTTGACCCTTGATCCTCTTGCATTTGCCACCATTAGAACATTATAAATTGTCTTAATTCCAGATGGAATCTATTTTAAGTTAGAAGGCATTTTAAGTTAAATGTCATAAAAAATGGGTCCAATCAGAAAAATGTGTGGTCTATCCAAAACGATGCTGCCTTTAATAATTCAGAATACATTCCAAATACTGTAAGCTTCAAAATTTCCACACAATACAGGCTGTGGCCCTCAAGTTCCTTTCTCACAGCTTCCCGGGACTTGGCATCTTCTCATCCCCTGCAGGGCATCTGCTGGCTGGCCAGTGTTACCTGCTCGTGCATGATGTGTGAAAGCTCTCGGGCCAGGTCTTTGTAGCTGGCTTTCATCTCGTCGTGATATTCCTGCTGGTCTTCTTTTATCAGTCGTTCATTTACAGCCAGAGCTTGTCCACACGCTTCCACAAACTGCCTGTGTGCGAAGAGAAAGACAGACCTGTGTTACACTTGCGCATGCTGGATTTAAAAGCTGTTAACAGTAGCTACCTGAAGACTTCTTTCAGCTGTTTGACTTTGTTATCAGCGTACTTTTTGGCGCAGGCATCGTCAAGAAAGGCTCTGGCATATGCCAGTGGTCCAGCATTTACCTAGAGAAAGTACCCAAGCAGGTGAAAAGGTACATACAGTATATTTACTGAATAGCTATTAAACATAAATGATATATATTTTAACTGCCTACCACTATCTCACTCACTTGCTCTTTCACTCACCCACTCACCCACTCACTCACTCACTCACTCACTCACTCACACACACACACACACACTCACTCACTCACAAAAGTTGCAAGGAAAAAATATTTTAAAATACAAATCATTCATTTTAACATTGTATATGACTTATTTATATTTTCTACTAATTTCTACATGCAGTTGTTGGTATATAATAACTTTTTAGAGAAAACAAAGCATTTTCTGTGCGACCCCAAACTTTTGAACAGTAGTATGTGTATGTGTGTGTCTATACAGCATAAATGCAGACCTTAATGTGTGTTTGAATGTAACATATTGTTTCTGTTATTATACTTTCTACAGCATAAATGTCACCTGCACACTGATGCTTCCCTGGAGCTTGAGCTGAAGCCGGATCATATCCACCTCACTGGCAGCACACAGAGCTCGGAGCTCCGCCACTTTACCGCTCATCTCGTCTATGGCCACCTCGATGGGGCTCAGGTCAGTGTGGTGCTGGTACATTACCGCGATTCTCTTCTTCACATACGGGAAGCAGTGCGTAGCTATAACAGAAGGCATTACGGAAATGATGGGACTATGCAAACACAGACAAATTACATTTCCAAGGTCAAATCTAATTATCTTCCAGGAGCAATCAGAAGCATCTTATCTTCCCTGGCATTTCTTGCTGACTTAACCAGAAACAAAGATACTTTTATTAATTAAGGCTGGAACAATTGCAGCAAAATGCTCAAGACGTTCACAATGACATGAGCAATTCTAAAATTAGATGTTCTTCGTGATGCCTGCTTTTGTAGTCTTGGGTTACAGTTTTAAAGTATCGATACTGGTGTATTTTCGGAACAGCTTTTTATTTTCTGGGTCATGGGGAGTTGAAGCCAATCCCAGCAACTCTGAGCCTGAAGTTGGGATAAACATCGCATTGGAGGCCAGCCAATCACAGAGCAGGACACACACACCCACACTTTCACTCACATATATGGGCAATTTGTCAGGTTTTAATTCCACTGAATGTATGTTTTTAGACCATGAGGAGAACCTGGAGACGTGGGGGAAACTCACACAAACTTGAGGAGAAAGCTCCATAGAAACGGAAATCTATTGTTTATAGAAAATGATAATATATTTTTCAAATATGTCTAATTGTAGTTATTATACAGTTCCTTGAAAAAGAATTCCTGTCCCTTGATCATACGTATATGTTGTTTTATTTTGTTTGATGTATAGTGAGTTTTTGATCTTAGTTAAACCTCACTCACTTGTGAGCACCGTCCTGCGCTTGCACTGCTCGTCCACCCCGCCGTGCCTTTTACCCGACTCCGTGAATGGAGTCTCAAAGACAAAGCGGCGGATGTTGTGGCTCCTCTCAAAGTCAGTCTTGCGCTCCTCCAGCTCCTTCTCCTCCAGATACGCCGTCACGTGAGTCACCTGGATGTAGGCGAACTTTGCTTCCAGATCTTTAGGGTTCACCTGAGACCGGTGGGAATAAAGGGTGGAGACAAGAAATGCAGATAAAAGTTAATTTCAGACTGAAAGTGCAATTCTTGTTACTTTGCTTGCCACGCGCTTTTGTATCTAATTAAATGTTTTTTTTTTGCTATTTCCAGTGAGAGCTCTTATATTTTATATGGCATAATTCCATAGGGTATATATTCTAACTTGTGCCCCAAACTACTCAACATGTCAGTAACTAAAAAAAAAACACAAAAAGTACAGAACATAATTAGTTTTTGGAGAAATGGATTGTTAAAAGCAAATTTATATGCACATTTTGACTGTGCTTCCCATGATGTGTTGATGTGTGCATGATACTGCAATAACACTAAAGCACTTTGCTCTCAGACATGTGCTCATTACTCGGCTATTTGTTAAGAGTTGATAAGTTGACAAAATCCATAAATCATTGTTTTATAGCTTAAAAGTGCATTTATTAATCAAACTTTCCGCCACGCATTAATACAGCTTGGTTTTAACAACTAAAGTTCAAGAATACATTTAATTAATAACAAAAAATATACGTATATTTTTTATTCGTTTAAAAAAGCAATTAATAAATAAAGAAATAATAGATTAACTGAATACATAATTTACAATATGAACTTGTGTAATACAGCAAACGTTCATTGACATACCTCGAATTGAAAAATCAAAAATAAAATCTTTTTTATTTTAGGTTTTTTAACCTCTTACTATAATCACACTATTGTGTGTGGCCAATAATGTTTTTAATTCCCGGTGAAAGGAATTTAACATGGCTTTAGAATAAAACGTTCAATTAAAGTACTGTAATAAATATATAATGTAATAGTAGTGTGTTCTCCGTGTATAAAATATCAAATATCTATACTATAACTATTTCTATAAGTTAGATATAAGAACACGTTGCAAAAAACAACATGATAACATTAAATAAAAACTATTTTTTTAAGAATGGTAATTGTTACAAATTATACAACTATAACTTTTACAAACAAGTCAAAATGAGCTGCTGCACTGCATTCTGGTTTCTGTAGTTTGAGATCCCTGGGCATTGAGCTTGACACACATGCTTTAGTGCAAGAATCCACATTTAATGCGCTCACCCTTCCAGAGTCCTGGATCATTTTGACATTTTCCTGGCCAAACTTGTCAGAGTAAAGTTTGAGGAGACGCTGTGAGATCTCAGAAAGCGGAGTGAACTTTGGTTCTTTATAAATATATTCCTTCCCATCCTCATCCTCAAAGAAACCCTGAAACACACACAGAATCGTTCTCGGTTTCCATAAGTCAATTACATCAGCAGCTTACAAACGCTTTGACAACAACTTTGACAAAAGCGCTTTTGCATAAAAGAATCAACAAACTTTCACAGCAAACAAGCGGCAATGACGAGCTCTGATGGAGTGTGATGTCACTTTTATTGATACATTCTACGAATCTCCCAGTTTTCCAGAATTCAAATAATCCTATCTCATATAAACATTGCAATTAGTTTTAATCCTTCATGTCAGGCATAAACACGTCCAGTGTTAGCGTCGCAAAAAGCTTTTATCGTAATTTTGTTGAAACCTTCCGAGTCATAAAAACTGCACAGCTTCTGTATATCTAATGGCTTCAGCTTGGGCAAAAGTGCTTTCTAAGTGTTTCGCAGCTCATTTTTATGGTTCAAACTCATTTCAAAGCGGCTTCCTGTGGTAAATTAAAACTCATGGGGATGTCTGACTGAACTAGGATGAAGAATAGACAGGATGTACAGATGACGGGGCGTTTCAAGTTTGATGACAATCGCAGCACATGAAACGAAACTAAAGCATCCTTTCACTCCTCAAGCAGGAAAGTTCTGTAAGCGGTTACAGGGAGAAGGTCAAAGCTGGGCCTTGACAATAAGCAAGTGCAATGACCAAAAGCGCGCGCACGCACGCACACACGCGCACACACACACACACACACACACACACACACACACACACACACACACACACACACACACACACACACTTACCGCAGCCTTAGGAATGAAGAGAAAGCAGAAAAAATTAATTAACCAAAATGAGTGGCAAAGCTTTGACAAGCTTTAAACAAGATGCTGGGTGCATTAGTGTTTACATCGATCGATCACGGTTGTCGTGTTTTTCCCCCTTTTTCTAAATGTACTTTTAGATTTCAGATTTTTTTTTTTTCATTATTTATTTCATATTATTTTGTGATCTTGTTGATGTGTGTGTGTGTGTGTGTCTGTGTGTGTGCGCGTAGTGTGTGTCAAATATCAAATGAGACTAGAAATTCTGATATTTTTTGTGATTTTCTCACTTATTTTACAATAGTTTACCACATACACACACACACACACACACACACACACAAACAAACAAACAAGGCATGTTGTGGGCATGTTTTCAGTAGGTATGGTTTCTTAAATAAAAGTTATAAAAGTGTGATTTTCTTTGAACACAGTATGTCCAAATCAAATATAATGATTATTATAGAAATTATATAATGCGGTTTGAAACCATTAGAATAATTACATAAAGACAATTTGTGCTCTAATTTGTTTTTGAAGTTAGTGTGTATGACAGAATTGGTCATACATTCTCATAACAAATTTGGTGATTATCATTATTAAATTAAGCTGTGGACTTTACCTGGCCAAAAAATGCAACTCGGAAATAGGTGCCAAGCAATCTCTTCCCAGAATGCATCACTTCCATCACTTTGGTGTAGGCCCGATGTAATGTATCATAAAGGTGGGCTAGTTTCTACAATAAAAACAATCATAAATGTAAAATTTGTTCATTATACTTAAGCAATGCTTTAGTAAAGTGAGGCATTATGAACCTCAAAATCCCTGCGTTGTTCGTAGATGGGAATAATGAGTTTGTAGATATCGGAAATGAGTTCGTAACGTTCAGCCTTCCATAAGCCATCAGCGCAAGCCTCCAGCAACTCCATCAGCACTTCCTGCAGACAGACAGCTCTTCACTGACCAGCAGACGCACAGATGCAAACCTTAGAATTATATGTTTTATTTTTCAAATGTGTAATTATATTAATTTTAAAACTTTTAATATTTAGCTGAAAGTTCACTTTTCAAATGTTCAATACACGTACAATGTAAATGTACAATCGGTTTTTTTTTTTTTTCTTAATTTGCACAACTGTAACACAGATACTTGAACTAACTATTATCTTGAATGCTTTTGATCACACTATTACTGTCAATATTAAAAAACAATTGTGTAAAAGTGTAATGAATTCATGCTAAATGCAATTATCCCACAGACCACAGGGTGTCCACATACACTTAGTTGCAAAGCATTTGTTAAAATATAATTTTAACTTTTAAAATTCTGGTAACTCCAAGACCAGTAAAACAAACATGTTCACACTGGAATGCATTGCGTTGGCTTGGCTAATATAGAACTTTTTTGCTTTCAAATCACAAAAATGAACCAAAAACGCTAATAATCAAATAAAAATAATAATATAATAACAAAAGTCCTTTTAAAAAAGTAATCACACTCACTTTCTTTCTCTTTTACATTGTAACATGCACTTTAACGTGTTAATTTGAAAGATAACATTGATTTTAGATATTATCAATGTTGAGACATTAAAACAAAACATCAACTCAAAATAATATGATTATTTATCTTATTAAAATCACAAGCAGGTTGTTCAGTGGCAAAGGACTGCGAGAAATCAAGGCTCACTATCAGGGCTTCCTGGCAAACTCTCAGAAACGGGCAGATGATAGTGTACTGATTAGATAAAAAAGGAACATTATTATCTGCAAGTAATTAAAGGCATATTAAATAGGAGTTACAGGCAGTTTAAAGTGTGACTGCTGTTTGACTGTCACAGTAATAAATGTAAACACATTAAACCTCATTGAAGTGAACGTCCTGCATGCCCACGTCTTCCATCATAGCGGCTTCTTCGTCAATGTTTGGTGTGATCACATGGAAATCTGAGCAGCCCTGCCGAAACATTCCTGCCAGAAAGATGTTAGGGATTAAAGCAGGAAAACACATGCAGACGAGAATTTACAATGCTTATATTGCATAATCTGTAGGTGTGTGACACGTGCCTCTGACTCTGCAGTACTGATGGGATTATCTTACAGATAAAAGACATTCACAAAGATCTTAGTGTTGTAAAATCTGCCGAACTTTGAACAAGTCTGTATAAATGCTTACATTGTGAAAAATGCAGGCTTTAATAAATCAACAAGTTGTAAATGAAAGTAATAATTTACATCACCTTACTTTCCTTTCATACTTTCCTACAATACTTTGCTACTTGAAAGTGGAATTTTGGCTTATTTATTCTTATTTATACCCGTGAAATTATTTTCCACGCCTACTTTTTACTTCTTCTTCTTAATGCAAATATATGTACTTTCTACTCCATTCATTTTTATTAGTTTTATTTCCATGTTGTCATCAATCTAAAGAAATTCAGATGTCATACTTCTTTACTTAACAGTTACTTAGCAGACGCTTCTATCCAAAGGGACTTACACATCATCACAATTTTTTTACAATTCAACAAATTCCTGCTCCCCCTGGGAATCGAACCAATGACACAGAGTTTCAAACACCAGCGCTCTACATACTAAACTACTGGGAAAGCTTCTGAACTTTTTTCACCATTACAAAACTAGTCATCATATTTTACACTCTGAATTACAAAGTAATGCTTAGCCGCACACTTATATGGTTCTTCCTTGTGTAAGCATTGTAAAAAATGCATTCATTTTCAATGCAATTATATGCAACAACATTTTGAATATAACAATATAGTCCAAAAAGTCCAGGATTTTTTTTTCATTGCATTACTTCCACAGAAGTATTTTTAACTAGTATTTTTACTTCTATTTAGGTAATAAATGTGACAGCTGGACCACTCACCTTTCCTGTTCAGGTATTCTGCCACTAGGGCGGCGACATGCACATAACACATGGCTGCCTAAAGAACAACAAGCCACCACACATTACCTCACAGTTGGAAAAGCAAGAAAAAGAGAAGAGAAGGAAAAGCAAGAGTAACAGCATTTTTGACAGGTTTTGTCAAAAAGACAAGGCTGTGAAAGTGATTTGCGCCACTTGCCTCAGACAGATCTCCGTTCTTGACGTGGATCTTGGCCATGCTGTCTAACCAGGTCTTGCGCAGCTCTGGCGTGCTGGTGTAGGACTTGGCCAGGCTGTACTGCAGGTCCACCAACATCTCAGTGTCATTTTCATGCTCCTTCATCTGCTCAGTGGCCATCAGGACGGTTCGGATCCTCTTGGTCAAATCCTTAACATCTGAAGGGAACGCTGTATTCTGCGGGAACAACAACGGTCAACCGTCATGCAACATATACACATATTTACATATGATTTCAATATGGAAATCTTCACTTTGTTGTTTTTTAAGTTTACAGTTGTTTAGAGATGTCGCATTTGATGGAATCCGTTTAGTTTCAATGTATATAATCTCACTTTATTTATTCTGAGCTTGTAACAATCACAAGCAACTTTTCACATTATCAGTGCAGTTAGTATGAGTTAGTAATTGACACTGATCCTTCACTCATGCAATTCATTTAGCTTCTTAAAATCTTAAGCCTTAAAGGCAGGACACACACTCTTTGGGTTGATGGCTAAACTAATATCTTCCATTATGGTCTTAAATCATTTGAGTTTGAAGACAAAAACACAATAGGCAACAAATAAGATAAATAATAAGCGATAAAGAAACCTTAAGTGAATGATTACATAGGTTTTAGTATATACCTAATCTTTTTTGCCACTTGCGGCTTTTTCGTGTTTCTCTGTGCTTTCTAATTACATTGTTGAGTCTATTTCTTCATGCTTCATTGCTCAAGTGACGTTTTTTTCTTTTTTAAAGAAATTGCATAGTCGTACAGTTGGAACTGACCTAAAAATTATTCTAAAATCCTAAAATCTCCATATTTTTTCTACAAAATTCCAACAGAAAAGGTTCCGACGGAACATTTGCCTATCAGCGCTATAATTCTCTGGCATAGTGGAATCAGGTTCAACGATTCAGTGGTACACTTTCTTCGTTCACAGGAAGTGTCATGCAAATCCAGCGCATTCGTCCTTTGCTACCTAGACTATTATCAAATGAAACGAGACTATTATGAAATGAAATGGAGTAATCTCGGCGTTTTTACCTTCACTGACTTATCGCTGTTGGCACAGTTATTAATGATGGACAGTGACTGCTGAAACCGCGTCCCACCAATCCCAATGACATCAGCGATCAGCTGACTCACAGCAATCACAACCTGAGAGAGTTTGTCAGAAATCCGTTGCAGTCATGTCTAGCAGACTAGTGTGGCTATGTTGTACTCATACCTGTAGGTGCGTACGGACAAAGGACTTTCTGCCGCTGTATTCAAAGTTGCTCTTCATGAGGAAGTAAAGCAAATGTGCGGCATCACTGCGTATGGAGCTGAGTTTAGAATTGCCGCACTTGAGAATCTCATAACACAGGTAGGCGCACATGTCTGCACGGCCGTCAAAGAATGCACAGGGAAACTGAGGACCAGAACAAACACAGACAAGCAATAAAAGAACAATACTTAAGTTGCATCATGCCATTCATTCCAGTCGCCTCTCAAACTCATTGGTACTTTATACTTCTGCTTTGGCTTGTATTCACAAAATCAATACAATGGAGGAAAAGTGGCACGGGTGCTGCTTCACATTATATTACAGTTTCCAAAATCAGAAACAATATCGGGTCAAATCTGAAAGTTTCACATAATTGCAGATCTGTAACTGTATTATTTGAATAGATTATAAGTCATGTACATTCTGCAACAGGGCTATATTAACACTTTACTTACAAGTTTAGGTAGTAGTGCTTTTGTTTTTAGCTTAAATTCCAGCTGGTTGAGACATGTATAGATGCTTTTCTTGAAATAAGTAAAAAATGCAGGACTTTAAATAGCTGGTATTACTATACATTTGTATAACGACTGCAGTCTGTACATAAATAGTAACGTATATAGTCTGTCAGCAGCCATATCACATTCACCCAGTACCTCACATCCTGTCACCTGTTCCAAGTGTATTTTTGTTATTACCATCACCTGTTCCCCAGTCACACACACACACACACACACACACACACACACACACACACACACACGCACATACTATTTAAGTGAACGTTTGCTAGATGCCGGGAACATTCCATGGTTTCCCTATAGGTTTTTTCTATGCTATTGTGTACATATAATCTTGAATGTGTGTATATGTGTATATATATACACACAATATATATATACATACACACGTGTATGATTTTGATGTACCTTATAAATGAAGGTCCGCAGGGAAGTGAAGACTTGCTTTAATGCTGTCTCTGACTGAGGAATTTGAAGAAAACAGAGATGCACTTTGAAAACCTTCTTCATCAGAGGGTTGTGTCCCAGGTCTGCACAAAGTTGTGTCTGTGGAACAATGGAACATTCTGTTATCTGACCTAAAATTAAAGGACCACATACATACTGAAAAGTTTGCTTTGAATGTTAGCACCTTAAAGCCCATGATGAAGACACTGAGGGTGTCCAGCACTGTCAGACAGACTTCTGTTGAGACGTTTCCCTCCAGGAGACACGCGTCAGAATCACCATGGCAAAAGGCTGCGGAAATACATTTATATTTAGAATTCTGAATTTTCTAAAGGCCAATGCATCTCAAACTGGTTACACAAATTTGCAATAACCTTGCGGATTGAGGGTCTACGTTTTATTCTCCCATGTGAATCTTTATTTTGACCAGCAAACGTGTCTAAGCATGTTTATCAGCAAAAACAACAAATATATGATTTTGCTTTTCTGGGGATTAATTTTGTTGATGCGTCTTACTGTGGTTGAGAGTGTGTGTGCTCTCCAAGCTGCCCAACTGATGCAAGCGCGTGTGCATGACGCTCGCTCTGTTACGAGACACAGGTAGAGTCAGCGACTTTCTGTCTGGAGCCATAAACCCCGCCGCTTCATTGTTTCTGAAAGAAAAAAATATATTTTCTTTAAAAAATTATGTATATATATAAGTAAAATAACATACAATGACATAACTGAAATGTGCTAACTTATCAACATTAAAAAACACATGTTTACACACAGACAACTTAAACAGAGATATACGCATAATGTTCAATAAAGACAATAGTCTGACAAGTAGAATAGATAGGTTAAAAAAAAGCAAATAGATGTGCTTATATCACATTTTTTTATTAAATTACTGATTTCCTGGAGTATCATAGTTAGACTGTGTAGCCACAAAAGACAGGTTCTTAACACAACACATAAAACAACAAATTCAAACTGACTCACTTTGAATAAAAGTGTCTGATGAATTCAGAAATGTAAAACGCATTAATGTAATACGGCGTGTAAAACTAAATGTATTGCGTAACACTTTTCAAACAGCAGAGGAACTAAAACTGTACGTATTAGAGGGTTAAGAGTCATAACGAAGAAACACACAGTCAAAATCAATACTTGCTGAGCTTTTTCTATTCAAAAGGCAGTTTACTGCTGATCATAATAATTGAGTAAAGCATTAATGTTCCAATAGTGTAATTACTGAAACAAAATCAATGTGTGTTATAAACAAATCTGAAAATAGTGATGCAAGAGAATCTGATTTAATACATTTCATACTTAGGCAATGACAAAAATATATTGTTTGAGGAAAGCTGAACTGTGCATCTTATCACAAGAATAATTAAATCACTACTGTGTGCGTTTCTGTGTGTATGCATGTACACAATTATACACACAAATAATTAAAAGCTCTTTAAATTTACAATTTATTTAGTTGATATTATTTTTTAAATACAGCCCATTTAATGTACAACAACAGTTTTAATATCAGAATCTGACTATGCAGTATGTACAAACACAGTACTCAGTTTTGTTATTCAAATGAAAAAAAAAATAGGACATTTCTATCAATAAATAAAAACGAAGAAATAAGAAATTAAATGAGCATTAGTGTAACCTACGTATATACTGTAATGGATTTATTTATGAAATGAAGATGAAATAACCAATATTAAGTTGATTCATATTAAATAAGACATGAAAAAATAGTTACATATGAATCACATAACATGCAGATCAAAATAGTAAACACAGTCTTCTTTTTTTGGAAAGACAGCACAGAGACGTGACAGAGGTGAAACGCCTCAAGTCGAGCACACAGAGTTAGTGGAAGCGGTCAGCACGCTGTTAGTAAAGGTCACTGAAAAGCAACAGGTCTTACCCTGTTCATGGTGTTAGGATGCTACAGTATCTCTGACTAACTGAAACCTCGCCCGCATTTCAGCCCATACATTGTGCAAACAGAGGAACAGAGTCAATCAGATCAGTGCAGCTCTTAATGCTGCTTGTTTGACAAACACAATGAATTACACTTGTTATTTTTATAAGCAAGCACAATCGAATGCAGTACTTTTGAATAATAGAAAGGTTTATAAACAGAGAATGAGACAAAAACAGAAAGACAGAGTTATTGAACCAGCCAGACAGATGGATGGATGGATGGATGGCTAGATAGATAGATAGATAGATAGATAGATAGATAGATAGATAGATAGATAGATAGATAGATAGATAGATAGATAGATAGATAGATAGAGATGCCAAAAAATGCCTTAGATAGAAATGATGTAATGACAATTTAGCAATGCCATGTACTTTACAGTCATTTGGCAGACCAATAAATGTAGACCAATAAAAAGTAAGAGAGAGAGAGAGAGAGAGAGAGAGAGAGAGAGAGAGAGAGAAAGAGAGAGTGCACCAAATGGGTCAAAATGAGAAAAAGAGATATGAGAAACATAACATAGTTTCTCTATAACAAAAGGCTGCAAAGGCCACAGTGTGAATTACCTGGTGATGAATCTCTTGCCCATGTACCTGAACTGATGCAGACACACTCTGAGGAAAGCAAAGAGAAATAGACTTGAGCACTCTATATCCAGTTTCAGCGCTCAGATCCAGTACTGTAAAGATCCACTCACTCCACTAAAGTGAAGAAGTCCATCAGCTCTAATGTCGTGGCTTTGTTCCAGTACGTAAATAAGGCATCTGAAATCCGACAACCAACACATGAGCGAATGCACGAGGACATATGCACTAGACTAGAATGAAGTGATCTTACCTTCAGACATGCTTTTTAAGACATGGAGAAAACACAAGAGAAGATTTTTAATTTCTTCTCTTTCCAATTTATCACAACGCAGGACTGAGCTGCCAAGACCCGAGGCAGACTGAACCTGTCACAAACACAAGTGTAAATGTTATTTATCTATCTAAGTCTGAGTCTAAACATTGCCATCATTTACTCATTCTTGACTGTACGTGAAAAGAAACACTTCCAAACAGAGAAGAGATCAAATAGAAACACTACACTCGAAGATTGGAATCTTAGACAGAGGAAACAGCCTCATGGTTTGCAAAAGTTAGATTGATTGATAGCACACACACACAAACACACGCCATGAGGAAACACGCAGTGGTTGCTCTACTTGTATGTTGTCAGTAATTTGGTTAGTATCGCTGCAGTTGAGGGCAGAGCCCGAAAGCAACGAGAAGTCCATCGTGACACGTTTGGCCATCTGGCTGACAGGGGCGGAGTCTTCTGGTCCGAGGGGGAGGGGCAATGCCATGAGGGTGTGTCTACGTATGAATTTCTCTTTTGTCTGAGGTCAGAGGACAGAAAAGAGCTATTGTGGATAAGTGACCACAGTGGATGAAAATGCAAACCTAACGTACATTTAAGCTGCTTGTCTTGACAGCCAAATCTTACTTGATAATTTTTACTGTAAGTTTCCAAAATCTGTCAACATTCCAAAACATTCTTAAAGAAGGGTTGATTAAAAAAAACATAATACGGTATTATGCTTGATGCAAATGCAAGGCATGGTAAATTTATCACGGACGCTGATTGTGTGGGAACTAGTAATGTTTGGAAAGAGCAGATCAATACACAAAAATGTATCTGAATATAAAATGTAATTGTAAATGTGTAACAACTGTTTTCATGTCGAAAAATGGTATGTGTTGTGATGTCACTAAACCCTAATCGTTTTATATATGAATCAGTCCTTAAAGACCTGCACTTACCAAACACTGTACATGTTTGCTTTATTCCATTTATTCTGTGACATATAAATCCAAATTGGGGTTTTCACCGGGTTCATCACAGTGGATAATAATAGAATCGAGTGTTGCATGAAAAAGCATATTTCTTTTTTTCTTACAATCAAACATAACAGTACCTTACAAATCCTGATAAACAAACAAAAAAAAAGTTTAATGGCTGAAAAGTGTGATATTAAAAATGCGGCAAACACAACTTCTGGTTTGTACTTAATACATTTTTAAGTTGAAAATCAATTGGTAAATCAATTGTAAATTATGAAATATTATTGTACTTTACCTTATCAAATAAGTTAATTTTCTCTGGCAAGCTGCTTCCAGAGTCGGTGCTGATTAGAGAACCTCTAGAGTCGGCATGACACACGGATCCAATGTTCGGAGTAGATGTGTGGGGAGATGCTACAGAGAGACAGGGTCATTCACATCTTTTCCACAGATATCGCCAGTGTTAAAATCCCTCACCAGTCCCTGAGATGACCACAAAGACATCTTTATGAAGGCTGTTTTCAAGATTACCAAATGTCTTTTGAGGGGTTGCTGTAGGTATGGTGGAATTTTGTTCATCTCGGCCATTCTAAAAAAAAAAAGAAAAAAGAACTATTGAACTATAGTTGCAACATAATGAATACTACTGTGTCAATACTAGCTAAAATTATAGTAGTCTCAAAGCTTGACACCCAGTTCTCATGGTAATTATAATAAATGTATCTGTCTTAAAAAAAATGACACATTGTGCATTGCTAGTTGAACACATGCAACACTAAATTATTCTTCTAACAAGGTAAGGTAAGGTAAGATAAGGTAGAAAGGACAAAAAATAAGAAAATTGCACGCGTATCTTACATTTAGTCGGTGGACATTCTCCTGGAGCAGCCCGAACAATGGTAAATAAAGCGTGGCCAACCTGGCCTGTTGACTCTGTATTCACAAACACACACATATACGTGTTGATTTAGCCACAGTTTTGCTTCACATTTTGCCGCTCACTGACCTTTGAGGAATAGCGATCGTCAAATGTGTGCTTGATCATGAGACTCTTCAACACCTGAATGGCGATCTGCCTGACCTCCCCGTATTCCTGAAGAGCTCCACACACCTCTCTCAACAACAAACCCACCAGAAAATGATTCCTGCAGAAATCATCTGTCAGCGAGTAGTCCAACTGCAGATCTATAAGAAGATACAAGAACAATTTAATTTCAACTTGAGTAGCTTGAAAATAGTTACTGGTGAGGCCAATGAGACGACTCACTCTATGGTCATTTTCAGATCAAACTTGTTTTGATAACTTTGAAAGCATGTTCACAGTAGAGATCTTCTACGTTGAGTATAAAGTAGAGTATAAAGCAAAAAACAGCATCAAGGATGTCGTCCTCGCCAGCGTGAAGGGTGGGCACTCTACTCTACTTTAAAGTACGAAAAAAAGCTGACTGCATGCGTCTAGTTCTGGACCAGCTAAGCTTTCCTTTATATAACCAATGGAACTTAAGGTGGTAACTTGTGAGGACAAATAATGTGGCACCCATTTGACATGGGTTTGGGACACATCACTACAAGGAGCTTTTTCAGAGAAATTTCTGATGTATGTCACATAATTACAACTATTGTTGAATTTAGAGCTGTATTGAGTAAGATAGATCAGGTTCAATAATCAATATATCAGCATGCATTCCTACACTCCTTTTACATCCAGTATTGAGGTAAATGGACACTTTGAAAATTCATGCAGTACAGTATAATTTCATTGGCTTTAGAAAGGGTAGAGGCAAACTAGGGTCAATCAATGCCCTAGTGTCGGTTCTTTCAACACAACGTCAAGCAAACTAAAAGTCACTGCACAGACAGAAAAAAATATTCAGGTAGAATTTAAGCAGAAATTCTCACCTACACTTCTTGCATGATTCTCCTTATTTTGACACATAGAGGCTAGCGTATATAAAGAGAAGCAGAGAAAGAGAGAGGGAGATGGAAGGATGGAAAGCCAAAGCAGATACTACGCATTTGAACAAAATGTGAGCACAAAAAAGTCAAACTTTGAGAGTCAAGTCAAAGGATAAAAGAAAAGAGATTTTGCTTTAGGATCTCTAGATTTAGCAAGTGTTACCGTGAATATACATTTAATCCAGTACTGTTCTGTGTTTACCTTGAAATCTTTGGATTCTGCCTTTTCCAAACGGCATGGGCAGGTTGAGTGGGACGTAGTGCTCGTGATTACAGACCACCCTCAGAAACTCAAACTTAAACTCATACAGCGTCTGAAAATAACCACAACAATAACACATTTCATAATCAAAGAGCCAACTCATTACTAGTGATAACAATGCAGAAATATTTCTAAAGCTGGTCACTCTGATGCTTTTATTTAAATATTGTTGAATATATTCTTCAAGTGAACTGAATAACAGATACGATTTATTAAAAAAACAAGCCTTATGGATCAAATCTTGTATTAACCTGTACCTTTGGATCTCCAGGAACAAAACACGTAATGTAGTTGTTTATCTGCTTGAAGACAAATCCTCGATCCATAAAGGTAAAGCAGCGCTGCAGATAAAACATAAAACATTTAAAACTAGATTTAATATGAATATTTACATAATGATGCAAAGTTCCGTACTTGACAGACAAAACCATGCGTTGACCACAATTTGAGTGTACCTTGACAAATACAGCCAGACTGTGGTTGGCATTGCGAGCCGCGTCCAGGTTGTCCTTAAACTTCTGGGTGATGTGGGGCATCAACATGTTAACCAGCGTCTCCACAGCGTGGTGGAATGAAGCTGTAAATCGCTGGTTTCTGGACAGCTAGACATGAATGAAAACTAAAAAGCTTGTTAAAGTTTCTTAAATCCATATGTAAAAAAATATTATTTATTTAATTATATTAATTTAATACTGAAAAGAAATGATTGGTGAACGAGAATGACAAAGGAAATCAAAAACATTGAAGTCAAGTGAATTAATTTACAGGGACGTACAATTCAAACTTTACACTAACCTTAACCTTTCCAGTCTCCATCAGATGCTGTGCCATTGATTTCACCAGTGCTTCAAAAAAATACCATGAATACTGAAACAACAACAGTCAACAGTTAAAACACAGGCAGTTAAAACCGACAAAACCTTTGAAAACACAGAGAAGGATGTATCTTGACGATCAGTACCTTCAGCAGCTTGTTGCTGGTGAGGAAGTCTGTGGCAGGCTTTAGGATGTACGCCATGGCTTTGGCTAGTTCCTCGTGGACGGTTTTACCGTTACTTGTAGAGTTTGACTCTGTTTTAAAAACATACTGGAAAACAAGACAAAACTGATTCAGAATGTTTTATAAAGGGTTTTTTTAAACAATGTTTTGCTAGCAGCACTTACCTTTACATATGATCTAAGGTAGTGCTCCAGACCCTCCTCGTGACACTGAGCAACTATGTGAACCATGACCCTTCAGAGAAGAAAGGAAGCCAGAAACTATGATGATGAGATGAAGACAGACAACTTAATTGTCCAGGTTTTGAACACTTACTTGGTTGTGTTGACAGCCACATCCTCATTACTGGCACTGGTCAAAACATGGACTAGTTGGTTTAAAATAGTGGGCAGGAAGTTGATCATGACATGACCTTCCATTGCATGAAGACTCTGAGGATTCAAGGTTGTTTCTTACATTACACAACAATAAAAACACATATGAACTAAATTGACTTTTCCTTTTCACCTTTAAATATTTGATGAGCTCGCCTTCGGTTGTTCGAGTAGCGCCAGACTGCATGTTTTGAAAGTGGTGAAAAAAGTTGTGGAGGTGTTGATCCTGAAAAGACGAAATGGCTAAAAACATCACTTAAATGACAGTAAATGACTCACACCATAATTTAAAACAACCTAATTAAAGGGGGCACGCTTGAATTTGCTTATAATGTATTCTGTTCGCCACCCTTCCTCCAAAATCATTTCATTTCAAATTACACTATTGCCTTCAAATTCAATTTGCTTTCACTATTGATTAAAATACTTTGTATTATGAATCATTTGTTCAATATGTTGCCAAAAAATTAATTTCACTTAAAAAAATGAGTCTTGTTTAATTGTATTTAGGTGTAAAATTCAGCCTAAAAAAAAAACAAAATAAAATAAATGACTGGATGATCAGTAAACAATAATCACAGTAAATAATGTCAAGAAATTGTCTCCCTTTTCGCTTTTTAATCCTATACACTACACTTTTTGTTCCTGGCCATTTACACCCTTCAATTCTGCTCGTTTGTCAAAGTCGTGTATTGAGAACTGAATTTATATAGAAGGTCAGGTCATCAGAACATCTGTCTACAGAACATCTGTTACGCACCCTCTGGTATTCCAAATCAGCAGATCAGAACGGTAACTCATTATCCTCCGTGACAGGTGCTGCTATACATCACACATCATCATGTGTGTATAAACCTGGTTTCTAACTATAGTTTTAATGATTAGTGCCTTGATAGTATAGAGTCCTGTAATTGCCAGTTGAACAATTGTTCTTCTACAATTGAATTAATTAGGGAGACTGACAGAATACAAATTAACAAAGTCGTGTGTGGTAAATCCAACGTGACAAGCTTCCTCTTCTAGCGTTAATTCTGCTGTTTGTGAGTAAATTTCAGAACAGAATATTCAAGATCCATTTTTTTTACTAATCCACATTTTTCCAGTAGTGGTAAATAGAAAACCTGAGTGTAGATGGTCGAGACTAGATGTGTGGACACGCTGAAGAGAGGTCGTCCTCCATCCACCCATTTGATCTCAGCACTGGAGTGCTGCAAACAAGACATCAGATCACGTCACAATTCTTCACGTAAATCCCCCTGACCACCCACCGAAAGACATCATGGGTGTTTCCAACCCACTATCCTTTAACCAACTCTATAAGAGTCTTAACAATATAAATATCAAAACTTATTAAACAGGCTCCATTTATTTACATCACTATAACACTACTATTGTTTGTTTTTCTTTTTTTCTGCTTTTACAGGTGTGAATTATGACAGAGCATGAAGGAATTTGAATGATAGGATCAAACCACATAAAAGTCTGTACCGTCAACAGTGCAAAACCATGCAGAATAACATTTGGTCAGCAAATGAGTGAGAATCCTGCCAAGCCAGTGGTGCGTTTGTTATGACTGTGTGGCTTCACCTTGCTCGCTCCGTCCTGGCAACTGAGATAACCACTGGGTAGGTTGGATGCCACAGATATGTGCTGCTCGCTCATGACAACACGGCCGTCTTTCAGCAAAGGCAGCCAGGCTGCACCCACTGTCAAACGCAGAGAGCAACCAGCACAATCACATTTCATTCTCAGCCCAGTACAATGTGGTGAAAAACTGAAAATCTATAATATTCAAATCTCTTTAAGTTCCAAATTCAATTTCATTTTCTAAATGCAAAAATAATGCCTGCTGATCTTCCTCACATTTATATGTTTTTTATTCATATGAATAGATGTGTTTAGCATCGAGAAAGCAAAAAAATGTCAGAAAAAAGAAGCAGAATTAAAATTAATGTCTAGCTCACATTGTTTTCTCCTTTAGCTTTATATTATGTAAAGCCTCTATTGAAGAAAATAAACACATTACACATTGAATTAAGGGAATCAAACTGTATATAAAAATACTAAATATAAATATTGTAAATATAAGTACTATGTAGGTTGTAGAGTTTGATCTTGTACAAACCCTTGTTTTTTATGGTTTTCAGTGGGTCAAAAGCAGAGCACAATTTCCTAATTTGGTTCTGACTATACCTATGGCCACTTTCTGCACTACTCAAATCTCCTCACATTCCTCTCATAGTTTTGCTTGTCTTTGGAGCTGGTGCAGTACCTGGATTCTCCACTACATCTCGCTTCTTTGTGCTGCTGTCGCAACTGATGTGGTAAAACGTGAAGAGCAGGTGATGCTTCTCGTGCAGCTGAGTGGGCAACTCAATCTTTATCTGCACAAAGTAAAACATTCAACACAATTAATTAAAATATTCACAAACTGGGTGTGGATTCAACAAAGAATTAAACGACCATTGTTGATATTAGGCAGTCAGAACGCTTTGTGAATCATCATGGCCCTGCCCTCAAAATTGGTTTAAGGATGTGGTTTAAAGTCCCCAGAAATAATAATTATTAAACAAATTAAGCTGCTTTGAGATTTGCAACCATTTTATTCTGAATTGTGCACATGTAGCAAGATATAATATTACTATACAATAAAAGATATAAATTAGATATAAATTAAGTATCTGAAAAAAAAAACTCTTAGTCTTAGTGATAGAAGAACATCATATGTACCGTATTAACTTTTGCAACCATTTTCCTAAGGAAGTTCAATAATTGTCCACGTTTAACCCTTTATGACTTCAACCCTGAAGGAAAGCTTACAAGTGTATCCTTGAATTCATTAAGTTTAAAAAAAATGATAAGTATATAAATACATAAATAAAATAATAAGAATAATCATTTACAAGTCCCTGTAAACTGACGATGAACTTAGTGTAACACCAGTGATACAAAATGCAGTACCAAAAAGCGAATACATCTTAAAATTACATCTTCTTTACATATTAATTATAAATATATTGTCTGAATTATATGAGGCTATTTTAAAAAGTAAAAAAAACTTTTTTTTCATTTAAAACTTATACCGGTATACTGGGAAATTGTAAACAATGATGGTTGATTTTACTGATTTAAAAACATTCTATACATAACCTCGTCATAGAACTGTGGGTTGTGCTGGTGGTGCAGTACAGCGGCATAGGCATGTTTGGTGAAGAGAGGACCACCAGGACGTCCGTAGATGCACTTAACGGGAAAACATAATGGCATACATTAACATGAAAAAATACACAAACCCCCTCAAGTTCTTGGCTTAATACTGGTGGACTTAGTCATTAAGCGTTAAACCCCAGGAAGCTGAGATAGTTGTTTTTGTCAGAATTTTATTATTATGTTTTTTTTTACCAGGTAAAACACAATTCACAGTGCAATATATGATATAATATACATGTAATATGTAAAAAATAGTGTAATTTAAAAAAGGTAAATTGAAAAACAGTTAAATAGTATAAAAATACATTTTGTGGAGAAAGCATTCAAAAGTTGCATTTGAGGAAATACAGTGTATGAAACCACAATGAGTTTTACCTTCAAAGGTTGAGCATCCTCTTCATCAGATTCCCTGAACTCCACACACACCGCAATGTTTCTTGCCTGAGTTTAACAGATGTGTAAAAGCATACAAACTGCTTTCAATACTCTTTTTGTACATACCCCTTTCCACATTACTGTACAAGGAGTGGATAATGCTGACCTTGGTGAAAGACTTCTGGTTGTCGTATTTAAGGTGTTTGGGATAGACATAGAGGTGGTTGTTGTAGGTAGTAAAGGGTTGTGAGCACTTGGCAATACATGGAACAAATTCCTCAACCTCCAAAAAGACACCATCATTTGACTCGCTGCTCTCAAATGGCCTTACTGGGATGTAGGATGGAGTCAAACAATCTACCGGAAGAATAAAAGTGAGTTCCAGGGCCAGAAACAACTATTACACAGCATCCAGACTTACTAGCCACATCAGGTGGAACATTATCAATGGTCACATCTAGATTGCCGAGAATAACTGGAAGTTTAGCCATCTTCTCCGGTCTGTGAACATATTTTTGATTAATGTATTTACACACACGTGATCAGGGCTTGCTATCTGTGCAAAAGCAAAGAAAACTTCTCCAAAGAGAAATTTGACAAAACACATTCCAGACACCAGGACAGTCCACAGCTGTGAAAACACTGCTGGAGCACATTATGTTCACATCTATTCACATTTTAAATGTTTTTTTTTTTTTCTGAAACCTTTGTGAAGACACAAGAACACACATAGCCGAGAAGACAGTTCCGATATGAGCTATTTCTTATTACGTGAGTATTACTGACTTCCTGAAGTCGGCCAGCATTTTGAAAAGATCCTCCTCGGAGAGTTTATTACTATCCTGTCTGTAGAGCGGAGAAAAGCGAGCGCCTTTATCTAGAGTCCCCGAGGCGTCTTTAAACACAGGTCTGTGAAAAAGAAAACAAATGTTTCAATATGCAGTAAACAACAGGAAAAAAAGCAGAAGGTCTACAGCAGGGGTGTCAAACTCATTTTGCATAGCGGGCCACATACGACCTAAGGAGATGTCAGGCGGGCCGGACCATTAAAATTATACCATACTCTGCATTAAATATCAAAAATATCATGTATTTTCTTTGTTTTGGTGTAAAGAATCACAAGAACATTAGGAACATATTGAATTTTAATGAACTATGCTTTTACAAAACATTCCAAGAATTTCCTCTTAATTCCTTACAAATGTGCAATTTACATTTATCATTCACATTTAGGCATTGCAACTTATCCCACTGATTGTACAAAGGCACACATCTTAAATTGGTAATGAAAAATATAGTATTGCACTTGAGGCTTTTAAAGAACTGAATTTTAAACCACTTATATAAAATATAAATTAAATCCCTGCATACACCTTACAAACTAAGGAGAGTGATATTAAATGTGCAATGAAGAAAGTCACATTCGTAAACTTCATAAATGAAACATGCAATATTTAAATGCAAACAGTATTTAAGCCTTAAATACTGTTTGCATATACACTCTTTATCCATCTTTCTCCGTTTGGAACATTTTGATTAATGAGGTTGTAGCGGATAGGTAGCGGATAACACCTGTTTTCCGTTCTTAAAAAGATTCTGTCCGTCTCAGTGTTGCAGCGTTCTACTCCGATGGAAACGCCCCTTAGCGGACAATCAATGAATTGCAGCAATTTTTTTTTTTTTCTATTTTTTTCCAAACAATTCGGCGGGCCTGATCGAACCTACTTGCGGGCCGGATCCGGCCCGCGGGCCGTATGTTTGACACCACTGGTCTACAGAATGTTCTGGCTTACCGAGCTGCCCAGGCAAAAGGCATTCTGTACTGACCCAGTCGGCTGCAGGCCATCTTGGCATTCTTCATAACCTTCTGAGCAACCTGTGGACCAAATAATGTTCCTCCGATCAGTTGTTGTGGGATGTCTCCTGACGTAGTGTTTTTTGTCATTGTGGTAAACTCATCACCTTGCTGGAGTCAGAGCTCTTCATGTAGGGTTCAGCGCAGTGCGTGATGCCTCCTTGGAGAACTTTCTCAATCCGAGCCACCAGGAAGATATCAGGGTGAGGACACGTGACAGAGAAAACACCCTGAAGAACAAAGAACTTCAATTATTAGAATCTTAAAAGTCAAACAATTAATATGAGTTTATAAGAGCAGCATCATAAAACTATTTTTAATGATCATTAGTTTCTAAATTTAAACAGTGACAGTCAACAGCGACAGAAGATGAAGAATCGCTCTCCTTTTTTCTAAAAACTATATGCATTACCGAATCAGTGAATCACTCTCATCATCACATTCTCTTTTTATTTCCAATTAGCATGAACATTTTGAAATTGTAGTTCTATTTTTATAATGGCTTAATTTGTGTGTGTGACCAGTCTAAGGTATAACAGCCTGATTGTTACTATTGTTACTGCTCCTACTCCAATTGGGCTTAAAACAAACTAACTAACTAACTAACTAACCTGGAAAGCAAAAGTAACAGCTATTCCCTGATAACACCCCTAACCCCCTGAATCTCTTACATCGGGTCACGGCACCATCACACCTAGTTGTTCGAAAACGAATCCTGTATTGACTTCTTCCTCTTGACTCTTCTAGAGCATTTTTGAGTGTAGTAAAGTGAGGCTTACAGCTATACCTACGTTTCTGGGGTACTGAAGCATTTGCTCTAGCGTTTCTTTATGCTGTGCTTTTTCCAGATGTGAGTCTGTCCCTCCATTCATCTGCATGCTGGGTGGAAGCATCATTGATCGGACCAGGGAATGGTTTAAATCTACATAAAAATCTGCAGATATTTTTCGACTGTTTTGCACATCAAAGAGTGACAGCACCACAAAGAATGGCTCCACCTGAAGAAATCAGCCCAATTAAGGATCAGATCAATTAAAGATCAAAGCAGTGTTTAATTGCAATTATAAGGTGTCAAAAACATCTTTGCTTTCAGTATAGTTGTAGATCAGTCTTGTACATCACTCCGTTTAATCGATTGGAAATCTTACATTTGTTGTTGGTCCCTCCTCATTATCGGTCACACAGCTCTGCAGGTTAAACGACAGATCATTGCAATTGACCAAAACTCTTTTGCCAAACTTTTCTTCAAACTGCTTCACATCAGGTTCGATGCCAGAAAGATCGAGCCTCTGTAAGACAACACACACCCCATCACAAGCAGTTCTTTTACTTCAGTGTAAAGCTACAACATAAATAGAGAGCCGTGATTGGATCACCTGTGTGTCAGGGTCCAGAGTCAAAAGCTTGAGACGAGTCTCACTCCTTATCTTGGACTCAATGTCTCTTGCACTCTGCAAATGAAAATAAAAATTAAGATATGCACCATGTGGTTATCTTAATTTCTTGTGTCTTGTTTTAATATACAGTATAATTTAAAAGAGGGTAATCTAGCCCAAAATAACTGAATATGTTTTGTTTCATTAGTCCATTTCTACCAATATCCTCTTACATGAACATGTATTTGTTTCTCTTGCCGTGTGCTAGGTTGGTCACTAGTAGTGTGTCTCTAGTAGGATCCCTGCCTCAAAAAAAAGATTAGCTAAATAGCGCAGCTCCACTGAAGTGCTACTAACTCAAGAGAGTTGCAGAAGGTGCAGATTTTTTCAGTTTAGTCTGCCTCTTAATCAATAAGACTTTGGGACAGTGCTTCAACCCTACCCACCATACCATGTTGGAAAAGTGTTTAAATTATTACTATTGCATACATCAAAAAAACCAAAAGGTAATTTATCAAAAGAAATTCTCAATTGAAGAAAAAATCTGTTTAAAATGTGTGAGAAAACAATAAGACAGTACTAAACGAGTCTAGACAACCAATTCCGGGAAGGAGAGGCAGATTGGTAGGAAAACATAATCCAAGACACCGACAGGGTGTGTGTGTGTGTGTGTGTGTGTGTGTGTGTGTGCGAGGTGAGAGAGAGAGAGAGAGAGAGAGAGAGAGAGAGAGAGAGAGAGAGAGAGAGAGAGAGAGAGAGAGAGAGAGAGAGAGAGAGAGAGAGAGAGAAAGAGAGAGAGAGAGTGCGTGTGGAAAGAAATGTGTGGAGTGTGAAGGCAGACAGTGAAGACGCCAGCACTGAGATCATGCTACAGAGCTGATGCCCATGTACAACCTTCTAGCTGCACCACACACACACACACACACACACACACACACACACACACACACACACACACACACACACACATACACCAACTCATTCACAGCTGTTTGGACTATCATCTGGTCATGAGATTAAATGTGTCTAAGTGAGTGTCTACATTCCCAATACCTGGAAACTGTCCTGAAAATTCCCTGGCAAAATGTCAGTCTTGCCCATCTCATCATCTGTGAGAAAGAAACAGAGCAGAAGAACCCAACCTTAAGTACTCTCCCTTAAATGTAAAAAATACCTGAAATAAGACTATACGACGTGGTAAACTTGCTAAACATTGTTTTTCTTAAATATTGAACACTTTCAAAGCATTCACACGTGAGTTTATTGGGTGTCTTCAGTAGTTGCTACTGTACAATGAACAAAGTGAATGGCAGATGTAGTGCTTGGCAAACAAGTCAAGTTTGGTAAAAAGTTGAGCAGAAAGATTTAACAATTAGATTTTTTTCATAATGCTAACGTATTTCAATGTTGTGCCTTTATATA
Organism: Paedocypris micromegethes; assembly: GCA_028031935.1. Taxonomy (NCBI): domain Eukaryota; kingdom Metazoa; phylum Chordata; class Actinopteri; order Cypriniformes; genus Paedocypris; species Paedocypris micromegethes. The sequence continues at coordinate 18,752,942 of CM051495.1, read as the reverse complement.
TTCATGGAGGTTTGTTTTCCTAAAATATATTGTTTCTGGGAATCATGATTAAATGCTTTCATTATTACTAAACAAAAAAAACATGCAGAGTCCGAAAGTCTAGCCACCCAAGTAATCAATAGCAAGCTAAACTTGTGCACATTTGGCGCAGTGCTGTGATTGGCTGACAGGTGTTTGTTGCTTTTTGCAAAAGGGAGAAGGAAGGAATGTGCTGCCTCCTATTAAACTTATCAAACGCAAATAAAGACTCCTAACACGCTCTGCTATGCAAGGACCAGAGGCCTCGAGAGGAGTTTAGTGTAACCATTTATGTAGACGTCAAATGTTGAGTGTGGATGGATCTAATAAAAGTTATAAAATGGTAGGTGGTCTCGTAACAGAACTCACACGTGTGAGACACGGCTCAATCTTGGCTCTTCAAATCCATGTCTTAGACTCACTGTTTTATAATTATACGCTACTAGTCTTACAAAATACCCATTACGTCACATCTGCACACACACCATCATGCAGTTCTCCGTTCCTCCTCTCCTGCATGGCTAGTTCAAAGCTGCTGTGAAGGATTTTGTTGAGTGTGTTGATCCAGTCGTCCATCTCTCCCTCACTGTCCGCAGCCAGGAGATAAGTGCTTTTGTCCTGCATCTTCAGCTCAAACGCAAATCGCCGCACCTTACCATTCTAAAAGAGTTCAAAGGCAGATATTAGTCCTAAAATCCTCTTCTTTGCTTGATCAGGTTTCACTGTCCACAAGAAAAGTTTTGCTGAACTACAGTATGGGAATGTCCCCTGAATTTCTCTGAGCTATGCATCTAGAAACTTGCTGAACGATGAGAATGTGTGAGCGCTTTAAAAACAGACAAGTTAAAAAATGTAAATAGTTTTTTTATTGTTAAAGTAAATTGTAATTCGGTATTATAAATTATTCGTTAATATTTTTATTTGTGAGTTTAATACTGAATACACTGAGCTGTTTGGAATGAAAACAAACATTTTGTTTATAAACAAAACCAACAGTAAGTAAAAACCATGAATGAACCAGAACCTGAATTATAGTTTATAAATAGTTAAAAAATTGTTAAAAAAAAAATTAAATTTCCAATAGTGTAATTTCTGAAAAGGTAAAAACAAAAAAAAGATTTGTGCTTAATTTATATCTGTACCTTATTAAGATTTAATAACCGAGATTTAAAGCAAGACTTGATCTCGTGCAGATGATGAGAAAGTGAGCTTTGAATGAATTCTACCTGAATGACGCCCATGCAGGAGTCTAGAAAGATGGTTCCTTTGGGTTCTTTAGATAACTTTTCGTCTTTATAGAAGTTCAGATTGTAAGATCCATCACCCAGCTGGGTCAAGTGAAAATATCTTCTCTTGAATGACTAAAATAAATATAAAAAAAAATTGTTTAAATGCTTAACGCAGATGGAAACCCTGTTTAAAAATAACCATTAAGGCTATGAGACCCTGGGAAAACAGACCAGTGGGGGCTTGACGTTGTTCAGGCTTCATTTCCTGTCTGGTGTATGGGGGCAATACAGAATCTCTGAAACTTTCAAATAACTTTCAAGAAACGGCGTACAGTACTAGATATTTCTGAAGCAGATACCTTGCTTTAACATTTTTTATAACAGGACAACTGTTTACATCATACGCAAATCTTTCATGTCAGACTTGTCAAAGAGACAAAGAGCAAAAATTGCAGGCTTTCAATAATTAATAAATCAAAGCAAAAACATGATCCAATTAAGTGTGAGAAGTGAAGTTATGATGATGGATGATGATACAAAGCTGGTGCGACAACAAAACTGAAAATAAATAGACAAATACCGTATTTTTCTGGATTATAAGCCACACCTGTATATAAGCCGCATCCGCTCTATTTTTGAAAAAAAAAAAAAAAAAAAAAAAAAACACAAACAAGCTGCACCTGCATATAAGCTGCATCCACTCTATTAAAAAAAGTTATCTTTCTAGTCGTTCACTCAACACTATGGATGGGGACAAGTTACATGTAGTGTCTGGCTCCCTCCTCTCAGGGAACAAGGGTTTCAGTCGAAACCTGGAGAGTTTTGCAAGCCACAGATATGTATGTTTTTGGATTAGATACTGTGTTCCCTAAATTTTTAGTACATACTGCTTAACAATCTTTCGTTTTTTTATGTTGTGCACTTACTGTTTTTTTTCTTGACATCTGTTCCTGTGATTTTTGTACTGAGATGTTTGTTAACATTACTTTAATAAAGTATACTACGTGAAAAAAGTGTTTTGAAAGTCTGAATAAGTGTTAAATAAATACGTAAATGTTGTGCCTCTAATTCGCGGATTTTCACCTATCGCGATCGGGCTTGGAACGTATCTACCGCAATAAACGAGGGTTCACTGTATTTACTACAGGAACAGAACGATTATGAATTGTAAATGTACATGTATGTAACTAAATAGATCCTTTCCTAACCTGTATTTTAACACGGCAGCAACTTTGCTGATTAAAACTTATAAAAATTATATCTGCTTAGAGCGGACCTAGCGGTAGAAAAAATCATATAGGCAGAATAGCCGCACCTTTGTATAAGCCGCATGATTCGAAACCTATGAAAAAAGTAGCGCTTATAGTCCAGAAAATACGGTAGTCAAATCTTTTAGAAATTAGATGTTCATAGGAGGCACATATGTAGATGTTCACAAGACTTCACAATAATACACAACTGTTCAATGGATGAAAATATAGATATGTGCCATGCGACGTGACACCATCCTAACTCACCCTCATGGTGACACTGATGGCACTGTTCATGTTGGCTTTGTACAGCCAGCCGTGCTTGGACACGCCCCCTTTTTGAGAAGCCAATGAGGCAGTGTCCTATCAGAAGGCAGGATTAAAACACACACTCAGACATGCACCGTACTATGACATCATTTTCTTCTTTAGGTCTGAGAAAAGAAAACGTTCCCTTTTTCAACACTGTTTCCCACCATTCTTCCTCGGTTTTAAATGGTTCATTTTCACCTGACCCCCTCAATTATTCATGAACTTTTGAATCACTATAAAAATCAGCCTTCAAACTAAGCAAACAAACTTAATTCCTGAGTCGGCACTTAGAGAGAGTAAGTGTAGAAGGAATTCTGGGAAACATAGGTAAAAACAAAGAGGATCAAATTGCCTAAGCAGAGCAGCATTTGCTTTTTTTCTAAGACTAATGGCTAAAGTTCCAGAGGCCTTAAACACATTACTAATGAGCCGCATGTCCTTTATTATTTATTTATCGCGTTTAGCAGGAATTGAAAGCAGGACACAGAGAGAGAAAGAGCAGTAGATAGCAGTGATAAAGGTAGACAGGTAAAAATTGGGAAACTATTGGAGAGAGTGAGACAGCAAGACAAGACAATGAGAAACGAAATGCACTGAAAGATAGAGAGGTACATACGGCAAAAAAGACAAAAAGGGGATGGTGGTGGAAACCCTTCCATTTATAGGAAGATGGTGGAAAAATAAGACAATGAATGAATGACTCGTAGACAGAGAAAAAGGTTAAAACTTTTTGATGCCAGGCCAGACTCAATAACAACAAGGCCACAGCTGTGTAAGTTAAATATTAACTAATGATTACATACAATCCTCCAAAATGCCTCCAACATTTCTTAAATTCCTCCAAAATGTAGACATTTTTGAAGAAAATTAGTAAATGTAAGAAAAAAAACCATTATGCAATTTTAGCATAAACATTTACGTTTACAATTTTCATGAATTAACACAATTTAAGTTTCCACTCCATTAGGCCAGGAAAATTTAAAAATAATGTTCTAAAACCAACAAAAAGAATATTGAATACTGCCAACCTTGAAGAGATCTCAATCTTTGAGATCTAAAAATCTCAAAACGGAAATAAATTGGTTCGAATAATAATTAAAAAAAAATAAAAAATCAGGAACTGAAAAACTCCTTCAGGAATCAAGGAATGGATTATTGTCAATATTCCTTTACCTCCTCCTTTTCTGCATCCTCGTCCACCTCGAACATGTGACATGCTAACTTCTCTGGCCGAGACACTTTACTGTACAAAAAAAAAGACTGAATAAACAACATATTTTGTATTTTTTTGTTGAATTTAAGAACAAGTTAATATGATGACATTTTTAAATAAAAGTTAGCTTCTGTAATCTGGAAAAGAAAAGCATCACGCTTCTACTACTTCACTTTGCATGAAAATGATTGTTGGGTCATTAGCTAGGTACCAATGATCAAAAATAGTATTATGCATGATACACATACCCAACTTGGAATAAAAAGTTGGAACACTGTACAAAATGTAAATAACAGTAGAATTAGAAAATAGAAGTTTCCACATCTTCCTCTACGTATATGACGTGCCAAATGTTTTTTATGTGCAAAAGATCTGGACTGCGGGTGGGCACGTAAAGAAAAGTAATGAGGACCATATAGAAACTGTGCGCTGCATTTAACTTGACCAGTAAAGTTATTTCAATATGGTCTCTAGTGACCAATTTTTTGTTCTCACTTTCTTTAACATTCTATGCTCTCCACCTCCCAAAAGTCTTTATCCGCCTACACTGACCTGTTGCTTGTTTTCTGAATTGCGTTATATTGCCTGCTGCGTTACTCAACGTTTTAACGTTTTGTCGTTGCAACGTTTTTTCCTGCTACTAATAAACTCTGTTTTGCAATATGGAACGTGTTCCAAATGTTTTAACACAGACATTGCTTATTTTGAGACCTGCAAGGTTTTAGTTGGCGACAGAAAGGTGGATTGGTTTTACAGACAATGTTTTCTGGAAGTATTCCTGAGTCCATGTTGTGAATTCCATTACAGTTGCATTTCTGCATGTGAGAGTAGACCCACGTAAGAAGAATACTCTTCTGCAAGTAAGAGTACTCTTATTAACAGAGATTGTTCAAAAATTTGGATGAGATCATGCATCTTTAGATCCTCAGCCCATCTTGACTTATGAAAACAGTGCCACTCTGGGAGGTTCTATATTTTACTAATCATATTTTATTCTCCAATGACCCAGAAATGTAAATAGCTGCTCAGTGAATTGTTGAGATAAATATACAAAATTTCTCACTGCAAATTCAGCACAATTACATCAAAAAATGTTTCCAGAAAAAAAAAAAAGTTACTTACTATGTCAGACAGCAACTCACCAATACCAGAAGTATTACCAAGGTTTCCTTATTGCACAGAATTCCAACATAACTTTGCTTATGATCACATCAATACTTTATAAGATAAGTTTTTGCTTACTTCGGTAATTGGCGAAAGTCTCCTGAATAATCCTCATACTTGTAGTAAACCACATGCCAGTCTGAGTTGTATGTCTTGATAGACTACAAGAAAAAAACAGAACAGAACAGAATGAACACATTCTGGTTCATGAACACAAATGGTGAAATGACTCTTGACTCTGGTCACATCGAAACAACCCGAGGCTCATTATCCTATAGGTATCCTATGAGTTCAATGTCAACTCGGTTAATCCGCAACCGAAACGTTATGAATGGTTTTATTTAAATTCCTTTATTAACAACATTTTAAAAAGTGGAACAATAGAACACAAAACGTACGTAAAGGAACAAAGGGTCTATAATAAATAACACTGAATATTTTTTACATTTATTTTTACACTGTCAGGCATGAAACAATTAAGTTTGGTGTTAGAATGGCAGGAGCAGGTGCGCCTCCTCAGGCAGCGAAAGAGCATGTGCTGAGGACGTAACCTTCTTTTTTCATGAATTCCGCTAGTTTTGACTTGTAGTCTTACTACAAGTTATTTATAGTTTTTGCAACCTTGCTGTCTCGTATATTGCTGCACCGTGCTTCCTGAGAGCCATAGAAGGAGTTCAGTACAGCAATCGCTCAAACGGGTTAATTTTTTTCTGAAGAAAATATCATTGTTTTCACATTATTCTGCATACAGTTCTGTACTTCTTCCTCTTTCTATTCTACTCTCAGCATCAGAAACAGCATCAAAATGTCACCAACACTACTAAGAAACATCATACGCAATCGTGCAAGCATGCATTTTGTTCCAAATGCAACGCTCCAGTTTTACATTAAATACGTATAAGTACTGTAAATATGTTTATGCAATGTATCTAATTTGTGTTCTGTGCTCACTTAACTGAACTACATACTGTACTATGTATGTATGCTTATACTAGAGATGCCTAGGTCCCTCAGACCCTAATCTGACCCATAAACTCAGTCAACTAAATTATATACTTTCAGACTGAAAATAACACAATTTTATTTCAAGTATACGGCCAGACTCAATAATCTCCAGTTACAAAATTGAGGATTAGTCGGCAAAAGCCAATCATCGTTCCAATATTTCTGAAGGTGTCAAGACAAAGTGCGAGTGCTTGCAAAGGTAAATATAAAATGCAGAAAAAAATGTTTCTTTAAAAATATGTTAAAACAAATGCTAGAGAGAACGAGAAGCATCAACGGTTAGTAGACACCATGGCAGGAAGCATGTTGCATGTGAGGACAGACATTTTTTGTTTATTGTAAATCATTGTAATAAATACGTCAAGAGATATCTTCAAATCTGAAAAAGCCAGTTAAAGAAGTTACCAAACACATCGGTTCACAATCAGAAACCACTAAACCAAAGCTTTATAAATGCATTACAGTGCTTCATTGATTTGAAGAGTGTGATGGTCCATTAATGTCAAATATCTTGCGTAATAAAATAAACAAAATGAACCTAGCAATTAGGTTTGAGTGTGTGTGTGTGTGTGTGTGTGTGTGTGTGTGTGTGTGTGTGTGTGTGTGTGTGTGTGTGTGTGCGTGTAGGTGTGTGTGCGTGTGTGTGTGTGTGTGTGTGTGTGTGTGTGTGTGTGTGCGTGTCCAAGAAAAAACAAAAAGTGAAAACATTTGGAATTTGGCTCAGATAGGTCTAAAAATGAAATGACTCAATTCAAATTCAAAAAGCCAAAAAATGTTATCAGGGCATTCTTATTCAGGACATGGCCTCATGATTGTGCCTAGCTTCCTGCCACAGCATCTATTCAAGTACAACCAGATTCAAAACTGAGAATGATTCTTCACGATGTGGTGTGGCTTGTTGGCCAAGGATGCTGAGATTCAGCTCCCTACAACCCTGAACTGTAAGAGTTTACAAGTTTAGATATTAGATTATTAAATGGAAATTAATGCTTTCAGCCTTTCAACCTTCTGTGAAAGAAGTTAGAGAACATCAGACCTAACTAAAACTTTATTTCAAGTCCTCTTTAAAGCTTAAAAGGAAGTGAGCATGTATGACCAAGCAGATTTAAAGAGCAGATTACAGTAGATGGCTCAGATTCAATTAGAAGCTGCTCATAAGCAACATTAATAAGAAGTTGACTAGAGAGGAAATTAGATTAAATTGATTTCTGGAACATGAAAAACAGGCAGAACAATCAGTGATGATGAATCATGATGTGACAAAATAAACACATTTTGTCAGGGCAGCTCATCCTGTTTCGTTCAGATATGATGAACTCTAATCACTGCAATAGTCGAGCTGAGAATTCAACCGGGATTTACATCATTCTAGTTGGTGATTGTGGTGACTGATTGTTCTTTCAACTTGACTCTCAATTTTGACTTTAACATAACAATCCTTACAGATTCCTGTCACTGTAGAACAAACAGATTTGGTTAACACTTCCAGTCAAAGATTTGGTTCCATCAAGTGGAAATGGAATTGCCTCTGGTCTGGCAGACGTTCTTTGTGTTTGTAAGTTCTGTAGAAAGCGGTAGTATTGCTTTACATGAAGGATGACACCTTAGTTCCCTGATAGTTGTGTGTCTGCTATATAAAAAATGTGTGTCTGCAATGAATTTAGAGTATTTTTAGACTTAAAAAAAATCTAATAGATCGAATAATTGCACGTAATAATAACTACAGGCCATGAACCATAAGTTAAGCATCAGTAAATAAGCAATTCATTATTTTAAAGCATTGGCCATACATTATTATACATTGGTAAGTAGTTTTTTTTTAAATATTAACTATAAAGGCTTTTTTACGTTGATTAACATCAACCCTTGCATATTTTGTTGAAATGGTCATACTATTTAGAGAGAGAATGTAGGTACTCTATATCTGTGATCTAGTTTCTCTCCTGAACTAGATAAGAGATAAGATAAGTTAGGATACATTCATCATTCCCAGTGGGACATTTTGTGCTGCATTGTGTGTTCGTTTTCAGTGTCTTGTTCAAGGACACATCGGTTCAGAACCCGCCACTCTTTCAAGATTTAAGCTTACAAAGGTTCGGATGCCTCACGCTCCATTGGCTGCAACTGCACTCAACTATTGTGAGAATCGTTCTCTGAGTTATCCTTCAGAAAAGCAATCTGTACATATGTGGATTCAATGTGTGTATTCAATGCTTCCAGATCCCCTATGGGGCGAGATAGAGCCACCAGTTTTCTTAAAGGCAGGACAAGGCAGAAATACAGAGAACAGGTCTTTATTATCTGGACTTTACCTGTCATGTCAATGGATGTGGCAGAGAAATCGAATAATCCCGAGTCACACTCAACATTACTATTTAAAATATAAAGTAGTCTTACCTCCTGCGCAAGTAGACTTCTGGCTATCTTTTCTGCCTCGGCTGGAACTGAAGAGTACAACGTTCTGCCCTGACGCTTTAGAGTTGAGATCTACACATATCCACACAAAAGATAAAAAAAGGTCAATGAACAAAATGCTACGGAAAAAAACTGCTTATTGAAATAGCTTTTGATTGCCAAATACTGTCAACATTTTTTGTTTGAAAACAGCGTATAGTAATTCATGACACTATCTAGATTAAATTAAAATCAATTATGCTGAAATTATAACAATTGATTTAGTCATGAAAAACCTTGAAACAATGTTTAAAATGTACTTATATAGTTTTTGGCTCATGTAAGCATAAACTGTCTTACGATAACGTGCATGTAGGTTACGTAGCTTATTGACCTTGTGCTTATTTACATTTCTAGGTCACAATGTCGGAACAAATAAGTCTATTCAAGCTCCAGTACGCATATAGATGCATGTTCTAAAGGCCTGAGGCCGGATAGTGTCACGGGTTTCGCCCAGTGAGGAGGTTAAAGATGGTGAAGAATAGAAGGAAGTGTCAGGGAAATTGAGTATAAACCCTCAACAATCTGAGTGAAAATATTGGAGAATAAAATTAAAAACATTCCGAAAACCACAATAAAGGTATGTGGAATGGTTTGGGTTAAGGAGAAAAATTGCAACATTTAATTTGCTCTATAAAGTACAGACTCATTACACTGCTATCCGATAAACAACCATATCTAAAAAAAAGTATGGACATATTCTGAGAAGCACCTTGGGAAATCTCCAGTGAGTTTTACTGTAAAGGTACTTCAGGGTCGGCAGAGGTCGTGATGGAAAGGCAGATCAATAACACACATCAAAGAAAGAGACCATTTAAAGACGGTAAGACATTGAACATCTACACAGGTTCAGAGAAAAAGAATTTAGTAAAAACTGGTGGCATAGATGTGTTCTCCCTGTGCGTGAATGGGTTTCTTCCGGGTCTCCCACAGAAACATGCATTCAGGAGATGTGTGTGTTTGTTTGTCCCACTTTACAAATGATTTATCACCCGTCTAGAGTATCTATTCCACCTCGGACCCAGCGTTTATGCTCCAGCTCCTCGGGATCAAGAAATGGAATAATGGGTAGAACATAGATGGACAGGTGGTGATCAATGCGGTGGAGTTTAATGACTACTCAATAATAGCAGATAGTTGAGACGCAGAAAAGGAAAATGTTCTTACCTGATAGTCGTCGATAGGAAACTGCAGCATGTCTCTGAGAACATCGCTGAGAATTTGAGTTTTCCTCTGGACGAGTACATTCTCGTAGTCTAGTGGCTCAATCACCTTTGGTTTTACCTGAAGACAGAAATCCCACAGACATGCTTTAAAGATCAGTCCCCCGCTGTCTATACTGAATATTAAAAACATCAGACTTTTTCATTTGGAGTGAACAAATCCTTTATTTCGAACAAAAGATATTAATAATAAAAACCCTTTAGTGTCAAGAGTCACTGTCAAGAGGACAGACAAAACTGTAAATCAGTGAATTTGGGCGAGGGTGCTTATATTTGCGGGGTGCTTGCATTCACGTAAAATGGTGAATTGTTTTTCAAAACATTTAAATACTGAAGAGAAAAAAACAAGTACTGAAGAGAAAAGAATTATATCAGACTATAGTTTAGCAATACTTGTAGCAGTAGGAATAGCACCTTAGCTTAGCATTAGCTGTACCCTAAATACAACCTGTCAACTAACACTAAACACAGAAAACAACAGATTTAAACAAAAGCACAGGATGGAAAGACATGGGTGAAAAACTAAAACAAAACAGTTCGACATAGCCATTGTCAAACTGTCTTTCGTTCATGTCTTTCGTCAGATTTACTCAGTGCAGAGAAGTCTTATGGATTTGGGTAAGTCTGGACATGAGAACCATCTACGTACCACTTTCAGTAAAGACAATATTTTAGTGCAACACGTCTCATGATGCGCAAGAGTAAAAGGAAAAAAAAAACAATTGTCTCAATCCAGATAATCTGTTGTGTTTGTGAGTAAGAACTCAGAGAATGTGAATGAGTATTGTCTAGATCAGTACCAGGCACACGTGCAGCTTCCCGAAAGTCACGCTGTGATTGGCTGATGTCAGTGACCTCTGTCTACGTCACCCAATAACGTTAAAGAAACAGATCTCTGTTACACTGCTTGAAGTGAATTCATACATTACACAGACAGTGTGTTGAGACTCTGACACAGACACTAAGAGCCAGAGTATAATGGAAATCAATCTGTCCTCTAAGGGAAACGTTTCTTCCCCAACTCTCGCAAACTTTACTAAAGATGTTTTTAAAGCTACAGCTACATTAACTGTTGTATTGTATTTTATCTACTCTAAGCTTTTGTGTGTGTGTGTGTGTGTGTGTGTGTGTGTGTGTGTGTGTGTGTGTGTGTGTGTGTGTGTTGCTCTACTGACCAAGAGACCGTCACCCTGTCCCTAAGGAACTGATACTGTGGGGCGAGACAACGCGCTGACCACTGTATTTCTGACCAGAACAGCAATGTAAATTCACACATGTGTGCTACAAAGGAATGTCAGTATTATATGAGTTTAAAACTGCCACTGCTCCTCTGACTATCTTCTGACTATTTTCTGGCTATAAATAAAGGTTGAAGCCGTGGTTGAAGGTTGAAGGGTGGCTGCGGGAGCTTGCGACCTCAGAAGGAAACTGTTGCGGAAGTTAGTCTCGGTCTGCGGTCACTCTTCAGAGATTCTGAGATTCAACATCAATCATTGTGTAGCGTGTTTCATTTCTTATGAGTACAGCACTATAGGCAGATAACCGGAGAAAGAGGGTTATAGACCCAATACATAACTACCAGTGAAATTTCAGCGAATCTTAAAAACGTCACACCTCAAATCCTCACAAATTAGTTTCACACAAAAAATTACTATATTTATAACAATTGACAGATTGGCAAAGGGGAAGTTGTTCAAATGCTTCTTTTGACCTGACCTGCTGTTATCTCGGATCTACAGCTTCAAATCAATGTTTTATGGGATCATGGACAAATGTGATTTTTGCAAGTCTTATTTACTTGTGCTGCCAGAGTTGTGACAGGACTGATTATTTTGATTATTTACATAAGGGCTCATTTAAATAGAATTACAGTTAAATACTATTGCCATATCTGGTATAACCTATTGGCCAAAAAATACAAACTGAAAATGGAGTTATACGTATGTAAAGTATTTTTTGATTTGTTACTATGGGGTGTCTGTATGTCTGAAAGCTGGCATTAGGGCAGCGTGAAGTGAGCCGTGCTTTAGCAATAAACTGCTTTTTGCACACATCATCAAGCGACTACCTGCTGAGGAAACCCGGCACACATTCCAGGGCACATTCATTCATAACACATTAAAGAAAGTCCTCTCCAAAAAAGCTCCATTAATCAGCCAGAACACTTCTAAAAATCAGTCTGCAGTGACATATGAGTAAATATTTCTACCTTTGCTAGAGACTTTACAATGATCAAGAGCTAAAAAACCAAATCTTAATCTGTGCACAGCCTAAAATTGTCTAAAACAAACGTTCTGCCAGCAGCGAAAGAGCCAGTGCCAACCACTGCGTCGAACCACAAATCCCAGCGGTCACTCAGCACATGAACGCCTGTGAAGAATACAAATCCAGACAGATTAAGAACTCCCTGAGTGGCACGCAAGCACACGCGCACAGCATTTCTGGAAGATTATTTTTGAGGATGCGCATTTGTTAATGTGGCCGCCACTACAGGAAGGTTGTAAATGCTTGGAGGAGAAAAGGAACATTTCATTAAACGTTTTCTCTCCAGACATGGATCGGTCTGAGCTGTTTAACTAGACTGTAAATCCGTCTACCTTGCCAATGGCACCTGGACACCAGGCACAGTGGATACAGAGCTAATGGGCTTCTGGGACCTGGCTTTTGGATCTCTATACAGTACTATGGTGAAGTAGCCAATGAGAAAGATTACAAAATTTGTTAGTTCTTGATCTCCTGAATCTGGGGTAATTCGGATGAATTAAGGTTCTGGATTAGTGTTGGAGAAGATTCAAAATGTACAAAATATAAAAAATAAGTTTGCTTTACTTCTCAGTAATATTGTGAGGAAAAAGCATTTAATCACCTGTGAGCTACTACAGAGAAATATTACTGACTATTTTCTTCACAAGCAGAGTATTCTGACATGCCTTAGCAAAATACAGCATGAGAACCAAGTAGGTGAACCTAAAGTATTAAGAAATTATTTAATTATTATTTTTTTTTGTTGCATAATGAAATTAAATAATGGTGTGTGTGTGTGTGTGTGTGTGTTCGCGTGTTTGTGTGTGTGTGCGTGCGTGCGTGTGTCATGCTCTAAACATATTTCCACAATAATCCGGCAATTTGCTATAAGAGGTACAAACAACATTAAAATTACATTAAACCGAAAACAGCATTGAACACAACATGTAACAAACGTTTACCTATTAATAAATTGTAATAAAATCACAATGTATTGAAATTCCACAAATGTAATAAAAATAAATACAATTACTAAAATCTATTCGATTTAGAAAGTTTGAAAAGCTTGTTTTGTGGGGTTCTCAGTCTTCTTGATCCCTGAATCTTGATCCTACAGTTTAGAGCGGGACTTCTCCAGCTTTGAATCTCTTATCATACAGAGATGAGAAACTTACCACAGCTGACACAGAGCTTTCTCCTTCTTCTTCCATCTCACCCAGATTCCTAGCCGGCAGAGGGGCTTCACTCACTGCATCCTTACGGGCGGCTCTTCCAGCCCTGCCCTGCATGATCCACAACACAGTCCCGGCAAGAGACCAAGCCTCCAGTCATGGATGGAAGACCAACAAAACAAGCGCTCTGTCCTTCTGTACCGCTCTCTTTCAGACTCAGTCACTTGTTCTGTTTCTCCACTTTTCTCCCTTTTGCAACTTTACCATGTGGGGATTTACAAACTCTTTCCCTCTGTTATTACCAGACGTTCTCTCTCTCTTTCTCTCCCCCTCCCTCTTCCTTGCGAGATGTGAAGACCACTCCTTCACACAGCTGTTCTAGTGTGGGGGAGTGTGTGCGTGTGTGTGTGTGTGTGTGTGTGTGTGTGTGTGTGAGAGAGTGTGTGCGTGACCACTATTGTTATTGTGTTATGTCAGAGTCATCTGTCCTCCCTCTGCGCTGAAACAGAGATCTGAACTGTCTGCTTTACCTGCCAGAGAAAAATAAAGACAAACCCCTGGAGTTCTCAGAGGAGGAAAAATAAAGAACCAGAAAGAAAAGGAAAGTCCCTCACTGAAAAAGTTTTGCCAAAAGAATGACAATGACAGTAAAAGAAACTCACAGAATGTATAGAATGTATAAATTTAGTTATGCCGTTGCAATTACGGTTTATTGCAAAATGACATAAAATTATCCGTTAAAAGGCAAGAACAAATAAGAAGTTTCATGGACTTTAAACGTAGGTAATTTGAACCAAAATAATTTTTGTAAGTAAACTTTTAAGACATATTTTCACTAAACAGATAGACAATCAAATATGTAGTGTAGTAATGTGTAGTAATGGCTCAATAAACTGTTGACTTTTATTTTTGTATGTGTAGAAGAAAAAGTTTCCGCTGTTCATGAAAATTAGTTTTATTTATTTATTTTTTTGGGAACAATAAAGTGTGTGTGTGTGTGTGTGTGTGTGTGTGTGTGTGTGTGTGTGTGTATACGAGTTGCATGTATAAATAAATTGTAATTTTTCTTTTAATTTAAGACATCTACATGCTTTTAATGGGAATCAAACCCAAGGCTTTTAATTTCTACCACAAAACCTACTGATCGAGCAATTATTATAGTGATTATTACATCATGTGTCGTAGAGACAGCAATGACATCAATACTATAAAATATAAAATTTAGTTTTCACTGTAATTTAAGGTCTTGGAAATGCAATTTACGTTGAATGTTTCAATGTCAGAAGCTTTATTTTCTCAAAAAAAACTAATTTTTCAAAACTCATTTCCTTCAAAGCACATTCAGACAGCAGGAGAACATCTCAACACAATTACAGATCAGCTTATCTGTTCTCATCAAGAACGCCAATGGCCTTGCTAAAGGTCACCACACTGCTGCTCTGATGTTCATCTAGATGTAGAATCATCAGAGGCATGTGTGCACACAAACACACACTTCCTGTAGTCACTTCTGAAAGGTCAAAGGTCAAATTTGTGATTTGTGTGGGTAAAAAGGATGTTCTTCTCATTTATTAGTGTTGCCTTTTGGTTATTGTGACTGTTTAATAACACCTATTATTAGGTGATACAATTATTTTTGCCGAATGAAGGAATTGTTTTTTTATTCTTTTATCTATTAAACATCATTGTGCAAGATATATGTATACACACAATATGTATTCTGAACTATATACAATACCATTTTCACCTTATAATAATTATGTGTTTTGCTGTAGTAAAAATACTCTTTCCCCACTGTGGGACCACTAGCTTATTCCACACCCATGGGCTTCAGCATTAGCTTGGGCCAGTTGTATAATCCCACTTTGACGTAATAGTTAGTGCGATTCCCAGAGGGGGTCCCGGGCAGGGAGCCAGGGCGGACACCACTGACTAAAACACAAGCCCTCCTCACTGTACACACCCATGCACACAGGGAGATTCACGGCAGGCCTGAACTTTAGCCCGCTGGTGCACTAAGAACCAAGGCCTTATCTAGAGCAGAGCTGTGCACGTCCGATTGAAAGCATGTGTGATATATGATCTCAGCAGAACAGCCGAGGGAATTGTTGTGGATGAAGCAGCGATCAAGTTTCTAGCAGTGTGGAAGAAAGATTAACCTGTTCTGTTCTCAATCACCCATGTGTCGTTTTTGCGTCATTGCGGATTCAAAGGCTTTTAAAATATGACACTCAAGACGAGATAGACGGACATTTCACACAGACCAATTCCTCATCTTTACTGCAGAGCCTTATGTTCAGTCAGACACTCTCCATTCATGCCAGACATTGTCATAAAAATGCTGATATTTCACATCTGTTGATAAAGGAAATAGAAACACCAGTGTCAAATCTCCGTCAATTCATCATCAATGACACATATGCTCAGTAGGCTCTGTAGCTTATTGCACTATTTCACAGCATACACACTCATTCTGTCTTCATGCAGCACAGTTATTGTCGCTGAATGTGTAGAAAGACAAGACATCACTGTAAGTGCTGACATTTGCTGACACAAAGATGAACCGCCCCAACCAGCCATGACGTTGAACCAAATCAATCTGATCTTTCATTGAACTTCTATAGTTTAATGAGAAATACAGTTTTCTGAAAAATAATACATACAAAAAACTGCATGGCTTAATTCTATATGTGCAATCTGTAATTTTTGTGCAAAATATGAGATGATTCTGCTACAATGTTTGCAAAAACTACAAAAGCGATAAAAAAAATTGCTTTGAGTGAACTGTTTAGCTGTAACAGTAAACAGTAAATAAAGTTAAATAAAAAAATTACAGATATTTTGACAGAGAAATTAATAGTCCTATTTGTGGTTTTTAAGTACATTTTCATGTTGTTAAAAAAACACAATTTCTTCAACACAGATACAATGACAATATGTGACAATATGATATAAAAGTGACTATGAACCAATTCAAAACAGAACATAGACACAACTTTAACTTAGCACTTAGCTTAGCATTTACCAGATGTGACATAAAAAATACAACTCAGAACAGTAACACTGAGAACTGAAACAGCACAAAGGAAACAAATGGCTTAAATAGAGGCCAAAAAAATGACATGAGAGACAGGTGGGAATACCGTGGTGATAATAAGGAAAATAAATATGATGACAAGAAGTTGGGAAACAGTGACTCAGACACCATCAGAATATCAGACCACACTAGCCTAAAAAGAGACAAATCCTTTTAACAGAAGGAATTGTGGCAACTGCAACTTGTAAGCAGAGGAACCTCTCTGCCGCTCCACCAGCAACTTAGTAGTGCACTCAACTACAAACATGGTTCTTTGCTAGAACCAAAAAAAAAAAAAACTAAAGCATTATTACCAAGGCAAGTTGAATTTCAACCATGAATAGGTTCTCCACAGAGCACATAATCGCCTCGTCCCGCTATGATCATTGTTCTAGCTGCTTTTCTAAATTAACTATCAAAATTCCAGTCATTTCCAATGGCAGTCAGACACTTAAAATACTGTATATTGAAGGACAATGAAGTACTGTACACTGTATATTGAGGCATTATGAAGATCGCCAAATGAAGATCACATCAAACAGGATTAAGAACAGGCACTCAATGAAGCGGATTACAAAACTGATAGTGAGAGTGGTCAGGTAACCCATTTAGTGAGCATACACAAACCCGGAGCAGTGGGAAGCCTTAAGCGGTGACGCACAGGTTATTAAAATGGTTCAGTGTGTTGCTCAAGGATACGTCAATTGTGGAATCGTATGGCCCCACAATTGAAGTGATTATGACCCACTCCCTACTCCCAACAAGGTCACAACTTCCCTCACAAAATACCAAAGACTGAAAGAAGCTAGAAATCAGCCCTGCAGGATGAAGCTCAACAACAACAGGAAAGAATTCAGGAAGAGCCTCTGCAGAAGCAGGAAGAAGCTTTTGAGGCTAAGGAAGCACTAATTAGATGACTGAAAAGTCAGTGCAAACTCTGCAAGGCGAAAACAGATCTCGAGAGGGCCAAGCACCTAAACGTAACGGTTACCTTGAAATCAGGTCCTTCAACTTCAGGGCAACACACTCCAATCTTAACCCGCACCACTTAGCTCCACAGAATGCACAATGGACAACAGGCTCTATTTATTTGTAACTCATGTACCTACTGTGGCCCTTAAAGTCTACGCCGCCACCAAAATTGCTCATCCTCTTCCTGCTATTCTCTTTCAAGCAGACACACCTCTTCCCGCCTGTGTGAGCAGCACCTCCTTTTTCAATCCTTAGCTCCAACTCTAGCAAGGTTGCAAACCCCTGCTTTAGATGATGCTTCTCCATTTTTTTTAATTTAGCACACTAGTTCAAATAAATTGGTGATTGAATGGTAAAGGACTTCCTCATGTTAAGCTCAGAAAATGAACTAAGAACTGCTTGTTCACTAATTTGAAGAATATTCTCTGAAATTACTTTGGAGACAATTTATGAGAGAAATTAATGTTAAATGAATGAGCGTTGGGTTTGGGTTAAATTAATGAGCAATTGTTGGATTGTGCAGAAGGAAAAGCATCTGATAAATGTGTTTGTTTTTGTAATTATTGAAACAATTAGGAATAACGATTGCATTAGTCTCCTTGATGACTGTGCAAAAATATACACACAATTTAACCAAACTAACTGACAATAACAATAACTAACAATTGTTCAGTATTATGAACAATATTCAAAATGAATATACAGTGGTACCGACTTAAGAATGTCATAGATAACAAGAATCAAGAATAAAGAAATGCGTCGCCACAAAAATGTCTTCCCAATTTTCCAAAAACATGTTCGCTATATGAAAGGAGAACGTCCTCCATGGAAGGAGAAACTAGCATGCGTTGAGATGAAAGTCAAGACAATCTTTTAATCGTGCAGACAAGTTTAATCTTGTCTGCACATTAATTAAAAAAAAAAAAAAAAAACAAAAACACTAGTTAGCTTCTGAGATCTTGTTTCCAAAATAGAAAATAAGCCCTTATTCGCCATTTTGAAATGACATTGTGCAAATCCCTGAGCTTTCCATAATCTCGCAAGAACGGTAAAATGCCTTGGACCGAGATTGACATAATTTCTAGATGTAACCATTCATATGAGATAGTCCGTATATCATTATTTAATTTACCTTTAGAAACAACTTCTATGTAACATGTTTATTACATTTATTACCAAAATTTACAAAGTCGTGGCATTACATGTAAAATGCGGCTCAGCTAACTAAATTTTCACAGAACGAAACGGCTCTCGGCTCGGATTAATTTTGTAATCCGAGGCACCACTGTATAGAAATACTATTCTATTAGGACATTAACTGCATTATAAGAAACAATGCACACACACAAACACACACACACACACAGACTCTCTCACATACACACACACCTACACACACACACCAGCTTCCTCTTAGCAATCGGCTGCTTCGTAGACTGCTGAGTAATACTCCTGGTAAGACTCTTTAACTCTACTGCACTATTCATGAGCTTCATTCGGGAAGATCTGAAGTGTATTGATGAAGAGTGTTACTGCACAGCAGTACAAAATAATGCAGATCTGACTAGAGTGCATCACACACAAACAGATTACCGATGCAGTGCTGGGTGGTGTGATAGCCAGCGATTCCTTATGACTGGGCTTTTCTTCTTCCTCCGCTGCTTCAGCCGCTTCCAGCTCCGGCTTAAACACATATCCACAGTTCCTGTACAACACACGTCTCAGTCCTTCAAACAGCATTGCACTTGCCGTGCAGCCCATCACAAAGGCTTCTGGCAGCTAAAACACACTTCTCCGAGCTGATCCAACTACTTCTGCCGGATCTCAGAAGTCTGAAGCGAGCACCGTCCTCTTCATCACATCATCCTGTCTGTTGAGATGAGAGCAGATTCTTCTATTGAAATGAGGGAGACAGAATTTTCCTAGCTTTCAGAAAGTGTGTGAACAGCCGAGATGGCACGTCCTTCCAAAGAGACACCATGATGCTCCATTAGGTCTGACACATGGGCCAGAAAGAACGGCTGAGACTGTGAGTGATGAGCTGCTTCTGGTATCAGTGAGGGGCGTTGACTTCTCCAGGAGATGCTGATCTCTCTCTCACTCTCTCTCTCTCTCTCTCTCTCTCTCTCTCTCTCTCTCTCTCTCTCTCTCTCTCTCTCTCTCTCTCTCTCGCCCTTTATCATGCTGTGCTCACTCAGCGTCCTCTTCACCTACTCTTTTTCTCTCACCCTCTCTCTCACTCAATCTGTCTCTCTCTCAAACTTTTTCTATCTCTCACACACACGCATACACACACACACACGCACATAAACACTCACACACACATTTCCTTTTCCTCAACTTGCCTCCATTTATCTCTCTCTTTTTCTCTGCCAAACAATGCTCCCTTTGCTTCTTTCTTAACCCCTTCTCTCTCTCTCTCTCTCTCTCTCTCGCTCTCACTCTGTCACACACACACACACACACGCACACACACACACACACACACTCTCTCTCTCTCTCATCCTTTGACATCGCTGTATCCTGACCCACATCCAGCACCATTACTTTAGTCAGTTGAATTCATTCATTCATGCTCCAACTGCACACAAACAAATAATGTTATCTCAAATACTGTAACCTTTCAGACACTGCTTTTATCCAAAAACACGAACAATTTTCCAAACATTGGTTATTTAGTTATTTTTTTATCAAGTTTGAGACAATTATACCCATTCTAATCTTGATGATGTAGAAATGCAACTCCAGCAGAAACTCCTTCACATTTGTAGCTCACTTTATATTGTGAAATGAACTATGTAGAAATATATTATGTGAGAAATGTAGAAATTTGCAAAAGCATACACATCAGGAAGTGCATATACTATACTGTATGATCATTGACTGTACAATATTTCATAACCTTCCTAATGTTTGTCAATACAATATACTGTATATTGCACACTGTACTTACTGTTACTTACTGTAATGTGTGAATACAGTGTATATATACAGTATATACGTTAATACCGTATTAGTCAATATTACTATTTTTTATTATAGCATATTTAATATTTTACTCAATGTGCAAAATCCACTACAACTACTGTGAAATTTCTCATTTGTTTTGTTATCAAGGTAAATTTTGTAAATATTGAAATAAACGTTTGCATTGAATAGTGAA
Organism: Paedocypris micromegethes; assembly: GCA_028031935.1. Classification (NCBI taxonomy): domain Eukaryota; kingdom Metazoa; phylum Chordata; class Actinopteri; order Cypriniformes; genus Paedocypris; species Paedocypris micromegethes. The sequence continues at coordinate 18,732,447 of CM051495.1, read as the reverse complement.
ATGCTTTTAATTTTTCTATTCAACACGCAGCTCTGTGTGGCATCATTATCCGAATGCACGGGGAAATTATCCTTACATTAGTGTGTGTGTGTGTGTGTGTTCATATTCCATTATGCAATGACACAGTCACCTATATTTGAGTGATACCTGAGAGATCATAAGAGAGAATGGTTTATACACCACTTCAAATAATCAGTATTACATTTCAGTCTGTAGTTCAGCCTTTGAGTGAAGTGTTTAATCATGTCATTTCACTAGCAGCAGGTGTATATGTGCACAGAGTGTGTGTGTGTGTGTGTGTGTGTGTGTGTGTGTGTGTGTGTGTGTGTGTGCGTGCGTGCGTGTGTGAACCTGAGTTTACACCCAAACTTCTGGCTTGAGTAGGCCTTGTCTGTTTATCGCCACAGTGGCTTCCTAATGGGACTAGAAGGTTCTTTGTTTTTCCCCATTGGCCACATGATTTTTGGGCTCTATGAGGAAGATATTTTGAATACCTATACATTTTTGGACCCTGAACGCTGTTGTGATATAGTAGCCTTTTCTTTTGAAGATTTTGACATTTGTGTTTTCCTTGTTTTATTTTAATCTTTTTTTAACGTCTGTGCTGATCATTTTATCTCCCTCTTGTGTTTGACTACTTAAACCTTTTGATTTATGTGTTCTGTGTTGGAACATGAAGTGAATGTACATTTGCACACCGGTCCTGTGCTTCGTCATGTCATGTTTAAATCAAACATGTTAAGGTCAAGTCTGAATTTTAGAACACTTTGTGTATTTGTAGTTGTTCTTTGTTTTATTCCATTGTCTTATTTTCCATTTATGAGAAGTGTTTTTGTCATCGTGCCCAGTTGTTAGTTAGCCATTGTTTGAGATTTTATTTTGTCTTTGTTGTTTCAAAAAGTCTCCTTCAAACTGCATTTGGGCCTTCTTCTGGAAAACCCTGACAAAGTTTAGCTTTACATTTTGCTCATTGAGCTCAAACCTGTGAGCTATTTTGCTTTCATGTGATTCCAGAGTGCGCTTATAAACAATTAATCTAGAGTTTATTTCTTGGAGAATGAGGTTTATTTGTTTGAAACAGGTTTGGTGTGTATTGTTTGAGGCAGCGTCTGGTTGTGATTTGGGAGCTGGAGCAGGTTGAGGGGCGTCTGACGTCAAGGACTGGCTGATTCACTCCTCTCGCTGTAAAACTATGAGGTAATGTGTAGCGTTGCTATGGCGATGGTGTTGCAAAACTGAGCACTGGACAATATTATATTGCACGCACACATACACACCCACACGTGATGAACCCCTCAGCGTCACTAAAAAAATCCACACGACGTAGTCACATGTGGAATGAATTAACACAAGGGAACAGAAGAAAGCGGCCGGCTGAACGCTTAAACAGCAGGTGTTTGTAGAACAAGAAAAAAAAGAAAAAAGCAGAGTGGCATCAAACAGATAAAAAATCGAAGCGCAATATTCATTTAACCGCATTGACATTTAACCAACTAGCGCTCGGATGTTGTGTCCTGTGCCAGGTTTGTGCTCTTCTGCCATCTACAGGAGCAAGAATATTCTTAACCACTATACTGAAGTGTGTGGGGGGTGAGGTGGGGGGGGGGGTAGTTTGGATTGTGGGAAGAAACCCGAGACCCAGAGGAAACCCATGCAAGCACGGGGAGAACACGCAAACATACAAAGCTACATGTTTGAGCCATATTTACCAGAATATTGCCAAATTAAATCAATGACTTGGCTACAAAAAATATAATCACTTTATTTTTAAGTGAATGGATGATTAAAAAAAGCAAAAGCCTCTCAAATTAATTACTCTATATTATTCAGGTAGAACTCTCAGAGATTTTTATGTAAAACAATACATGCGCTTTGTTTTCTATGTGTTAAATTCTGTAAGGTTCATGAATTCTCAGAAACAAACAAAGAAAGTTCCTGGTAACTGATACAGTTGGTGAAACCTGACGTAAACTCTGTGCTAATCCCGCGTTAGTGCTGGTCTTGAACTTTAGCAGAACAATGATGCCGCGTTAATACATTCAACTCAAACTTGGATAAATTGTGGAAACTAGTAATAGACATTCACAGTTCTGGAGTAAGAACACAAACTCCCTCACCCTCTCTCTCTCTATCTCTGTGTTTCTCTGCTCTCTCTCTCTCTCTCTCTCTCTCTCTCTGTCTCTCTCTCTGTTTCTCTGTTCCCTCACTCTCTTTTTCCTATCTATCCATCTGCCTGTCTGTCTGTCGCTATGTCTCTCTGTCTGTTTCTGTGTCTCTCTGTCTGTCTAAAATTATCTGGAGTTTCTCTAAAAATCTGCTGGAGAAAAAGTGGTAAATGTCATCATGTAGGTGGTGGCGTAATGTGTTTCCAGATCTAGAATCCAAGGTCACCCTCTGCGCACACATTAGCTCAGTGACAAATTTTCTGATTGCGCTAGAAACTCCTTTTCCCAGGAGTACTTAGTTACGTTTAGTGTGTTCTACATTTATCAGTGTCTGAGCCCTTTCAGATGGTTATGTTTTTTTGTTTTAGTTTGCTGCATTGTTTCCAACCTGAAAAGGATTTTCTTTTCTTTAAATAAAAAATACCACAATACAGTTAATTATCTCCATCAAAAATGTTTTTGAATTTTGACTACCGGTAATATAAGATTGATTACGAAACCCCCCCCCACACACACACACACACGCATGCACGCACACACACACACACACACACACACGCACACACACAGGAAGTTGATCAGTATTTACATAACACCACAAAGTAACTTTCAATGTGAGAAGTTGCTGTAATTGGCATTGCATTTATATGAGCTGGTTTTACCCAATAGTTTGACAGTTGTCCCAACAGAGATGTCATTGATGAATTGTTGACAATTGAAATCAAATATGTTGTCTGTCACACTCTCCTTTTTGGGTCTGTTGGCACTGGTATTCTTACACTTGTTTAGTCACTGTGTCACCTTTCTATTGTTTTTTCCGCCCTCATGTTATCTGATTAATTCCCATATGTATTGTCCTTCATGGTTGTTTTTTTTTTTTCTTTTCTTTTATAAATAACAGCCTAATCCCAGATCCTACATTCTGACCTGACTTCCCATGATGCAGCCATTTGGTCCAGTGGAATGTAAAATAGGGCTTTTCATCCAACTTTTCCCTCCCAACCGTAACCCGGCCTTATGCTAGTTACATTTACACATATTCACTTGGCAGATGCTTTTATACAGAGCGGTTGGTGTCTGCAGACTGTTCTCACTCAAGAAACGAAGAACACTGGAACGTGCCTAAATGTAGCTTTATGTTTATCTTTATTGTGTGTGTGTGTGTGTGTGTGTGGTGTGTGCGTGTGTTGTGTGTGTGTGTGGTGTGTGTGTGTGTGTGGGGTGTGTTGGGTGAGAGGGGGTGAGCAAATGAATAAAATTAGAGATGAAGAGAGAATGTAATCTTAATCTCTGCTTTCAGGGCTACATTTGATGCTTTATTACCAATCTAAAAATAATTGTGTCAATGAAAAGTCCTCATAAAATAAGAAGTACAAAATGTGCATTAAAATTACAAAATGCTGCAAATAGCTTTTAAAATTGATTAATCGTTCTGGTTCCATCCAATGTCTTTCACTGTGGAAGTCAGACAAATTTCCACAATAAAATCAAAATAGGTTGATAGATTTTCCAGTGGTGTGGTGAGCACGAATCTGTGTTTCTCACTAAAAGGGAAAAATCTCCAGAGTTTCCCAGAAGCGCTGGGCTATCGAAGACCGTTTTAAAGAGCTTTCGGTGAGAAACAGATCACTGACCATAAGATGAAGGGTTCTGACCAGACATTTTACAGCGCTTTCATCTTCTCTTCTAAATAATGTCATCACTGGCAACTGTAAAGCTGATGTGTACAGTGCTGTAGAGATATAGAGCCTTTTGGATCCTGCCAAACGTTCAGCAGCTTTTTGATCATAGTCATGTGAGTCAACTTATACAGCAATATCATTATTTCTTCAAATAGCTTTGGCAAGTTTGCTCTACCTTAACAGAATTACCACGTGTGTCCACTGATACCGCCAAAATCAGCAGCCAATATCCCCAGAGGACAATATCACATTAAGCTTGACCTGCTGTTTACAGCCATGATGGGATGTAATGAGACGGGTGTCTGCTGCAGCCTGATTCTGCTGTAAATGAAGTCAACATCCTGGAGCTCTGTGTGTACCATTAAACAAATCCCAAAATAACAAGTAACACCTAAAAACATTTTTTATAAAAAAAACATCTATGTTCATTTCATTAACTAAACGTAAAGTTTGATGTTGTATTGATTGATGTGTAAGTATGAAAGAATATACACATCAAAATCCACAAGATGAATATCAAGACTAATAGAGACATTGGTGTTCTCATCTCATAATTTCTGTATCTCCCCACAATCAACACTGCGCACATCATCCCAGCGATATGTAGATCACATGACCGCTGGCTTCTCAGTGTCCTTTAACAAGCCCACAGGACAAAGCGTGTTTAAAAATAGAACAGACACCCAAGCTGCTCTCATGTATAATAAATGGTAGTAGATATGGAGTCAGCAGGCCTCACCTGCCCCCCGACCACTCGCCAACACCAAAAGCCACTAATTAGCCCCCCACAATTGAATGAACACTACAATTGACTTCTTCAGTCTATAACAACTATTCTCTTTGAAAGCCTTACTAATGGACAGTGTTTTACAACACCTGGATTATTCCGCAACGGTTCTGATAAATAAATGGCTTTGTTTGTTGACTTGCAAAGATGCAACTTGAGCCTAGATGAAGATGGCAAGCTAGCGTATGCTTCGATCCACAGAGCCGGCCGTTCTCCATCTGGGAAGGAAACAGGAACCACAGACAAGGCCTTTGAAGCATGTTACACAACACACATGAGCCTGGCACAAGGAACAGACGTGGACAGCTGTGTGATTGCCACTGTGAATGAACTTCACACATATTAGAGCCATTCACTAAGACATAACCTTCACTTGATCATCTAAAAGCACATTCGTGTCCTTGGATTTTCTAATTCTATAACAAGTAAAAGAGCAATGAGATTTTCTGAAGATCAACTGACACATAAACAGACAACAAATCCTCTGGATTAAGGAGCTCAGACCATCCAAAGTTGCTCAACATCTGACATATTAGCAATAATAATCAGATCTCTGCTTAAAATCAGAAAATGCCACGAAGTTGCTTGCTGAATAGCAGACAGGAAATCACTGAATCCATTAGTGACCCTGACCACCAAACATAACCAGACACTAGGGGATCACCTTTGATCTGATTTGAGTTAATGCTTTACTACGGGCCGATGATAAGATTTGAATTGGCTGAATTAATTTGTATACAGTGACCCCTAAGATATGACAACAAACTATGAATTCACAAATAACAGCTCTGTGATTGAAGCCAGTCATGGATCTGTGGCCGTACAGAGACAATCCTGGTGTGGCCGGATTCTGGATCTCTTCTGCTAAGAAACAAATCACAATAGAATTGTACCTGATGTCTTTAACCAGCCATAACCTGGCAAAGATCTAGAGTGTGGCTCAGATGTAACGTTTGATGGTTGATGTGCAAATTTGTGGCTCTCATGACACGGATCTAAACTTAACACAAAGGTGAACATCAAGCTGTGTTTGACACAAATTTACGAGCATCAATACTGATTTCAATTGAAGTTAATCCACATTTTATTACTAGCAATTCCTTAGATCAATTCTGTTTTGGAGAACAGTTTGAAATAGTTCCGCTATTTTTTGCTCATCACAGTGTTTTAAGCTCATGTGCAAATCTGAGTCAAGAAGTTCCTGGCACAAGGCGATGTTTTTCACAAAGCGGGATGGCAAACTTCACTGAGGCGCTGCTTTGGTAAGTCGGCAGCTGAGTTATGGTGGAATCAGACAGGCTCTAAAGATCCACATTGTTTCCAGATGGAACTTTCCAGTCTTTGCGTCACAGGTAGTGGATGTAGATACATTTTCTGACAGCTGCTGACTCCCGCTCTCCTGAAGGATGAAATAAGTCAGGTGGCTGGATTAGCAGGACTGCTATTCTCACTTAACCAAGGAGATCCATCAAGACCGCTGAGGTTTCGTGAACGAAAATCAAGGGTTCAATTCCCAGGAAAAGCATGAAGTTGATGGATCGAAAAAACTGTAATGCAGCGTAAGTCGCTTTGGATTAAAGAGACGACTAAATGCACACATGTAAACGTAATATCCAGTAGAAATGTGATTTAAAAGCTTGAAAGCAGATGCCAAAAGAGTGTGTCTGCAACTTTCCGTTGAGCCTTTCGATTACCATCTCTAATCTAAGCACCATTATAGCACTGTCCCATATTTCATGATTTAGGTCATATTGAGACAGATAGATATCACAGCTCGCTCTAACAGAAAGTCTGATAATGAAAATGAAGGAAAGGAGGCAGGGAAAAATAAAGCGAGCACTCACCACCAGCACCGAAGTGCGCACCACCTCGGACACGCTCTGGCGTAACTCGGCGGCGGTACCGGGCTTGCTCAAGCCGCGGGTGAACTTTCGGGTCTCGGGCTGAGCCGATGAGGCCATCGCACCAACGAGTGTTGCTCTAAAGGTGAACTCTACCGAAGCATGTCTGCAGACGGACGCTCACACACTCACATAGTCCGTGGTCAGGACGTGTCCTTCACAGGACGCAGCTTCGCATTCCAGGTCCGTGTAGAGTGAACATCAAACCTGCCCGTAGTTCCATAGCTGAGAGCTGACAGTTATCTCTACCATTCCTGTCGGAGCGTCCCGCGCCCGCCGCTGCTCCGGTGTGCGTGTGACGTCACTCCCGCCCCTCGGAAGAGCGCGGCCGAGCCGAAATGGATTAGCGTACGATCCTTTAGTTCAGACCACAGGTTGTGAACTTGTTTTAAACTTTAAAATAAACCCAAGTGCTGCAAGTTGACATTTGAACGCTAGTGTATACATTTACTGTTTTTATTTAGTTATCGTTTTAAATAAAGCATTATTGTAACATATTTATATTATTTGCAGATACTGTTTATGCGTGCATATATTGTTTATGCGAATTGTAAACTATTAGAATAAATTAGCTTCGAGACGAACATTAAACTTAGCATTACTTTCGACACGAGTCTAATTGTGAATGCATAGTCAAGGTGACACTTTTCTGCGATTATGCTGTACGTATTCGGTTTGATACGAAGTAATATTTTATAATTGTGCGCCGACTAGCGGCCGTAAACTCATTCAACATCATAAGCAATCAGTAATTCTCACATGCTAGAAAACAAAACACCAGCAAATGTGAAGCATAATTTAATTTACATCTGCAAATTACATTACACATACAGATTACACTTCTGACACAAATCACAGCGCTTTGAAAGCATAATAAAATGATTGATCACAACACTATGATTACAATTTGTGAAAAATATAAAAGGGCATAAAACACTTCTCCACACACATGCACACACATACACACACACGCGCGCGCACACACACACACACACACACATACAGCTATACAAGATGCATTAAAGACATGCAACAGTCGCCGTTTATACTACCTGCATTTTTTATTTCAGGGCTGTTCGCGTCATGTCTTTGTCCACAGCATCAAAAGATGCTCTTTTTGTGATTAAAAACACCAGATTTAAATTTCAGATTTTTAACCTGCACTTTGTTCACTTCCATCATTAAATGACTGGATACAAACATGCAGCACAAAACCCTCTCACAACTGCAGATGTACAGACGCACAAGCACAAGAACTTGTCTTGTGAGTTCACAAGCACGTAAAAAAACACAACAAAGTCGGAAACACACAGGACATTTGCACCAGATCCAGACTCAATCCAGTGTCGTTTCTGAATCCACCCGTCTTGAGAGTTGCTCCTCTTCCAATGGATTCTTAGCCAAAACTATTAAACGCAGAGACGCATCTGACGTCACCTTGCTTAGGAAAGTCCACTAGACATCAACAAGGCCAAAACATGGGTGTGTGCAATAAATATACTCTGAATAATATATAGGTAAATAGCCCTAATATCTGTTGACCAGGCTCACAGCCCTCGTCCCTGCATTGCAAAACTCTTTTACACTATGTGCATTTGAGAAAGTATTGATTTTCGTTCTTAAAGCAGCAGCTACTACGTAGTGTCGTGTAAAGGAAGTGAAGTGACATTAACTGTAGGAATCTTCTCATTGTTTCTACTCCCTGGGGTCTTATGGGTAAAATCATGTGCTGATCATTTTGGAATCAGGTTGAAATGACTGTGTGTTCCTGAAAATAAGACCTAGTGAAGAACAGAGCTCTTCATGAACATCTGCAGATAATCTAAAGCGAAATAAAGTCTTAGTCATGTGAATATTCTGTCACTACTCTTGATACACTGCTATTTAAGATGATAAGATAAACTCATCTTGATTCTAACACAGAGTTGAAAAAATGTTTTCTGTTGCTATAGTGTTTTAATACTTTCAGTGATCAGACAGAATTTTGGCTTTGACTGTCATTTAGGACGTAATAGTCACATAAGATTGAGAGTTTGTTGCCGACCATGTTTTGCAGAAAATAAGCCGTAGTGCATCTTCCGCAGCAAAATGTCTTAAAAAAACATACAGTGCTTTCACTTTGAAGAGAGTAATTTTCTAGATGTTGCTATGATACAGAGATCCATAAGAGCAGAGCATATCTAGAATCAACCAGGAATTTTTTTACAAGTTTGATATTTACCTGGAATTTATTTCTTTTAGATTCCCTGATTCTTCCAGTTTTATTACCGTGGGAATGTGATGATCAAGTGCATATTCACAATGAAAAAAAAAGTAAAGATTCTGGTTAATAAAAAAGAAAAAGTGCAACCAGCAAAAAAAGCTTGGCTATGAAGAGATTTAAAAGGGGAAAAAAGGTGAAAGATCTGCATAGCACTTCTCATTGTAAAGCCGCTTATAGTGTGCTTATGTTTAAGACATGTAAATGGTTCCACCAACATCTGCCTCACATCTGTCTTCAAAAATCAGATTCTTGAGGATTGTAAGGTCTCCTTTAAGGTTTAGGGATTCAGAAGTCACAGTCGTTCGGATCAGAACAGCGAGATTCGCTATAATAAAGGGCCGAGGCGGATTTGGGTCTGCTGGTGCTGGCCTGACCTTGATTCTGGTTCTGTCCATGCCGACCATTGTTGTTGTTGTTAACCTCCGCATTCATTGTCTCTGTGGTGATGACCCAACTGGCAGGACGCCACTTTTTCAAAGCGTACGGCGTCTTAACTCGTTTTTTGATTTTCTCACCGGATCCCTCTGTCATGTCACCAGCAGTTGGACCCCCTGAAGACAAAAGTGGATGTCGCTCAGCAACTTGATGATGTCTAAATGGTGTACGTACGTCAAAGTGAAATCTGATAGACAACATATCAAATTCCAGAAAAATGAGTGATAGTGATTTCTCACAATGATGAGATGAAATAATCTCTTAATTATATCATTTTAAAGTACCATAGTTCTCTCTATATAACACATTCACACCATTATTAAAAAAGAAAAAATAAAACCTCAGGCAGTATTCGAGTGTCACTCGGAATTAGGGCTTGTGTTGCTGCGAGAACTGGCCTCCCTGTGTGTAGCTCAGCGTAAGACAGGCAGCGGTGCAAATAAGTGCAGATAAGAAGATGGCGGAACAAAGAACTGCAGTGAATGTAATTTACTATCATTTAAAAAAACTGCTTTAAATGTAATTATGTCTGCTATGGCTGAATAATTCTATTATTCCTGCTATGGCTTCCCGACAACAATAATAAGGTCCATAGCGTGATCCTTTTTTTAATTGTTCATCCCATAAGACCAACACACTTTTTTCGCCGAAAAAGCAAATCGAAAAATTGAATCAAGAATGCAACCACCGTGGCAAAATGTCAAAAATCTTATTTTATCCTCGCTGCTCTTTCACGTGGCTGCTAAAAAGTCACATTCATTCAGCCTGAAGGAAACTTTGACCTATTGCAGAATGTGTGAGATTCATATCATAAAATAATATTTTTTTCCTGATTGCCTCAAAAACATATATTATTTTTTACACTGTGCACTAGTATTTATACAATTATAACATTTTAATCAACCTTTTCCACTTCTAGAATACCCTACCCTACCTTACCCAAATGTATGTAATGACCCTAAAACAGGCTTCAAAGTTGTAGTGCCCAGACAAAGGTCCCCACAAGTGCCCAACTTCAGTATAAAATTTTTAATATTTGGGGCCTCACTTTTCACATACAGTAAATGCCTGTACACACACACACACACACACACACATACACACACATGCACAGTCTTTTCCTGGCACACATCCCTTTCCCACACTCATGTGCCAATCCTCCCACTTGAACCAACTTCCGGAAGAAACAATGTATCATATCTTCACAGACTAGGCAGGTGTCTGTTACGTCAACCCATGTCTTTCCCACACTTTTTTCTCATCAGAGACCTCCAAACTAATCAAACTCTCATCTTCTCACAGATTAAATAAAGGCGGCTCGGACTTTGAGGAAACTGACCAGGTGGAGAAGGAGAGACTCCTGACAAAGAGTAAAGTGAGAAGAAGACATTCCAGTTCAATAGTGGACACTTGTTCTGGCCCTGGCTGTTCACCTCCAACATGAACATGAATAGAAAAAGAATCTCTGTATAGCGCCTAATAATTCGTGGTGTGACGTCAGCAGAAGATATTGGTGATAAGAAGAAATTGTCTAAAAATGTTTAGCTCTGTTTAAGTTTAGTTAGAAATGTTGTGTTGTCAATTCAATAAATCAGAAAAATAACGAATCCTAGTTGTTATAGTAGGCATAGACAGGGGCGCCACTACAAGTTTTGGGCTCCATGAAAACATTTTGTGATGGGCCGTATACCTGCACACAATCTTAAAATGCTGTTGATTTTTAAATGATTTAGTAATTTTATCAATACCTTGTCAAAATGGTGAAAATGTTTAAATAAATTAGATGCAATACATTAACTGACAAATGTCTTAAATGCCAAAAGGCTAACTTCTGCTGGCAAAAACATTCATCAAATTTCAACCAGCAACTGTCTTTCTATTGGCAGGAAAGCAAAAATGCCTAAATAAATAAATCTGATAGTACTATCCAGACAGTCAGCCAGACAGTTAAAAAAGTCAATTTATAGTCAAATAAACAATTTAAAACGTAAGAAGTTTGAAAATTTTTGAAAGCTTGGAGAACTGCTGAGGAAACTTGCATGTGTGTACGTGATTGAGGCTGTGTTTGTATATAAGACACATAAAAATAAAACAAAATCTGTCATTCTGGTGTCTTTCTTGATGGTAGTTATGGGGAAAGTTTGCTTGCTTCTAGGTACGTATAAGGGGCCACAAACGAAACAATATCTGTATATAGTGTGAAAGGATGTTTTGTTTTTTAAGTGGTGATGATGTCACAGATTTCTCTCCTCACTCACCTAATAATGGCAGGGTGGTGATGGACAGATCTAGTGAATTGGGTCTTTCAGGTCTCCGCACACGATTCTGTCTCAGTAACGCTTCTCCATGTCTCTGACCTTGAGTTTGAAGAGGAACAATGGATGGAGCAAGACTGGGTCCGGGAGGAGGAACAGGCTCAGCAATAGTGCCATCTGTGTTCGGGACAACACCTTCGTTGTCTCCTCCGCCTTCACCTTCTTCTTTGTCTCCATTCCCATCTCCCTCACCATTGTTGTTATTGCTATTGTTGTTGTTTGCATTGTCTGAGTGCACTTCTCTACTTAGAAGAGGCTCCTGTTCATCAGGGCTAGTGTTTAAAAGACCAAAATTCAAGTCCTCTGAACTCCTGACAGCAAGATCCGATTCATTTCCTGGAGCCGCGGCGCTTGCATAAGTATTTGCGCTTGTCACAGAATCATTGTTAGTGACAATAGTCGACCTGGCCACACGCGTCGCATTCGCCGAAATGCTTTTAGCCCCACCCATCTCCACCTTCTTCAAATTGGACTTGCCGAGTTTCCCAAATTTCATCCGGAGGGAGGTGGCGGTTTTCCCTGAAGCCTTAGTGTGCAGACTTAGGCTGCTCGGTCTCTTAGGGACGTTTTGCTGCTTGGGTAAGATTGTCAGAGGCGTTTCAGCAGGCCGATTGGCAGCTTGTGACCCGGAAACTTCAGCAGCCATCTTCATGAGTGGGTAAAGTGAGGTGAACGTTTCTGGAGAGCAAAATTGTTTCTGGGAATGTTCCATTAGACTCTCGTCAGAGCTCTCCCGCAGGTTTCTCTGGACTTCACTTGGGTCCAGTTTTAGTGTTTCGAGGTCTTCCCGAGTCAGTGGTGCACATAGAGGACCAGTGCAGGACATTGTTTGAGGCTGGGTAGTGAAGGGCTCGGGGCTGGCAGAGGAGCCTTCAGGGCCAGGTTGCCTTAGCTGGGCCTGCTGCCACTCATAATTGATGCAGTTTCTGTTCTTCTCGGTAGGATTTGGCCCTCCCACTAAAACGGGATTCACAAAGGTATCATTGTGAAGGGGTTTAGCCGTGCCCTCGTGGTCTTCAGTGTTAGAGGAAACGCTTTCAGGGTGAGAACCGATCCTGGGTGTCTGCCAACCAGCAGAGAAGTTCCTAGAAGGTATGATGATGTGCATATTATTAACGGCTACAAAAGCCCTGCGAGAACAGTGATTTATTTGCATTTTGGGTTCAACATTTTTTCCTGTGTCCGCCCATATTGTATCTGGAACCTGGTTGTTGACAATTAGGTCTTAATTTAATAGCAATGACAATATAGGAAAAGGGAAGCTTAAAAGATCTAGATAAAAGATGTGAAGCAAACTAATGGATCAAATAAATAAAGTTATTAGGTCAGTTTTGACATGCACAAGCCATATCTGGAGTCTTATTTAAGCTTATGTTTCAGTCAAAATAATATTGTTGCTAATTTGATTGCTCGTTAAATAATTTGTGCATACAAATTGTCACCAAAAGCCCTGTTCATATTGATCATAGTAAACAAAATATGTTTTATATCTCATTTCCCTTGTATAACTCGTAACTGGTTTAGCTAATCAGATCAATACAGCTTTTACATTGTGACAGATTCTCCATCAAATTACAGTCAAATATGCCGAGTGCCCTGATTAAAAGTCAAAACACACAAAAACAATGTACAATGTAACATACTTGTACAATTTTAAATGGGAGATGTAAGCTATAGTTAAAAAATCAAAATAATGATTAGTGTTTAATTGTACGTTCCACAACATATTGAAGCAGAATTCAGCACAACAAGCTGGTGTTTACCTGTGGTTATACAGTTCAGCGCTGGAGTTTAGAGCAGGACTGGCAAACTTTTCTCTGTCCCAGATCACAAGCAGCTCCGCCAGTCTCTCCTCTGCACACTGAGCCGTGAGTCGAGCTTCAGCATCCTGGTCCCAGCAGTCCTCCATGGTCTCTTTCAGAGAGTGCACCGTCTGCACACACAGTCCTTCTTTAACTCTCCATTATCTCTACTAGGGGATTGGTGGACAATACAGCACTTTTGAAAAACATCTTTAATAAAAATAGATGACAATCTGTCGTGACATGAGTGAAATGAGCTATACAATGTCTGCAGCGTGAGAATAATATTTAAATATTCCATTATTATATTCATTATTTTGTTTTATTTTTAACATATGAATTAGCCAAAACAGCCTTAATGGAAACCCTCTGGAACAGTGAAACTAATTACTAAGTTTCATTACTGAAATTACTAATTACTAAGAAATTAACTAAGGTTAATTTCACCTTGTTTATGCAGTTGATATTAACCCAGTCCAGATGCTTGTTCCTTCTTTATTATGCCGATTTAATTAAAACTAACACAAAAATAATTCACCTAAATGTGACAAAAGACGTGCGCGACGATAAAACCAAATCTATTACAACACGCGGATGTGTGTCACTCCATCAGGGTTCCGAGAAGTTCAGAGAAACATAAAGCTGAACGATTTGTAAATCACTTGGATTAAACATTTTATAATTTACCAAAAAAAAACCTAGAGCGAACAACTCTGAGGAGGCAAATCTTTTACGGAATCAGACTGTGAAAAACGCTCTTTCAGCCTCACACTGAACCTAATCATGTGACATCACATTGTAATTAACATCACCCAGGATCCTTTGCTTCACCATCTTCCTGTGTTTTGTGGTTATGTGTTTTATCAGTTTCAATCTGTCTAGGTTGTTATTGTATTTAAGGATTTTTCTCTCTCTTAGGATTGGGCCCAATATTTAATGACTGATCAGATTGGGAAGCCAAAAAATGTGATTAGGACATCCCTAATCTCAACCACTCCGTTGCTGAAAAGCATCTTCTCACCAGACTGTTTTCCTTCCAGGCTTCTGGGAATTTTGGTCTCTCTTTTTCTCGAGACACAAGTGCCTGCATGTCCTCTATAGTCGGGTGATTGCCCGCCTCCGCCTGGAACGCCATTTGAAATTCTGGCACTGTCTCACCTGATAGAGACAGCAAATATAGTAGATTAAAAACAAATGTGTGTGTGTGTGTGTGTGTGTGTGTGTGTGTGTGTGTGTGTGTGCTACCAGACCTGGGAAGATGTCAGCACAGCGCATGAAGGTTTCCCAGTACAGCAGGCCCAGTGCATAGACATCCACTTGTTTCAGAGCAGACTCACAATCCCTTAGGTTCACTGCCCCTTCCAGCACTTCAGGTGCCATGTACCGCACCGTGCCCACCTACAGATGCAGTACAGTCAACAATACAATCAAATCTACAGTTGGTTATAGCCCTAGCTGCTCACATAATGTCACATAACATCACATAAGAATGCACAGCCAAATCACAAAGCAGTGTTTAAACATGTGCATATTTTATTGTTCATTCCTTTGTACCAAAAAATAGCACTGCAGAATTCATCATAAACAAGAAATACAATGCCAAAAGAAATGTTCTAAGATGCTGTAAACAACTGTCTATAGTGTCGTACTAAAAACACAGATGAGAAATTGTCAGAAACCCTGAAAAAAATACTTTTATTAAAAAATGTTTTATTGTGTTTTCTTGAAAAATTGTCCTTAGTATCACACTGTGTTTTGTTTACTGTTCATATTGAACAATTTATAATGCATAAATGTGTAGGTATTTTTACAAAATAAATTATTTTTAGAATAGATTTATTTTGCCATTTCCAAAGTACAGTATATTGAAGCATATTCCAAAATGTCTTGTTTTAATAGTAAAGATAAATCCTCCTCAGTTAAATGGGATCCATTGTGCTGTATATGCCATTGTAAATCATTTTTTGTTTTGTTTTACCAAATTAGTTTATTTTTTTATCAACTGTGTTTTTTTTCCACAGGGTGGTGCATTTCTGATTCTATGACATTTATGTTGCAACATATGTAAACTAATAAAATACCCTGCTCCTTTCTTTTCCGCTAATAAAAAAGGCTCGACAGGTTGAGCATGTGTGCTGTGTGTCCGTTCCAGCCAAACAGAACTGCAGCTAAAAGCCTTCTGGGATCTAAATATTACAGCCAATTTTCTCTGCATGTTTGTTATAGCTCACCAGAAGATTTCATCTCGTATAGTTGAGTCTCTGCTAAAATAAGATTTTATGAAAATCCATCTGAGAAATACAACAAATCTATACTGTAATGCTCTTGCTGACCTCACTGATGGCACTGTTGTCCTCATCACCGTGCCCAGGTGGTTTCTTTCCAGTCAGCATCATGGAAAGGCCAAAGTCACTGATGGCGCACGAACCATCTGCCTTCACCAGCACATTCCTGCTGTTTAGGTCCCGGTGGGACACGGCCGGTTTATACACGTCTGACATCAAGAGTAAGAAGATGATGGGGGAGGATATGGATGGGAAACAATAATAGAAATCAGAAATAGTTCTCCCACTAGAGGGCACAGTAAACCTCCAGAGTTATCTGGTATATTAGTGATATCAAAGTGCTTATAAATATAATTTAAATACATTTAATATAAAAGCCCTTTTTAGAATTGAAATATATTTATACACCTACCAGACATGTTTATTCAAATTAACTTGCTTTTTTTAATGCTTTGATGTTTCTGTAGTATAAATGAAAGAAATGAATCAAATCTTAATAGTTTACATTACAATGAGAATTACATTTTCAATTAGAAATTCGAAAGCCTTTTTCATAGTATAGCCTTTTTTAAACTTGGATTTTTAGACCAAGGTCTAATAAAAAAAAAAACACTAAACATTTCCACTAAACATTTACGGTATTTGTAATTTACGGTATTTGTACTATGTGTTATACAGAGTTTTTGACAGGTTCTATCCTAACTAATATACAAGCAAAATTAATTGATAAGAATAAAATAAGTTATAACATTTTTTCAAAACAAGTTTTTTTTTTTTTTTTAAATAAAAGTGATATCATATAATATTATAAATTAAATAATACATTTACTGTATACATTAGAAATTACTTATTTGTACATTAACTAAGGGTTGGTTGATTGATCATATCTACCCTGATTATATATGTGAATGGTTCATTAAATTATTTATAAATCATTAGTTTAATCAACAATCAAAAGTTATTAAAACGTACTAATATTATTACAGTTAAATCAGTTTTGCTTATATTTAATGTGTGAAACTGTAAAAAAAGGAGAGGGCGTGACATCTCTTTTATGCAAGCATGGGGAAAAAACATAAAAACAAGAACTCAACAAGATCGTTGTGCATTTCAGCAGAAAGCAGAGCCAAAATAAATAAATGAATAAAAAAATGAGCAAAAAGAAAAGTGTCCCATCCCAGAGAGTTGCTTCCTATTTTAGACCAAGACTAAAAATAAAGTATGGACACACACACACACAAACACACACATACACACGCAAACACACGCACACACACGCACACACACACACACAGCCAACGTGCAGGCAGGTGAGGACTTCAGAATTACAATCATTATTTGGTTAATGAACCATATAATTGCACTTGCTATTTAATTATCATTACAGTTTGCCATCTTTATGGAAAAACACAGTGAATAGGAAACAGTAAAAAGGATTTAAAAAAAATAACAGTGAAGTCTGTGTAACACCAATTTCCAGTCTCATGTAATGATAATATATCGGTAGAACTTGTGAACGGATGCGCCCTATCTAGTGCTAGTCAGCATGAGTAAATTGTGATGACTGTGTCTCACCCCCCCTCTGAATCTCTGTGTGTAGGTAAGCGAGACCCCTGGTCACAGTCAGAGCCAGACGACAGCAGCTCAGCCAGTCCACAGTGTGACCGCTCAGATACGTGCACAGGGAACCCTGGGAAACAGAAGGGAGTGCTCGATTTAGAGGAAATCCGCTGTATGTACAGGGAGGAATGCACAGAAAAGGAAGGCCAGATTATAAACGTTCCCCACAGAAGAATAACGACGTAGCTCCGCATCCTCACGTCTCTTTTGCAACCTGACCTGAGGTTAACCCACAGGAAGTACTGGCTGAAAGCCCACGGTTATGAATAATTGAAAGCATCCCAGCACAACCAGTAATCTCTCTCTGCTTCTCTATAATATCCAGACGGTCAGTGGGTGGGAGGTTACGTTAGGAGAGGGGTTTCTCACTGTGGTGGCCCTGATTTGTTTTCAAGCCTCTTTCATATTTATAACATGTTCCAAAAGAGAAAAAGATTTAATTGCATCTTTTTATGTTAAACTGTTATGCACCATTTTAAACAATAACATGTTTTTAAATCAATGTAAAGTTAACTTATCCATACAGTGTATACAGTGCTGTGGTCAATCTCTGCATCTCTGAGCTGAATAATGTATGCTCAGAGTAATAAAACAACCCCAAACAATAAACACTTGTTGAGCATTAAAAGTTCCACCTCAGTTTCACAGAGTATAACTGTTGTTCATTCTCTTTCACGTCCTTGTCTTACTCTCTCTTTCCTTCCTCTCTCATTTTTTCCTTTGTCTATCTTGTGTGTGTGTGTGTGTGTGTGTGTGTGTGTGTGTTCAAGCTCAAGTTCCAGTTCATGTTCATTTATATAGCGCCTTTCTTAGTCCGAGACCAACACAAAGACGCTAAATGTGTGTGTGTGTGTGTGTGTGTGTGTGTGTGTGTGTGTGTTGTGGTTGTGTGTGTGTGTGTGCAGGTGCACGCAAAAGCATATTTATAAGTCTCAAATATAAACTACAATGAAAACATTTAATTTTTGCTAATTAACAAACATCAAATATGACAATATTTACATATACTTTTATAATATACTATATTTAAAAAGATAATTTGCCTGCATATTTATTGACTGCCGACCTGCCCACTAAAGCTGATTGGCAGGTTTGAATTGACTGGTTAAATTTGCATGTCCGTTGGAATCTTGTCTGTTTCTGTCAAACGCAACGCATTGCTAATGTAAGCCACTAAATCTTGAAGATGTCTGGAAAAACCCCACAGTAGATCCTTACTCTTTTTTGCGTATTCTCTTTGAAATATGACACACCCTCTTGCCAGCCACGGCTTTGTGCAAATCACATTTAAAAAGAATTCTGGAGACAGGAAATTAGAAGGTGTAAATGACAAGATGGAAAGAGTGAGAGCTTCATTCGACACGTATTTTCCAGGGAGGTGAAGAGCCACCACAAGATCAATCGTGACATCAGATCCCTTTGGTGTCTAAATATAACCTCACAATAAATGTGCATGCTTATTCTTTTCAAGCTGTGGAGAAGAACAGGGTAGGAACGGATGCACAGAAAACATCATCAAACATTATATAGACAGAGCTGCTCAAACTCCTTACAAGGACCAAAAGGCACATGCATCTTAGAATCAGTTGATATTATAGCAGCGTTTAATGAGTTTACACGTGCACTTTTCAGCCTTTATTCAATAATCTATGCTAACATCAGTTCATCTAATTCATCGCCCTCTTAGTTCTTCTACCATGCAATCCTTTACTTCCACTGTTTTCTCAAAATCTATCATCAACTTCCACCAAGATTTTTTTTCCATCGCAGTCAGCCGTTTTTTTGGAAATGGGCGTCAATAAGAGACAGGCCACTTATAGAAGATATATGATATATTACAGGGATACATCAATGCCACTTTTATGAGTACAATACTTCCATTTCAGTACTCGAAAATATTTCATTTAAAGTATACTTAAGAATAAGGGGCATTAATAAACATATTTGCTATTTAGTGCACAATATTTGAATAAACTAACAACATGTTTCCAAGAGTTGTGCTGCAGCGTGAGTTGTGTTGGTTTAGAAACAAACTCTTTGTACTCATCGTGTTGGGATTTTAGGTGAACAAATTACTTAAACACGCTACATTTTGAGCCTCTGGACAGATTTGTTGAACTCAACTTGCGGTCCGCCATTTTGTTGTTCGCCTAACTTGCTTCGCCTCGTCTCACGCGGTCTCTACTCTGAGCTGTAGTGATGCGTGTCGTTGCCGTATGAACCGCTCTGAGAGCGGTTGGAGGAGAGCCGGACTTCCCATCACTCGAGCGCCTATGATTAATCCTTTTTTACACCACTCAAACATTTCTCACTTCTGGTATTGGTGGACTTTGATTTGAGTATGAATACTTTGAAAAATGTGGTATTGAGGTCCATACCCGATACCGGTGCATCCCTAGTATATTATATACAATACAGAAAACAAAGTTTGAATATTGTACACAGGAATTTGGGTTCTTATCTAAAAGGACAATAATAAGCAGTTTTATCGTGCTATTATTGAATAAAATACTTACATGTGGGTAAAACTCCATCAGCAGGAGATACTCGGTCCTGCCCTCAGTGCCGACACGCTCCTCACACTCTAAAAAGCGTGCGATGTTCTCATGGAAGAGGAGGAGACGGTAAATCATGCGCTCATTGGTGAATTGTTGGCGGTTTGCGGAAACAAAGACTTTCACCGCCACAGATCGTTCCTCCAACGAACCGCGATAGACCGTCCCATACCTGCCTCGGCCTATAAGCTGTTGACAGGAAGACACAACAATGAGTACGTTAGAGAAATGCGGAAGATTGAGATGCTCTACCTCTAGCAACGTGAGGTTGTTCAAATCCAGAGAAGGTGGAGAAAAGGCCGTCTCCAGGACATTCAGGCTAGGCAGGGAATGTTTGCCACGTCCTGGAACCATCACACATAAAAGAAATGAAGCCATGATTACAGAATCGCTCATCTGTCATCGCATTTGCCTACCTTTCAGGAGACAGTAGCCAATAAAAAGCAGAGGGACGAGGACAGCAAACATTAGCACGACTGATACTGCAATGACAATGGTTCCCTCTCTGTAGAGCTGGCGAGAATCTAAAACAATAAAAAGCAATACAGTCAACAAACATATTCACCGACAGATTCATTATTCAAAATCTTTACGACATATTCTGCTGTTTGCATACGAGTCACTGAAATAATTAGCTGATGTCGTCATAAATATAAAAAATAGGACTGTTTATTTTTCTGAAGAGCTGATAAAAATGGGACTTCATCTTAGCTCTAGTGCTAAATATCTATCAAATGTTTATCTTCTTCATTTTGTATTAATATGAATTAAATACGTTTGTGTTTTTTTTATATGAGAAAAAAAGCTTTATTTTTAATTTTACACTGCGATCAAAACATTATTTGAGAAGTAGGAAGGATTTTATTTTACAATGTACATTTTATATAGAGAATTGTTACTACTTTTAAATATTGAGCATTGGATTTGACCTTTTATTCTAAGAAAGAAGATATTACTTGCAATATGGTATCGAGATTACCAGTTCAAAAAAAGGTCTTTATTGTTTTCTATTATTCTTGCAAAAACAAATACAAGAAAAGATTAGTTTGACCCTGGATGCTTAAAGCTGATGAAAACATTATCGTATTCTATACGCAGTCTGGTAAGGTTTGGACAGTCATTCCACCAGATGGCAGCAGAAAGAGTGAGATTTTGATCCTTGTTGCAGAGGAACTGGTCACGAGAGCCTACTTTACATTAGTGATGAATGATCTACTTGATTTGTCTTGATCACTCACAAAGAGGTTGTGCGGTGGTCGGGGAAGGAATCTGAAAGTTCTCAGTGAAGTTAAGGTTGCACATGTCTTTGTTGCAGCAACAGAAACGGAACGTCCCATTCTGGACCACAGCAGGTGGGTTGGTCACCACACAGTGATCAAAGCACTCCTGATGATCACCTACATTTGTCCAACAACCTGCAATAAGCATGGGAAACGAAAACAAATGAGGGAAAGGAACGGCAAGGTCTTTAGGTTAGTACATGGAAAGCTAATACATACCTTGCTTTACCAATACAATTTCGTTATTCTTCTTTCCCCACAGCCCAAAGCAGGGGCCTCCGTGATTACAGCGAATGGTGGCGTTCTCTGTAAAGACCCGCCCATCTCCTCGTCCTTCAATCCGCTCCGTCAGAGCCTGTGGCACTTCAGCGTAAGCGCACTCTCTCTGCTCGCTCTGACCGGCTGAAAGGAGAGAAGCGGAAAGCAATGAATAAACCGAGACCAAAGGCTGTGGCCAGTGAGCAAGCAAATAGGAAACAATGGAGAGGAAGTAAAATCCTACACTCTGGCCACTTGTTAGTTAAACTTATCAAATCAAATTAAAAAAATTAAATTTTATTTATTTTACAATCACCCAGCTGTTAAGGAGGGGGGGGTAGTGCAACATTCAACGAGTAAAGATTTAAGAAAAAAAAAATAATATACAGTAATAAGATAAAATACAATATAAAAATGAAAGTATGATACAATAAAATACAACACAATGCAATAAGATGTAAAAAGAAAGTAAAAATATGATGGAGATACAATAAACTGTAAGTGGGGGAAAAGTGATCAGAGTGTCCAGAGAAAGAACTGTTCCGGTATTAGGTGCTGGAACACCCTGGTTCAGACATTAGCCAGAAGACATATTGCTAAGACATTAGCCATTAGGCATAGTCACAGTTTAACACATTAGCCTTAAGGCTGCCCACTGCTCCAGGAATGGTGGCAATTCTCACAGTCAGCCATTCAGAACGCTGTCGGACTTCTCTTAAGACTCTCAAAATTTAGCCGTCAGCCCAACTACTTCCTTGAACTTGTCCCCTCTACAACCCTTATCACTGACAAATGAAGATAAACTTAAGTGACACGTAGTGCAAACAACAACAACAGGAGACGACATTTTAACACAGCATTTGAGGAGAGTTGGTTCAAATTGTAGAAAGCACCGAGTCAAGCTGCAGAGCATTTCTTCAAAGACAAAAACACAAAAAATGGTTCGAGAAAAAGAGAGATTAACTAATGAAGATGGAATTCAAGTAATAATAGGGGTAGAATTTAGTGTCAGATGCACAACTGCCAAAGTACTGTTTGATTTATCAATAACTGTATTATATTTTACATAATTAAGGCTATTCATGCAAACATTAGTTTTCAGCAATTATTAAAACTAAATTAAGTAAATTTTTATTAAACTATGCTGAATTTTCATCCAAAAAAGATATGCATTGATCAAAACAATCATAATACGGCTTAAATATTACTAAAATATTAGTTTTCATTTCTTCATTATATAGTAATGAATTAAACAGGAAACGTTAATTAACTTGGAAACAGAATGTTATTGATAGAAACAGCCTACCATAAACAGCAAAGGCTTTTTAATTTTCTTGGAGAACGAATAACAGCTTTTTTCTTGAAGCATGCCGAATGAAGACAATATCTGTGAGGAATGCTGATAGCTTTTATATCAGAAGGAAGCTCAACTATGAGATTATGGCCAAGGTCATTCTTAGCTTTCCACATGGGGCTGCTCTATCTCGCTCTTCACTCGCCGCGCTTCTCATGCTCTTCGTGTGGAGGAGGATGGGATAGTTGACTAGTAGAACACATCTGACATTGCCAGATGCCTTCCCCGCCGTACCACACACACACACACACACACACGGTGTGACCCTGGCGCCAGTAACACAGACAAGTGCATTCTTCTCACTGCTACACTTTGACAACACGTTTAAACACTCATTCATGTGCTATAAGATATTATTTGCAATTCATCTATGGATCTCAACATACAACTATGCAGATGTGTATTCTAAAAGAGAGAAAGACAGGTTAGTGTCATGGTTTTGAGACTATAAAAACATGGATTGACCAAAAAAAAACGATTAAACTGCTCAGTAGATTTATCTTACCTCACCTGAAGCTGATAGTAAAGAACCTTAACATTTACACCACAATCTTTTTATTTCCCTACTCTGTCCCTTCATTATACGACAACAGAATATGTTTGGGTTATGTTGAGTTATTGCACTTGACCTTCAACAGGGTTCAAATTTCAATTGAAACATTAGTTCAGTTCAGTTAAGTCACAAGTTTAATTTGGAAATCATCATGGTTTTTCTGTAATTTAGATCTAAAAAAGAATTCAACATCATTTTATCCTATGATGGGGTGTTGTACATGCAGCATAATTTAGTATAAGTTGGTAATTTTATTTTATCATGTGCCACATTTTCAGACATGTTTTGGAACGCAATAAAAGTGCCAAAAAACATATTAAAAACTCTTTTCGTTCCCCTGCATTCAATGAGTTAAGTGAACTTCTTATCAAGGTACAGACTAAAAAAATATTAGCATTTTAAAACCAGCTTGGAGAAACCAGCTGCTCAGATAATTCATGTGTGGGAACCAGTGTAAGCTTCAGCATCATAACACCATTTTTAAACCACTCATCTATTTTCTAATCTTCTTTTTCATTTCTGTGTCACATGGAGCTGGGAGTTGTTTCGTTGATCGATCGTGAATTGATCGATACAATGTTACTAACAGTTTGTAAGAAACTGATTTTTAACTGAGTACAGTGTTACGATATGACTCCCACAAAAAGGCCATTTTTGAATAAAAGTAACAAATTTGTATGAATTTAAAGATTTAGTATAAAAGTAAGGGTGTGGATTTCTAAAGGCATGAGTGTTGTTTTAAAATACAATCTGTTCTTGTTTGCCTCTATGTACGTAAATGTACAAGAGCACGTGACTTGCTTCCTGATGGGGGATCAGCGAAGGTCAATGTGATCTGCGAGCCTTTTCATTCTTCATTTCATGCTTCTACAAAAGACTGTCGACTTCAGATTAATTCATCTTAATTAAATAATTTTCGGACCCTCATTTTAATTAATGAATTCATTAATAGTGAATCATAAGATTAGACACTTAAACAGTTCCCATTTCAAACTATCATAAACTAGAAGCAAAAGCAACTTTGCTTTAGGATCGATTTTAAAAGCTCTGACAAATTATTTAAATAATAAATGAGATTACAATGACTTGGACAAATACGCTAATCTCTAGTTTGTAATAACCCATCTATGCGTATATCTTAGCCTATGATTTATCTTTTATAAGGCTGTGTTGTCAAATGCCATCGTGTCACACGACTCAGCGTATAAATTTGCATTGTTTTGGCTTTCAGACACAGCTGGAGGTGCAGTCAACCAATCAGAGGCTCTGACATCACATGACAAATCGTGCTAATAACGCTGGGTGCGTATTCCCCGCAGTGCTTCCACTGGGCCGGAGGAAGCAAAACTGACTATTAATGAGAATTTAAAAGATGCCAAGTAGTCTAAACTCTGATGCCACATCAAATCCAATACAAGGACTTTTGTACCGCAGCATAACAATTCAACCTCCAGCGATGGGACGCCACTGCAAACTGTTTATAGAGCAGCGAACAAACTCCAGCTCAGTGAAGTGGATAATGCATGACTCTTCACTTCTAACCGTTACAAAGCCCAGCAATGTGCTCACGACCTACATACTGATTCACATCAAAAGCCTCCAGCCAAAACCCTCCATTGCTTCTGCATCCAGTCTGTCCGTTCTCATCTATACACGCAGATCACACACACCAAACATTTTTTAATATGCTTTTCTGTTTGTTTAACCGAAATGTAAAAATCTCAAATCAATTATGGCAATGTATGACCAAATACGCGTGTGCACGCACACACACACACACACACACACACACACACAACGGCATGACTTCTTTTGATTTTACTTAAGAGATTGACAAAATACGACTGATTGGACTGATAACCCGTTTCAAAAAACACAATTCTGTGAGTTTTTATAATAAATCAGTGGCCGGGGGACAACAGAGAGGAAAACAAAGACTGCACATCGGAAAGGACGTCATCACACATTATTGTCTCTACAGCATTGTAACACTTTCTGTCCTGCTGGGGCTAGACAAGCCACACACACACACACACACACATCTACACAATTACACACTGAGGAATGCTGCGACTTGTTCGAGAAACTTGGTCAAATGCTGAAGGAATAGAGGAATTACAGGGTAGACGGATGCAGATTCTTTCTCTCTCACTGACTCACACAGTTTTAAAATAAAGACTTTCTAAAGGCTTGAAACTCGTCCGGGTGGGTGAACCAAGCTTCAGGGCCAGCTCTTTTATCTTATCTCTGATGTGAAGTTCAGTAGCGCCACTACAGCTCTGACTGCTGACACAACACACACAGACACACACACACACACACACACACACACACATATGCACACTGCTGCAAAACAAATTACTTTATTAAGTCCCAATAACAATGGCATTTGAATGAGTTGAATTAATAAATCAAAGGCAGGGGGGAAGGAAGGAAGGAAGGAAGGAAGGAAGGAAGGAAGGAAAGAAAGAAAGAAAGAAAGAAAGAAAGAAAGAAAGAAAGAAAGAAAGAAAGAAAGAAAGAAAGAAAGAAAGAAAGTGGATGGATGAATGAATGGCTGGAAGGTGAGAGATGAAGAGGACTATACAGTGTTTCCGTTTATTTGTATATAATCACACACACACACACACACACACACACACACACACACACACACACACACACACACACACACCGAAAGATATTTACTCACTCTCACGCACGCCACGCGCGCACGCGCACACGCACACGATGTCGCTCCACTACAGCGGACTGACGCCCGCCCGCTCGTCGCTACCTTTCCTTTCCGCGGATACACAAACACAGGCCGGAAATGAAGTTCCTGAAGGAGCCGCACGAATCACAGCAACTTCGGCCGGACACACACGGCAATTAATCGATTACACACTTCACTTTCAGACGAAACGAGTGCGAGTCGGATCTGTCACTTACCAGCCACAGGTCCCAGAAGAACCACCAGAGCAAACAGCCCAACGCCAAAGATTGTTATTCGGCCCTCCACTGCCATTTTGTTTGTTTTTAAGTCTTCTTTGAATGCGTTATATTGTGCAGTGTCCTCAGCTGAGCCTGGGCTTCCGAAAGCAGTCGAGTTGTGACTGTTGTGGGGCTCCTGCGTCACACATTTTCCAAACAGCATCCAAAGTAAGACGTCGGGAAAAGAGCAAAGCGACACGCAGGTCTTTGAAACTACCTGGAATGTAGCGCGTTTTCCATCATAGTTTTGCCTCACTTCGCCGGAGGAAGAGTCAAATTGTGTTCACTAGAACCACGCAAAAAACAGCAGAATTAACTTTATTCCCCCTTTGTTTCAGACGCGCGTCACACGACTCCCTCACTAATCAGACTTCGGTCTCAGTTTCACGGGACATCCCGACTCCACAATGATCCTCGACGCGACGCTAACACACACCCAAGCGAGCATCCGTTCCGTGATTTACGCTGAGATAAACCCGTCACTTGTCATATTCCTCGCG
Source organism: Paedocypris micromegethes (assembly GCA_028031935.1). Taxonomy (NCBI): domain Eukaryota; kingdom Metazoa; phylum Chordata; class Actinopteri; order Cypriniformes; genus Paedocypris; species Paedocypris micromegethes. Next base: position 18,705,718 of record CM051495.1, on the reverse strand, counting down.
CTGGATGTCGTTCCGTCAAAAAAGATGGATTTTTTCAGTGTTGCGCCTATAAGCGAGAAACGAAAAGATTGTCGTTGTTCGCCTTTGCTGGGAACGGACCCGAGCACATCGCACGATCCTAAAGGTGCGACAGACCAGACAGCTAATGGAAACGCCTCGTCGTCTTTGGTTCGTCTCGGGAATCCGATTGTACGAAGTGGGGGGCGATTCGGCCGCAGGAAGAGGGATGACGCGCCCTCACGTGGCAGACGAGCGCAACGACATCACGGACAGATGTCTCGAAGATAATAAAATATTTACTGAATTAGAGTGTGTCGTTTACTAGTTAGCCAATTATTATAATCCGTGCGTAAATAAGGAATTTTGAAATTTAAGCACAATACAGATCGTAAATGTATATCACTCATCATAAGTTAATTTAGTTTAACTTAGTTTTAGTCATTAGTGTACACATTTACTAACTATTAAATAATTATTACTAAAACAAACAGACATGGACGGACGCACGGACGGATGATGGACGGATGGACGGATGGACGGATGGACGGATGGACGGATGGATGGATGGATGGATGGATGGATGGATGGATGGATGGATAGATAGATAGATAGATAGATAGATGGATGGATGGATGGATAGATAGATAGATAGATATGCCAATATGTGGTGGTGGTGGTGGTGGTGGTGGTTAAGCAGCATCAGCAGCTCGCGCACGCGAAGCAAAAACAGCACCACGCGCCTCAGCAACAGAGTCAGCGCGTGCACGAGAACGGGATCACATGGGACGCGCGCTTAAACCCAAGCTGTCTTGTAATGGAGGGAACAGACCCCTCCCCAATCGACAATCCATGGTGAAAAAAATTAAAAAATTTTAATTTTATTAACAGCAAGCACACAATTGTTCGCCAGTCTAACCATCTTTGACCATAGCCGAGTTCGTTGTGGCGTTAATTCTATCATATATCTTTGTATTTCAACCTCGCGTGTGTTGGTCGCCCGCCGACGGCAGAAGCGACGCCCATAGCAACGCTTCTGCGCATCCTCATTCTGTTTCTCTGTCCCAGCAACACCGGCCGCCCTCTACTAACCCCCATCCTCTGATTTGTCGACATTTGTAACGGCCTATTCACTTCGCGCAATTTTTATTTCGTATTTTGCATTGGGTTTTTACATCGAAGAACAATGCACGCGCTGTGTGGGGTTATTGTCTCATCCAAAGGTACGTCATTCAACGAGCTACCGTATCTGCCTCATTCGTCTGTTTTTAATTGTTGTGCGCGAAAATCGAGCTTGTTTTTTTTGGAAATAACATGCAATGTTTTATTTGTGATGGATATTTCAGAAAACAAATGGTATATGTGCAGGCCCGCAGCCCATAATGCCGTCCGTGATGCACGCGGTCGGTCTTGTTTTCGTTCTCCGCGAGCGCTGCCATGCGGGGTGCGGTGCTGCAGAATTTAGCGTCTTTGATCTGCTCTGATTTGTAAGATTTCTTTAGCAATGCTAGCACTAAGGTGCACGTGTTATTTAAAACAGAAAATACAGCGAAACAATTCGATTTTGCGTTTTCTATCCAATATTTATTGTGCGCGCATTGTGTAAGTAAAAAAAATCTGAATTTTATAGCCTCGTGGTGATTCATTTATTTAATGCATTTGATTAAATTTGTCATGATAGCGTGTTGTTGCGTGAGCATATAGTGACATGACTTGTTGCCATGGAAAACACCATTGGTAAAAATCCGCCTTTAGGGGCACTATATGGGTAAACAACATCACATTTCACAGCTAAGAAATAATTTTAACATTTTTCATTTAGATTTTGGATGTCTGTCGCCTATTATTTCGACATTAATAAGGAATCATATTTATGTGTAATTCTGTGTTTCGGTGTAATAGCAAATCAGGGTAGAGAGTGAGTCAGAATCGCCCAGTAATCATGTGGTGTTGTTATTGCTTGTGCATATGAACAGATAAAAGATGATGTGGTGAAGAATAAAGACAGCATAGAGAATGTCAAAAACAGTGACAGGGGTTACAGCAAAACAGAGGCATGTTAGGATTAAGAGATTATTTATAGAGTGACTGAGTGATAATGATTATTTTATGGGGGTGGGTTTAAATGCCAGGACAGCTGTTTCTACAATGGAAAAATCAAAAGGTGCCGGGTTTTTTAAGAACACTGTGTCACATTACAAACTGCTTCAGAAAAGTGAATTGATAATTTTTTAATGCCTTTTTTTCCACATTTTGTCACAGTGACTCATATTTCTGAAAGGCCATCCCTCAGCTGAAACTTTGAGGGATTGTCAATTTAACCCGACCTTTGGATTCTGACCAATCAAGGAGCTGGCAGCGGTACGGCAGCTCCGCCCACTACACCCTCTAAATGAGGGACAAGGCCACTCAGGTGAGACACTTGGTGTCTTATGATCTGTTATAAATATACTTTGTAATTTGACTTAAGAATTGAGACTTTTCCTGTTGAATTTAGAAACACTATATTGTGCACCTCATATCATAAAATATTGAATGACAGCAAAGAATAAACAGCCATAGCGCTGTTATTGCCATGTTTAGTTTTGTGTATCGAAATCCTGTTTACTCTCCTGTGTGTTTTGTTTATCTACAGTGTGATTTTTACTTGTTTCATATTTTTTTCGTGTTTAATCTCTTATTTGTTGTTTTTATTTTATTCTTTCTATTCTAATATTATTCCAAGTTAATAACTATATTCTATTTTTGCTTATATTAATTGTTATGTTTATGTGTGTGTGTGTGTGTGTGTGTGTGTGTGTGTGTGTGTGTGTGTGTGTGTGTGTGTGTGTGTGTGTGTTACAGGATAATTAGCATTACAGGATATTACATTTAACCATACATAACATAAGTTATAGTTGTATGTGTAGATAATGTAGTTTTAACCCCTGTAACCCCATTTCCATCATCTTAGTTTTGTTATGAACTGGATTTATTATTATTAATAACAACAATAACAACAACAACAACAAAAATAATAATTATTATTATTATTATTATGATTATTATTATTATTAATAATAATAATAATATAGTATGAAAATTACTAAATGAATACTAAGTATACTAGTTCTGAATCATGTCAACAGCTGCCCTCTACTGGCCAATACTAGCTCAATGCCATGAAAAACATTTCATTACATTCACACATTTTTTCTTTAATTATAAAACCTAATAAAACCTTAGTGCTTTCTTTCTGAATCAAACCTGTGATCAGTTGATCAGTGTTACTAACATTGCACTCTGCTGATGAAGAATCTTGAAAGCTTTTACACACATTTTTTCACACCAGCACTTCACTGCTTATTGATTTGACTTGTGTTTCAGCTGTTGCCAACTCTCAGCCCATAACTCTGTATGAATTATTCCTCCTGCCTGTCTAATTTCACTCGGCGCCCCCTAGTGTTGTATTCAAGCTTCTCTGTTGTTGTCCTCGATTAACTCGACATTGCTGCTTGCTTGAGATTCTTTTTATTTAAAATCCAAGTTTAGATATTGAATGATTTAACAAGCCTGTTAATTTCTTTTTTTTATACCTGAGAAATGAAAATAGAACAAATATCCTTGCTTTTAACCTAAATGTGTCTGTTTTTACATCCATGATTTTGATTTAGCGTGTTTTGTCTTGACAGACCCCTAGGGCCTGGGTAGATGAACGGAGGAGAGGCTCTCATAAGCGATCGGCTTCCTGTGGTAGCACCGATCAGCTGAAAGAGGTTCTAGAACTTGTGTTTGCTAAACTATGAGGAAATTTCCAATGATGAAATGTTTTTTTAACAATTAAAACTATTAAACTGTTTCAGAAAGTAAATGGTGCATTTGATATGAAAGCAGAAATCTATAGCATTTTCTGTGGTCTCTAGATTGCGAAGCTGCGACAACAGCTTCAACGCAGCAAACGCAGCAGCCGTCATCGCAGAGACAAAGACCGCAAGTCTCCCTTTAATGGCAACCATGCCATCATCCAATCACAGGTGAGTGCCCTGACATCCATCAGCCACCATCCAATCAGGAGCCTGTAGTAATTTCTGGCACCTGGTGTAACCCACAGAATGGGCCAGCCCCTCCTTCAGCTCAGTTTTGCCAAATTGTTCTTAACAAAATTAACCACAGCCGACACGTTTACAGTTTATACTGTTTATGAGTGTGTGTTGTATTGTATATATGCATGCAATATCATAATACTGTTAGTTTAAAAACTTTATGTTCACAGGGTAACATAAAGTTTTGTTAGCATTAGCATCATTAGCATTCAAGACCACTGTACACGTAAAATCACAAGTCAGGTTTAGGCATTCAGTCAGAAATTTTAGGTTTCTGGAAAGTCAAAACACCAAGAAAATGAGGAGGTGCTCATGTTTGCCTATTGTTGACATTTTTACGTTACTTGTAATCGTGGGTTGCTCATATTCATGTGAGCACAGAAAATACAAAAAAATGTGTTGAACAGACTGATGCTGAATTGTTGTACTGATTCACACATTAATTCTTGCCTGCTGTTCAAAATATGGGACATGATGTCATGATTTCATGAAGCGACATGAGCAAAGTAGCAGCTATTCTTGCTTTCTTCTCTAGTCCCAGATGCCCAAAACCATCCTGATACCCATCCCCATCTCCAAGTCCACACCTCCCCGATTCCGAAACAGCATCGAGGGTCTCAACCAGGAGATCGAGCGCATCATCATACGGGACACTGTGGAGCGAGATGAGGTCATAATTGTGAGTCATTTGTGAATTGTGTGAATTGTGAACACTGTCACTCATCATTCATAAAAGACCGAGAGATTTAGACGGAAGTGTGTTTCAGCCACAGGACGTTCCAGACGGACACCGAGCGCCTCCTCCGCTCCCCCAGCGCAGCAGCAGCACACGCAGCATCGACACGCAGACCCCCTCCAACGGTGGGCTGGGCTGTAACCGTAGCAACAGCAGCAGCCGGGCCGACTCGGTTTCTCCCTCGTACCTCAGCATCCTCAACGACACGATGGGCAGCAGTCCACTGGATGACTCTCTCAGTGAGAGCAGAGAAAGAGGTGAGGACACGTCTCACACTCAACTCAATTCACCCAATGGCTCATCTTTTCTTCTCTCCAGATCTAGGCCCGTGGTCTCCACTACCCAAATATGCCTCTTCTCCAAAGCCCAACAACAGCTACATGTTCAAGCGTGAGCCTCCTGAAGGCTGTGAGAGAATTAAAGCTTTTGAAGAAAACCAGTAAGCGATTACTTGTGTGACATCATCATTGTTGTTGGCTCGCAAATAGCATGTGTGACATTCGTTCAGATTTATTTTTCTTGACACTATAATACCTCAGATACCTTTTCTGTCAGATATGATATAATGAAAAACAAAATAACACAGCTGTTAAACACATAAAAATAGTGAAAAATAGTGAAAATTCTGAAAGGCTGTGTTAAAAAGGCCTTTCTCTGTTAGGTACTTGGGAATATCTTGAGGAAATGTCATAGCATGGCTAATCATTTTGGCTTCAACTGTGTATTGGACTATAACATCTGTTCATAGTTCATTCATAGTTATAATTATTTACATTGCAGATTATGTCATAATAAAGTTTGCACAATAAACAAAGAAAACATGTTCCTAAATTTTACATAATAGTCAAATGTTTGGCCAAGTATTGGTCTATATATATATATATATATAT
>CM051495.1:18682248-18694017 GCA_028031935.1 Paedocypris micromegethes | reverse complement strand
AGCTATATTTAAGCTAATTTATTTTGTTTAATATCTGAAAAATTATAAAAGCACAAACAAAACTTTTTGCAGCACAAACGAGCACAAACGAAGCACAAACGAAGGAGACTATTTCCACATTTTTTGGCGTTGGGTGGGGGGCCAATTTCACGGAGGTAAAAAAAACTCCATGCGTTTGCGGTAATTCAAAACGAGAATCAAGAACTCTGGATATGGCAGACTGAATATAACAATATCCATTTTTCCAGCTCTCTTATAACAAGCACTTACTGTAGTTTAAACTCATTCACGTTTTTACTAACCAGTAGCAGGAACAAGCGGGAAAAAAAAAACACTCCGGGCGATAGATGTAACGCTTACCAGAATCCAGACTGGCACACAAAGAACTGTCTGACGTTTTGCTTTGTCCATCTAATGCCCTTGTAGAAACTGTAACGAACAAAAAGAGCTTTTAGGATGTTTTTGGGTGACGTAAATCCTGCATTTGATCCCACAAAGTGCTTTAAAACCATCCGTACCGCTCTCCGATGATTCACACAGCTTCTCATCCTCTAGTGACACAAGACTGAAATGTGAAAACAAAAGAACTGATTGAATTTGACTGCACAAATTGATGTTACAATTGTAAAGATGATTTGCATTCATCATCAGTAGTAATTATACTTCCTGCAAATGACAATTTTGTTTTTTATATAAATATCTTTTTATAGATATTTATTTCAAAATATCAAACTAGAATTGATATTGATAAACACCTCAAGTGTGGAACTAAAAAGAGTGACAACAGTGACAGTGCTGGGGAAAAGAATGGATCTACTGCAGCTTGCGTCGCATCACACACACACACACACACACACACACACACACACACACTCGTACACTCACACAAGTTAGGGCTTTGTTTTAACACCAAGTAAAACTAGTATAAAACTCTATTTTAACAGTAGACACTCTCTATTTGCACATCTACAGTAACTGCAGGAGAGTTGATGGTGATGGGATGGGATGGTGGGTCTGAATCAGAATGTTTGACTCACAGCTCAGTAACAAGTGCTTTCAGGGAAACCTCTCGGCAGAACAGAGATTGTCTGAGAGGACGAGGATTTAAGAAATGAAAAAAAAAAAACACACCAGTTGAGGCAGGAGGAGTGAGTGAGTGAGTGAGTGAGTGAGTGAGTGAGTGAGTGAGTGAGTGAGACATAGACAGGGAGATAGCTAGACAGAGGTCCTTAAAAGAACCTATAATATGTCCTCACTTGTCCAGATGGGATTTTCTGTCAATGTCTCTACTGTTCTCCTCAGATGAAATCTGATCCAATGGATCCCTCAATTCCTGTAAAAACAAAGTTCTCTTAGTCACACACACACAGATAGATATATTGAGATAGACAGATCGAAATTCTGTAGAAGATCGAAGACATATAGATATAGACATTAGAACATATTAATAGACAGACATATATTATAAATGTACATATAGCCCTTTTGTATATAGTTGTAGATCATTACTTCGCAGCATCAGAGTCTTGTCTTATCTCAACACAAAACCTTTGTTAGTTTTGCTTCCCCTCCGAAAACATCTATAGCTGATAATTAGACTTATTGTGAATCAGTCAGGGCACAGTGGAGAATCAAATAAAGAAATTGCTTTTCACTAACTCACTATGGATGCACTGCAGAAATGGATCTCTAGACTCGGGAACCAAACATCAATAACGTTTAACACAAACGTACACTCAAATAACTAGCAACTAAAGACAGGGAATACAAGCAAACAGTTGACAAGAGAAACTGAATTGAACCCAAACTAATGTAAGTTTGTGAATGTAAGTACATAATTGGACAACAAACATACTGAGAAGGTGAGAGAACAAAGACATGCAAAATCTATATACAAAACCGTAAAACTCCTATTCTTAATTATATTTAATAATAATACAAATAACATGAATAATAATAATATTCCCATTACTCCATAATATTATTATAAGAAATGTATTATTAATATCACAGCTACAGTTTTGATTTATTAAAACGTTTACATTGATGCCCCATATGAATTGATAATTAAATCACAGGACATGTAAGAATATGGAATCTTCTGACTAGTCCTTGTGACACGTACTTTGAGAGTAGTGAACTTATACGGTACGTATCCTTTAAAGGCCTCGTGGATGCCGGACATGACATGTGCTGTCCTCTCCCAGTACTGCAGAAGGGTTGTCTGTACAAAAATGTTTTCAAAGATAAATAGTTAAACTATAGACTTTAAAAAAGTGAAAATTAAGTTCTCGTGTACCTGGTATGTGCATAATGAATGTGAAAGCATGTTACAGCGGCTCGCACCCAGCATGTCAACTTTCTGGCACACGTCATTCTTCAGCTTATCAAAAAGCACTTTTGTCCCTCGTACTTGGGATTGAACCTTTTCACCCACACAGGAAAAGAAAATATTTTACTTGAAGCATGTTAAAGATGAATCTCGGATGAAAGAAAGCAGTTGTTTCTCCTAGCATTTTTGTGATGTTTAAATAAAAGATTTGAATACTTTTTTTATTTATTTTAACTTTTTATACTTTGGATTTTAATAACATTAGGTACCACTGTACATTTTGAATGTGACTTAGTAATTTTTAAATCATTTCAGGTACAGCGAAGTTGAGTGATTTAGCAATTCTTTAATCCAGTAGGCGTGTAAAGAGCTACTAGCTCCACTCTTGAAACACAATTTAGTTTGGCCACGATTCTTAAACACCAGGTTTATGTTACTGGATATTTCAAAAGAAGCTAAAGACATTTAGACAATGTTCAATTATATTGTTGATTCCAGGAAAAATCAGACCACAACGGATCATTTGGGTCTTTCTTGATCATCTTCATTGAAGCTTGTTGTGGATGGATTCAACCACTTTGTATTTTTCAATCTGATGGATCAGGAAAGATGCAGTTCACTAAACAGTGTTCAGAGCTGCACGGGCCACTTATTCAGTAGATAAGACAGAATTTTGGCCCAAATAAGCAAGTGAAATTAGGCTTGTGTAATTCAGTTTGTTTAGATTATTAAGGGTTGGGGCCAAACAACGAGCTGGCTGGATTCACCTGTAATTAACCGTATTTTATAAATGCAAATAATTATGTATATATCTAGTCAAATTTATATGAAAAAAAAAAACATTAAATGTATTTATGGTCATGTCTATTTATTTATTTACAGTGTGTGCGCAGTGTTGTTTATGTATTTGTTAATTTATGAATGTTTATTTGCTTGTGTTTTTATATAGATGTGTTTATAGTCATGCAGGCATTCATTGTACAGTAGTTACACTACAGGTCTGACCTTGCGAAACTTCTCCAGTTGTTTGTAAGTATCTGGGTCCAGTTCCTGTGAGACATCCTTCATCCAGAGCAGAGCTCCGCGATACTCAGTCCGGGCCTTTTCCATCTGGCTTACTGTGAGCAGGGTGTCCGCGATGGCTCTTCTCCTAAATGTTTCTACTTCCTGTTCCATCCGATGAAGAGGAGGACACAGAGCCAACCTGCCCAATAGAACACAGCAATGACGAAGAGATCAACACATCATCATTAATTTTTCATTTTACTAAAAATAACTAAAAATTGCAGAGATTGCTACAATGTGAAATTACTTTAAATGGCATGATGTTTATACCAGATGTATAGATTCAAAGTAACTTACAGACTTTGAGCTTCAAGCAGAACATTCAGATATATGCAATCGTCAAAGATACATGGAATTAAAATTAGAAAAACAGAACAGTAGAGAACAATCTGCTGGTGGAGCTGTTTTTATTGAATGTTTGGTCGCTTTATTCACCTTTGCTTGGCAGACGAGCAGAGAGCCTTGCTGGTGGCGTCCATCATGCTCCCAGCTTTGGTTTTATCATGCTCAGCCTGGAAGCGCAGAAAAAGGCCAAGTTCGTTCTCCTCCTGAGACAGATCTGAGCAGAGAGCATCACAGAGTCAATTAAAGGGACACTAGGAAGCTTTCTAAACCACACAGTAACTTTGATTTTAGATATATTTCATGTTTCACACTTCAACTGCACACATTCTCAAGAAACCGTGAGAAAATACAGTTGCCTGTAAATGGACACAACCGCTTTCAGAACAAGCTGAAGAAAGATCTTTGTGTTTGCACAGATCCTGTTTCACACTCACAAGTGATTCTTTGCTGGTACTTCTCGATCACTTTCAGCAGTTCTGTGCAAGTGCTCTGGATGGAACGGAAAAACTGAAAAGGAGAGAAAAATTTTCAAATTAAAGAGGACACAGGTTTGCAGAAATTTACAAAAGAACACAATCTTGTATTTTTAAGTGTTGATTACATTTTAACAGTAATCAATTGTGAATAACAGAGCAGTTTGTAGAGAGTTTCTGGGATGGAACTTGGTTGTGACAAACCAACTCAATTCTAAAATTAGTATTGCAAATTTAGTACACATTAAAATTGTGACTCAATCTACATTTTGTGAATCAAGATTTCACTCTATTTTCAGTTTCAATATTTGGACATTATACAAAACTTGGTCTAACATCCATGTGTACTGACGAAGGTGTGACTTCTTAGGTGCGGCCTCTGTTTATCTTACAGTTTAACTCTTTACGGTTGAAAAAAAAACGTCACGACGCACAAAGTAAAACATAAATAAATAAATATTTAATGAGTAAATACAAAAACATAAATGACTACCTTAACGTGAGCTTCCTGGAATTCAAAGTATAATGGTTTTGAAGCACTGGAGAAGTCAAAGACATGACTGGGGGGGGGCATTCCGAAGCACGGATCACCCAATGTGAGAGAGCTACCAGCCATTTTAGGTAAGAACTGGCTTTGGTAGATGACACTCCAATAGGTGGAGGGTAGGTGAACTACAGAAGATCCATTGATGGCTCCACCAAATGTCAAAGATTATCAAGCACCTCAACACTTTAATCAGATGCAATGCTAGTGCCAAAAACCGAGTCTACGTATTCATAGAGTAGTTCCCTCTAATAAAATACGTAACATCAGAATGAATCCATGAGTAATTATTCAGAAATCGTGCAGTATACTCCACATAGACATTTATATTGGTTTATATGTCTTAATGTAAGGTTTTGTTATACAATCCAAAAGTCTAAGGCGGTTGTGGATAAAACAAAGAGAACATGGCTCCTCCTGTTCATTAAATAAACACTGGGGGGGATTTGTGTGGCCAGTCTGTTGCTAGGAACATCAGGAAGGTTTCTAATGGCAGGAAAACCAAGATATTCTTGAATAAAACCGCTTGAGGCAGAGAAACATTAGACTAGCACACGTAAAAAACACACAGACACACAAACTCTCTCAGTAGTCGATGAGTAATACCAGGTGACCACTTGCTTTTTTTAATGATTACCATTTTGTCATAACGTTTAATTTAATGCTACATTTAATTCTTACATTTTTTTCAATGATTAAATATGTCAATCTACATGTAAATTAGCATAAACATACAAGCTCTCTCTCACACTCTATAATTGAATTTTAACTTAAAAGTTATTAAGAGTTAAAAACATTTAGTTAAATAAATGGCATATAAATACAAACTACTATTTACAAATCTTATTAATCTAAGTTTTAAATGTAAAAGACAAAGTGATTATGGAGTTATTTATAACCAATGACACAAAATGCTATACAACTTTCATTATAGATTAATTAACTATTTTCCAATTAAATATTTATGATTTAAGACAAATACAATGGAAAATTGATCCATTTGAGAGACAAATCAATTATCAGGGTTAAAACCAGGTACATTTTGTTTTTTTCCACATAGTAGAAATGAACATGTATTATATTCTATAAACAATACAGTATTAACTAATATAATTATAAGATGTTGTTTTGTACATTATAATACAGTATATGCATGTCACACTGACTGTTCACATCAGTTCAAATTCTGTGAATGTTATATAACATGAGTGTGTTACTGTACAAGGTTACAAAATTAATGTCAAATAAATCAAATCTTAAAACAGTGTTGATTTGTAACATTTTCTATGTACTTTATTAGCAATATTATACTTGTGTTTTTATCTATTTGATAAACTAAACATAAATAAAATGTAAGCCATTTACTGATCTTTATTCTACACTGATTACAAATTGATTTAGCATCTACATTTTGACATCATGACATTCATCTAAGCCTGACTCCAACAACAGCATTGTAGATGAAGTGGGAGACACATTTCCTGTGTGAAGAGACAAACACAATAGTGCCAGAAAACGCAGTGTGTCAAGAATCCAAAAACAGTCCTGACAAAAAGCAATGCTGATCAAAGCAAAACATCAGTTTCCATTGGCTCTTTGATAGCAAAGTGCTGCCTTTTCACGTCTCATCCAGATGTATTAAATATAATGAGGTATGACTAGAAGTCAAACATAGCATAAAAGCAAGCACAGTGGCAGAATGATTCTACTTAAAAAAAACACTACAGAGGTAACCACAGGTCACTGGGACTCGAGAGATGATCCTACCTCCAGTTTAGCATCCATATCTGCGTCAGATGCCACCACATGCTCATCTTCCTTTTTACCAGTGGCCTTAATCAGAACCTGCTTGGTCTTCCAGAACTTCTTCTGCATCCGGGCCATGACTGAGCTGTCCTCTCCCAGAACTGCTCTGCCACTGAACATGTCACTGGAGAAACTGACAGAGCACAGTGTTCTTTACCCACAGTTATTTTTTAAAAAGTGTTGATGTATTTACTTAAATCTTCAAAGTACAAACCCATAGCTGTCCATGCTTCTGGTTGGTGAGGCTTTAAAGCTGCAAAAGACAAAACAGCAATTTAAGTTTTTTTTTTTACAATCATGGGTACTTAATCATAACGATAAAAATGCAACATTAGTTAGTAAGTAACTTGGTAAAAATAGTAAAGAAGAGTAAATCAGCGGTTGCTTCCAGAAGACACTGAAGTAACTACAAAAAAAACAACTGTAAAATCGCTTTTAAAACCCCACACTTTAAGGATTTGAATTTGTTTATCTGTATGAAACATTAAGTATTTATATGTGTTAATGCACACAAAACCAAGAGTGTGGACTGCAATTGTACAAATTAAGAGTCCAGTTAAAAACTCTTATTTTGAAATAGCGAACTCAATATTTTTATTACAATTATAAACTAAGGAATTTTACAGGAGACAAGAAACTAAATTTAAATCATACACGCGTACTAAAAAGCATCGTTTCTAACAAAAGAAAAGAAAAAGGATGAGGATTGTGAAGTAACAGCTGTTATTTCGAACAAAGACTCGCTTACATGTTTACCAAACTAATCTCATCTTTCAGCAAAGCGCGTAACCATAATCACCAATTGTCAATTTATCATTATTATCAATATACAAATTGAAAAAAATCGTCAATATTTTCAATGCGTTTATGTGTAGTGTCCGGCTGAAGTCAATTCGAACTGAAGTGCCAGACACGTCATTCATTCAAACGGTGCGCTAACATGTTTCAAGTAACATTACAAAACCATTGTACAAACTACTCCGACATCTTTAAGCAGCACAGAACGCGATTTGTATATATGTCGCTTTTATCGCATCTTACTCCACATCCAACTCGGAAAGAGGCTCCGGTTACAGTCTGTTCTCAAGGCTTTTTGCGTTTTCTTACGTTTTATTGTCATTCTGGTTCTATTCACAGGAAAAACTATGCGATTTGCCACGTAAACACAACCGAGTGAACAGCGTAAAAACGGAAAAAGATCAGTTGCAGAATCCCAAACAAGATAAGGAGTCACCGAGCTCGCCGCGTTTCCCTTAAAATAACAGCATTAAGTTTCGAAACGAATGTCAAAAACGACGACTTGAATCTGCGCACTGAAACAGACTATATCAAGGTAAGTCGTTTCTCGATTTTGTGCGTCAGGTAAAATCTTTTATGTTTAAAGGGATTGCATCGCATTTCCTTACCCGCTGACGTCGCCGTGAGCAGCGATGGGAACGTTCACGCATGTCAAAGCGGGGCTGCGAGATTTGAACTGCGCATGCGCAAAGGCCCAGCTAGATAGGACCTTGCCTTGAAGTTATACTTAAAAATAACGCTGCCCATGTTTTATGTTGACCCTGGCAGACCCACACACGCTGGAGAGACTATATCTCAAGAATCGTCTGGCTACAGCTCTGAGTCCTCTCTCCTGGAGTAGCTTGAGAGGGCGACGATGAGAGGGAAGTCTGTAGAAGCTGAGGCACCCCCGGTAGTGAATTATCAGGATGGATGATTGGATGGATGTAAATTTTAGAAGAAAACTAAGTTACATGTAGATACTGTAGAAAATTGGAGGTATAATATTAATATAAAATATTTTTAAAATGTAAAAATCTAAAATCTAATTTTAAAATCCTAGATTCTAGAATCCTAGATTTTAAAATCCTGTAAAATCTAAATTATGCATTGTCGATTTCACCAGCAATCTATGGCATCAAATTGTTATTGTGTGTCCATTGGTGGCATTTGACCAGAGAAAAAGGCGTGCTGAAGTCCAGAGATTTTACCTCTCTGACACCCTATTGGTCTGAGCCAGAGCTGTGTCACTATTTTTTACATTATAAAAAATATTTTTTATATTAGTGCAGGCAAGTTCCAGGGATAAAAAAAATGTTTCAAAACTCAGTCCATTTTGACCAAAATCACGTTTAATTTTTTTTTATTGAAAATGTATTATAATCATGATTTATTTGTTTTAGACATGGTTTAATTTTATTATAAGTGAATAATTAATTAATTAATTTATTTATTCGCATGTAAAATGAATGTACGGCCCCCAAACGTTCTCACATCACCAAATCTGACGCCACCCCCAGCAACTAAGCAAATGAAAATGTCTCCACCAGCTACATAGTTGCAAACAACGGCTGTGTCCGCTAGATGACGCTAGATTATCGTCGCTTTAAAAACAATGTTACAGTAAAAAGAAAAATCCAGAGACTTATAGATCTTATAAGATAGAACAAATGTGAACGAGATATTGCACACAAAAGCACATTTAAACCTCAAATGTTAAATGTATTTTGTAAATACGGAACTGAGCCATAAGATAAAAAGTCAGGACAGGTTCTCCATGCTGTCAAAGATTAAAATGTAATCCTATAAAGAATATGTCATACTTTTTGTTTAGAACACAAGCAATAAAAACCATAGCACATCATAATATATCTAATAATAATAACTGTTGGACCATTAAGGCCTTCTTACAAAACAGACAAAAAGAAGAATTTGGCCCTGATTAACCAAAACAAGCGTGGGATTTCTTGATTTTCAACCACAATTCGTCCATTGCTTAGAAAAATGAATGATGGCTCCGGTGACAACTTTCTCAGTCTTCACTCTTTCAGTTTAAAGTAATTACAGCTATTACTGAGAGTCGCAACAACAAGATATGTTGCTAGCGGCTGCTGATAAGTTCTGTGGACGTTAAACAGCAAACTGTGGTTTTGCAAGATTTCATTCAGGCTGAAACTGCTGACTGTTATTAAGGAGGGTTTCTTTCTATATCACTCAAATATTATGACTAATATGACTATCTGGAAATAGAGATGGAAACTCATCCACTCAAGCAAAATAAGCTAAACGTCTGCTAAGAAATCCCCCCTTCCCCAACTGTGAAAATCCTAAAACGGTGTAGTTGCCGTGTGGCCTTTGGCTGTGGTTGTGAGTTAGAACATGCAACCCAACCCCATCACACACACATACACACACACACACACACAGGGAATGTTCCAGAAAGGATGCATGTGAACAAACCGAGGGTTTCCATATCAGTCCTAAGATCAGACTATCTAATCCTCTCAAAGACCTGCAACACAATTCAGCACGAGTCAAATTTCGAGCCATTGACAGAAGTGACAAAGGTTTAAAATTTGTACTAAAACCTACAAATTGATTAAAAAAAAAAAAAACAGATAGTTTAAAAATTTACATTATTCTTTGTTTCACTGTAAAGAGGAGAATCTTTAATTGAAATTGCAACAATGAGATTCTCATCTTTATACATGAGGAATGGCACTGGAGCACATATTACACTTCCTGGAGCTATTCAATAAACATAACAAGAGTTTAATAAAATCAATAAAAACAAGAATTCTTCACACATATTAAAGTACTTTTTGTTTTCATGTGTGAGAAAACACTGTGTTGTTCTTAATCAACAAGGATTATATATATATATATATATATATATATATATATATATATATACACACACAGTTTTTTTTATCAGACAATAGCAAAGAAAACTGCAACATTAATGAAAATTTGAATTGAAACTGTTAAACATCTCATGTCACCTGTCTACATTTATGTCTTTCACCCTAACAAGGTGTTTCTGTATTTTTAACCATTATCTGATAAATTATATATGGATCTCTAAATCAACATACAGTGTTTTTACATTTTTGTGCTTGAGTACAAAGGCACATCTCGTTTTTGAGCAAATGTTTCATCTTCCCCTCCTGCATCTCTTCCAGTTCTGATCACTTCCATGCTTCCATGTGTTATAGGTACTGATAAAAAGTTAAAGTGTGTTGAGACACGGCTTCCAGTAAAGAGCAGCCGTCACGTCTCTGCTCTCTCTTTTCAACAGTCTCTGTCACCAAACAAGCCGGGATGAAAGAGGGAGGGAATGAGCAGAGGCCATTCAAACAGGTGTCTCTTCTTTCTCTAAACCCTCCTCTTCTTTGTTCCTGCAGCCTCAGCTCACCTCGATGAATGGCTTGGTCAAGCAGTGATTTGTGTTCTGTCGCCTTGAGGCTGGAACTTTAGTGGACAACTTATAGACTTCAAGACTCCGCGCAGGGCCTGCAAATTTACGTTTGTTTTTTTTATGCTTTCAGAGTCTGGCAGGAAAAGGAGTAGCACTCTGAGCGATCCGAATCTCTTCCTGTAAATGAACCTCTGTTTTATTTGCCAGATAAAGCTGATAGGAAAAGAGATGCATACATGCACACAGAAAGATGACTTAACGACTCTCAGAAAGCCCAGTTCTTATCTGGAACCATTGTATTCTTATCAGACCCTCTCTGCCCTGTCCTGAGGGCTGCTGCCGGGCCCTATGGAACCGGGAGGAAATCGTGTGAAGGGACATTTTCTGTGCACTGTAAAAACACCAACTTGTGAATTTTTGCCTTGCATTTTCTTGTAAACACCAAACCTGGAGACGTGACACACATTAGACCATATAAAAGAGTAGGGTTGCTGGTTGTCACATTTTAGCCATTAGCCATTTTCTATTTGTCACTCAATTTGTTGCATCCTGGATGCTGTTTGAATGCTTATAAATGGGTATGAGATGCTCGATTAGTATGAGAAGTTAAATTTTTAAGATTACTTAATAATTGTACCCAGCAATTTAACCAGCAAAAGAAAGCCTAAACTAAAATTATTAAATTTTCAGGAGCAAGGTATCAGAGCATTTTATGAGTATTAACCATTTGTGGTTAGAGATTATGCAACATTCTTTTCTCTTGTGCAGTTGATCTCTTTTCAATTCAACGACTAATGTACTGTATATCATATTCATGTTTCATTCATATTTGAATTAGGAACAATTATTCTTTACAAAAAATATATGTTAACATCGTCCAAAGTTCATCCTTGCGGCAATGTGACAATAACAAAGTAATGTGAGAGAAACAAGCAATAAAGAAAAATATACTCTTGAAACCTTACACCAATTTCCAAATGGAATTTTATTTATTCAATGCTGACTTTTT
>CM051495.1:18650266-18682233 GCA_028031935.1 Paedocypris micromegethes | reverse complement strand
TTTTTCTTTTTTTTTTTTTTTTCATGCACCAAGCAAAGGTAAAAATTCAGGCAAAAATATTCTCTTTTCCCATATAACTGTAACGTATAGACATATAAAGGGCTGACGTTTCTTTGGAGGTCTCTCTGCAGGTGAGGACACATGTTCTGCCTCAGGGGGCGCACACATAGCCAATGGCTTTCTGAATGGTCCTCAACAAGCAGCACTTGGTCTGACCTCACAAGTCAGCCAGGTGTCCTGACCATGTGCCTGTTCACCCACAGGCATCTGTGATTCCTACAGCCCAGTATTGAATGACTGAAATACTGCCAAAGGCAACACATATACTAAAACATGTGTGTGCGTGCATGCATGAGTGTATATTTGTATACTAAAAATTTTACAAGTAACAAAAATAATCATATCATTGTGCTGAGGATGTTTTTCATTATTTTGAATAAAGCTCTAATCGAATTAGTCATTTGTTTTAAAAGTGTTTCTGCCTAAAGGTTTCTGAAGACTGTTACTGGTTTCAGTTTATTCGTACGTGAATGGCGTTTGGAATGAAGCGCGGCACGCTGATTTGGGCTGCTGTGATTTTATCAGATTATCGACTAACACCTTAAACTCGATAATACGTCGTTTTAGCACATAGAAAAATATACACCGCCTTGCGTTTGAGGGATTAGCATACAGTGTGCATGCGTGTATCTTTATTGCATACGTAAATATATTTTATTTATTAATTCGCTGTGGGTGGGAGTGTGTGGTGGTGGTGGGGTTCTAAGGTATGTAATCTGCTGATCTGAAATGACGCCTTGGTTGTTTTGAATAGTTGTCAGACACTTTAAAATGGCATTTAACGTCACTATCATCAAAATCCAGATTTCTATCAAATACCAACCATACAAGAAAAATATAATCGTACTTTAGCACAAGTTGTGGTAGAAAATGCAAATACCAAACACCTTTTGCTTTCTTGGGGAAAACCACACATACTTTTGTCACGGTGTGTTGTTTTCTGCAAACAGTAGCAGAGGCTTTTTTTATTTTTTCTAAACTCAAAAACAGGAAAAGGGTATTTGCGGAAGGCGCCCAGTTGCATTACCTGCGATTCCCCGTGAGCGCGTACATGCATCTGAAAGCGCGATTGGTGTGAATGCGTGCGTTGGGGGCGGAGCTCCTATGGCGCGTGGAGTATTTAAAATCATAGATGCTGCATAACGTGATAAAGTCTGAGTAGGTTTCAAAGAGGCTGGTGTGTGGTTTGTGTGAAAGATGGCATATTACGAGGTAAGTAATGGGAATTAATAGTCCGTTGGCATTTTAAAATGTGTGGGTTTTTTGCTCGCTTATTGTATTCATTCTCAATGTTCTTATTGTACTGCTCTGTATTTGTAAACTATAACACATTTCGTAACTTTCCAAATATACCATTTCCCTTGTTTATGCTGCTGATGCAGAATTTACAAATGGAAAAATGCCTGATGCGCAAATTGTACACACATTAATTATTTGCTTTTTCGTTGTAGCACATTGTTTTTGAAGACGAACTATCTTCCGAAAACAGCACGGAGTTCGGCTCTGGTGACATCGGAGCCAACTTTGAGGTTCCGTGCGACGTGGAGGTCAGCCATGAGTTCCAGAGGATTTTTCTACCCACCGTGTACGGAATCATATTCATTTTGGGTTTCATTGGAAACGGGCTGGTTGTTCTTGTGATGGGCTACCAGAAGAAATCCCGAACCATGACTGACAAGTACCGTTTGCACCTCTCAGTGGCGGACCTTCTGTTTGTTCTCACCCTGCCCTTCTGGGCAGTGGACGCAGCCAGAGACTGGTATTTCGGAGGGTTCATGTGCGTGGCTGTGCACATGATTTACACGGTGAATTTATACAGCAGCGTCCTCATCCTCGCCTTCATCAGCCTGGACCGTTACCTCGCGGTAGTGCGGGCCACGAACAGTCAGGGTCCGAGGAAACTTCTTGCCAACCGCATCATCTACGTGGGTGTGTGGCTGCCAGCCGCCCTCCTCACCGTTCCGGACCTGGTGTTCGCCAAAGCGGAGAGCAGCTCCATCCGGACCTTTTGCGAGCGCATTTACCCCCAGGACTCCTTTGTAACCTGGGTGGCCGTGTTTCGGTTTCAGCACATCCTGGTGGGCTTCGTGCTTCCGGGGCTGGTGATTCTCATCTGCTACTGCATCATCATCTCCAAGCTGTCGCGCGGCTCCAAGGGCACGCAGAAGCGCAAGGCGCTCAAGACCACCGTTGTTCTCATCGTCTGCTTTTTCGTCTGCTGGCTGCCGTACTGCGGGGGGATCCTGCTGGACACGCTGGTGATGCTCGAGGTGATTCCGCACAGCTGCGAGCTGGAGCAGGGCTTGCAGAAGTGGATCTTCGTGACGGAGGCGCTGGCGTACTTTCACTGCTGCCTCAACCCGATTCTGTACGCTTTTCTGGGGGTGAAGTTTAAGAAATCCGCCCGCAGTGCTCTGTCACCCAGCCGCGGCTCAAGCCTGAAGATTCTGCCGAAAAAGAGAGGCGGGATGTCATCTGTATCCACGGAGTCAGAGTCTTCCAGTTTCCATTCCAGTTAACAACAAGTTGCAGGTTGAACTGGAGATGGTGCTTGCAAAATTCATGTCGATTTTATGAAATTACCAGCTACATGTGAAAATTATAGAACACGGGCTGAGCCTGGTCATGACACACATAGATGTAAATAGTACGTGTATGTAGTATGGTTGCAGTGTTAGTGGAAAGAGACATTGAACATGAACATATACCAAATGTGTTGCTATACAAGGTGTTTACTGTACATATCATGTATATAGGTTTTTTACTGGTTTGTTCTGCACTTAAATATTGCATTTATTTATTACATTAAATTGATTTGGTTGTAATGAAGTCTGCAATAAAACATTTTGCCAACTCTGAATTATGTTTCTGTGTATTTGAATGGATTAAACTGATGCAAATAACAGAATGAATACTTCAGCATTATTCAAATACAAAAACTAAGCATGTAGAATGTCAAGCTACAGAAGTTTGAGTAGAAACACACACACACACACACACACACACACACACACACACACACAAACAACACTTTTATACTGTATATCAATACTATTTATATTGTCAGGTTTTCAGCATATTATTGTCAATGTAATGTGATTTGACAGGTGTTGTCAATTTTTTTGCATGCTGTGATATGTGAAAACTGGGGACAATTGAAACATTTTAAGGCAACATCCATTCTTTTCCATACTTTACCCTTTCTCGATCACGGAAAGCCAGAGAAAATTTCATGAGGTAGAACACACTGATGGTCAAAAAATCACAGCAGGACACACACACGTACACACACTCTCACCTGGGCAATTCTTCAATGTCAATTCACCTGAAACGTGTGTTTTTAGACCGTGATAGGAAGCTGGAGGCCTGAAGAAAACCCAGGTAAGCACAGGGAAAACATACAAACTTCAGACCCCTCCACAAACAAAATATTTTCTTTGAAAAAAAAATGCTGGCTGTTATTTGAATCATTTCACCTTAGTATTTCAATCCACGCGCAGCCTCAATTTAATACTTGTGGACCATGACAGTATTTTTCAGCTCAAATGAGGTGAAGATGAAGCTCAATGAAGCCATGGGAGGTCTTCACACCACAGAAACGGAAAGCTATAGGAAACAAGACTCTGTGACCTCTGCATTGCAAAAGCTGCTAACCAGGCCCCTGCGTTAAGAAGTGGAAATGTGTGAGAGTCGACCCATTGAGAGGCAAAATCCACGCGTAAGCACAATTGGGAGCGACTGCGTGGTCCGGACGGCCTGTTGAGCCACATTAATGGCCTCTAATGTGGAGTGTGAGAGATTTGCATGTCTGAGAGTGTTAAGTGCCTCATCAGACCTCTGTTTCCCCGGGGGGCCGTAAGAAAAGAGAGTGGTCAGTGAGCATTCCACAAGAGTGGCTCATTTATCTGCATGTAAACCCCTTTCTCTCCCTGCCAGTCTAATATCTCTCTCCCTCTGTGCTAACACTGAGTAAATAAAGCTTGAACCAAAGTGCCACTCGCCTCAATCTAATCTGAAAATCTTTCACACTTTCATTGCAAATGTATTATACTGGACTTTGTGTCAAAAAAAAGTTGACGGCCACAAATGCAAAAATCTTTTCTCTACAATTGATATGTATATGAGCTTTAAAGCTACAAAGGACACAAAACAATCATAAAAGTATCATAAAATTGGCTGTTTTCTCATGCATATGAGTTATTCAAGCCGTTTTCCCCACAATATCCTGCAGTTTACCCGAAGCTTAATCAAGGGAGCATGAATGGCCAATTTAAAGTAATGTAAAAATAATTTTATAATAGCATTTGTTAAAAGTATAAATTCATTCTCACAGCATTGTTATATCTATGGCAATTGTATTGATTTAAACTGTTAATGATCTTGAATATTTCTACAGTTAATTATAATGCAAATAAAATAATTAGAAATTTTATACAGCTTAAATCTGTGAAAATATAAAAGTCCTCTTTGTGAAAGTATATTTGAGGTCATTTAAACTCATTTTTACACATTTATATAAGCCAAACACAGCCAGTTCCTGTTTACATCATGTTTATCATCAACGTGAAATGTGAATTATTACATTAACGGGACAACAAAATGCAGTTTAAAAGTCGTTTATAAAAAACAATAAATCTGATATCCAACTCCGAAGACAAACAATTTCGGAACAGAAGACAATTTTGTATAATGTGGTAGAAAGATCTTCTGGATGTGAAAAAGCTGAATGAAACATCCTGTATTCACAACAACTTGCATAATATCCAGTTACAGGATATTACAGCCAATTACAGCCCGACAAATAACAGTGAAATTTTGATTGGGCAAATATGTTTTCAGAAATTTGACAATTGATTTCATATTTAATGTTACAGCAATCGTTTCCTTTGTTCTAAAAGGAAGCTTTAAAGTACTGAAATAAGTTTTTTGTTTTGCATTTAGTTTCATAACCATATACTACGTATATACTGTACGTGCATACTGCATATACATGGATGTGTGTGTGTCACGTGTGTGTAAATTAATCTAAAACAAATATTTTTTAAATTTAGTTATATTATCTAGTTTGTCAGTTTAACTATAAGATTGTGTTTATATGTTTTTGTGTTCCAGTTTAGAAGCAGTGTAAGTGTCTGTCTAATGTAATTTAACAAACACACTCTTGTTACGCACGATTTGTCACCAAAACCCAGTTGGTCTCGTTCCACAGCTCGGCATGTGTTTTTCCACTTACACGCAGGGTGAGGGTTAGAGGCTAAAGCTATTGACATACAGCGCTCAGGAAGAAGCTGATGTCTGGGACCATTAGTGACCACTCATGGTTCCTGCTGGATTGACCCTGCTGGGGCAGAGAGACACTTCAGGACCCCGGTGACCCCAGAAACCCCTGTGTGTTTACCCTAAAGTGCCGGAGCCAGAGAGGTCCAGGGATCTTGAACAACGAGCAAACAAATGTTACTGTATCGTTAAGTGTTTTCACACATGTTAGACAATAACGTTCGGCTCAAAGCTTTCAAAGTAGAAATTACTATATATCAGTCTCACAATGCCATAATGTCCATGTACAGAATTGAATTAAATTTCAAAGCATTGTCACTAATCACAACACTATCATAATTCACACCCAAGAGTCTGTTTAGTGACAAATGGTAAAATTGTGTGTTATTTTGGAGGAGGTGTCTGTTTGGAGGACCGTTTCCTTCCGCAGCCCCTCAGGGACTAAGTTCTCACTGTGAAAATACTTATGGGGACCAACTACAAGAGTTTTCACATTTCTTGCTCTTTAAAAACAATGTGACATTTCAGCAGGATACAAGTAGAACAGCTGATGTTTGACCAGATCTGTTGCATAAATACAGTACATCCTGAAAACATCCTATGAATGAAGGTAAAAACATTTATACACATAAAGTTTTTAAAAATACTGTATATAAATATTTACATAACATATTTGTATAATGTATTTAATCAACATTAGTGTAAAATTAATAATAAGTTTTATTGATTTTTAAAAAGTAAATAACACTACTGAATCATCATCATCGCTAACATCATAGCTCTATTGATAATACCAAAACACATAACCAGTATTAATAATAATAATAATAATAATCATCATCATCATCATAATCATAATACTCACCATTCGTATAACTTTCTTGTTAGGGTTAATACAGCATTATCAAATTATTATATAATTACAATATTTATAATGGAATAATGTCTCGTTACAGTTTCGCAATAATTTAGCATATAAATTATCTTTTTGCATGTACTGTTTACAATTTCAAAGAAAGTATTTTCCACTAGGATCAAAGACTGTGTACTGTGATAGAACTGTGTTATCTCCAGAAATGTGCAGTCACACCCTCCTTATTTGTGTTGGCCTCTTTAAATCAGTTAGCAAATCGCATTTACTTCACGCTGGAAATATCATTAACTCTCATTTTCAGGAATAAATAAAATAAATAAAAAAAAGTTGCATTTACTCTGACTTTGACTGAGAAACTGACTTTACTTTCTCTGAATTGCAGCTGATTCTAAATCCTTTGATGGACATGTGCCCCTCGCTCTGCACCCGGGGCCATGGCGGGAAATCTGATCTTAGGGGAAGTGTGTTTTGAGGGAGGGCAGCTGCCCCTTTTAAAGGCTTCATGAATGATGGGATTAGACTTGGTGTATGTGACTGGGAATGTGTGTTGTTGCGTATGTTCAAGTTTAAAGTCAATGCGTTGCCATTATTTATGGAATAAGCAAAACCTGGGAAAATGCTACTGTTGTTCATTTTTTAAATATAGGCCCCGAAATTAGCCCATGCCCAGTGATGCAAAAATTGATGCTAATTTTCTCTATTGTCAATTCTAGTCTTCCGTTATGTTACGAAATATGATATCTGAGCTTCGGAATAGGATTTATGTCAAGTTATTAGGTGAAAGAGGAGCTTGTATTAAAGCAAGCATGTTTACTTAATACACACGTTCACTTGCACAGGCGCATGAGAGCTCACTTACACACTGTACTGACAGATGGACCGGCGCGCGGGCACCTGTTGCCAGAAAAACGGACTTGCCAACATATCCTTCCACCTGCACACTTCCGCTAACACTTCCTCACACACAAACACACACACACGCACACACACACACAGACAGACACACACACACACACACACACACACACACACACACACATTAAAGTAATGGAAAAATTATTTGAACGCAAGCCGATTTTGTAAAATTGCCCGCTAACAAAGACATTAATAAGTTATCGTTTTAATGTTGGGTTTATTTAAACAGTGAGACACAACAATACAAAAAATCTGAAAAAAAAAATTGTATTACAAAATACATAATTGTAAAAACACAAAAGTGTGTTCTATACAGATAACACGCTGACCATGTCTAAGAACATGAGCTTTCTAAAGGTGTCAGACAAGATTGTTGACCTAGGCTGGATAGGGCTTCAAGTGTGTGATTATTTTATCATTAAATAAGCACAAGTTGATGCTTGATGAAATGGTGAGTAATGAGACCAAACCTAATTGGGAGATACTGGTCCATGATCATAAGGCAGCTGGGACCACGCTCACTAAAATAACAGTTGGTATCACACTAGGTAGTGAAAGACTGAATTCCTGCTGAGCATATGAGAACCCTCTGCTCGGGAAAGCACATCGACAGCCCCAGTTGACACTTAATATTTGCTTACTTTACCATCACATAAACCCACCCAATATACCGGTATATCAGCATAGTGTATTGTGAAAATATATAGCTCTCTAATGTATATATTATTCAAACAAAACTCCCATGTGCAATATTGTGTACAATTACTGTGCAATTTCACCTCTGCTGGCAAGGTTTACGTACTGTTTTATACCATATGCTAATTTTGTACTGTTTTATACTGCATGTTGATTTTTTTTATTGTTTTATAATAGGTGTCAATTATTGTACTGTAACATGTTGCGATGCATAGAAGATTATTATCTATTATCTAAATTATTACTTAATTTCACGGTACATGTCTATAATCTACATTGTTTGTTTTTATTCTATTTGACTGATTCTGAGAAAATGTACAAATTTTGTACGCAGATCAAAATCAAGCTCTTTGGCGTCAAGTTAACTTGCAATAGACTCCAAAAAACAGTCATCTTTGTCAAACATCATGGTGTTGTGGTGTTTTTCTTTCAAGACATAAGACATAAGAAACTTTATTGTCATTATGGTTAACACAAAAAAATTTGTTTTGTAACTCTCGAAGGCCAGCAGCAATAAAAAAGTAGTACAAATAAGCAGTAAAAATATAAAAATGCAGTAAAATATAAAATTTGTAAAAGACAAAATAAACAAAAAGGCACGTGTAGAATCGAATAAACATGACATGTACAGTCTTTTCAGTGACTGGACAAGGTGGCAGGACATCATCGCAAAGTCTTCTTTTTTCTCTTTTTTGGTCAAAAGATCATAAACAGCAACATTTTTTTGCATCAATCTTTACACCAGCAGCTGAATCAACACAAAAAGAAAAAGTGCCACTAAAAGTTAAGTTCAAAGGTAACTGGAACACATCTCAAACTGCCTTAAGGGTCAAACACCAATGTTTACAACGTGGAACATTTTCACGGCAAATCAGACAAAGCAAATGCTCCTCTTGGTGAGCATTCACGTGATGGTCGTTGACCTTATTCCCAATGCACATTTATTTTTGGCCCTGTGTCGAATTGGACTGATGTGAAAGAACTTTCAACTTGTAACATACACAAATCCCATTTCATCCATTTAACTTGACCTTCCCTTGAAGGGAAAGCGAAAGGCCGGGAGTGCACGCATACAAGTCAACAGAGTGAAAGATAAACCCACAAGGTCATCTGAACCCTTCACACCTCTTCTGAGAGGAATAAATCATCTCCTCACCTCTGGAGCAGATCAGGTTCACATTCGCAACCCCCCATTTCCCTTGTCCTCAGAGTAACACAATGGTCAGGGGGCTTCACTTCAGAGGAATGGGGTCTTGGAGAGGCTGAGTGAATCACCAAGTAACATTTTCCCACTGCCTCTGAAAAGACTTCCCATCAGGAAGCAGGAGAAATAGAAGCTGGAAGTTTACTCAGAGATTTTTTTCCTGACAGCTTCCTGCTTTGGTTCACCCACAAACGGGCTGCATCAGTGGAATGAGGAAGAGAGAGAGAGAAAGCTTAGATGAAGAACAAGACGAGGGAGGTTAGGGCAACAGTAAACGTAGGCTGAAAGACGGAGACTTCCCTCCTCCTCGTCTTACCCCATGAACAGCTGTTTGCGTGGAAAGGTGGCAGGACGAGAAGGGAGGAGGAGGCTACTGATGGAGGATGCTTATTGTTTGGCGATTCCTGTGTTTAGGGTTCAGTTTGTGTTGCTCGGACAAAGGCCCATTCTACTGAGAGGGATATCAGAAACTCATTGTGTTTACTGGTTTACAAACAAACAAGCTGCTTAAAACGAACATGCATACATGCGTTTAATTTAATTTATAGAAGACAAATAGAAGTTTTAAGAAAACGTTAGAACCCAAATTCTGAAAACGTTGGAATGTTTACATAGCTTAGGTGAGGCTCCTCTTCTTTTCAGATTCAGATTCAACTTTATTATAATTGTTCAAAGTACATGTACAGAGACAATGTAAAGCAGTTAAGATGATGATTAATATCTGATGAACAGCAGGAGTTTAGGGGTTGGAATTTGCTTGTTTTATAGTTGCCAACCGGTTTTGTGTTTATTTTTGACATTTTTCTTGCTTCAAGATGCTCATTTGCTCACTTGTCACAGATTGCAGGTTTGAATTCTGGTTCGGTGGGTTTCGCAGCTGAGTGTTCTTGGGCAAGACACTGACCCCCACATGCTTCCCGGGTACCACAGCTTCCCACTGCTCTTGGTTTGAGTGTGTGTGTTCACTTTACTGTATGGGTTAAAAGCTGAGTACATATTATACAAAGTATGGTTTAACCATTCTTGGCAATTTTCCCCTCACAAGCGGCTTAAACAAACAATAAAACACACTCATTCACACACACAAACGTAGTACTATTTATTTATGATGGTTCAGCTGCACACATATTAAGAAAATCAAAACAACTTGAAGTATTTTACAATATTTTACTAAAAGACATTGACCGATGTTCCACTGGAAAATACTGAATGACAATTTTGTAGTGAATCCTTTGTAATGAGTCAGTCTAGTGATAATGTAAAGTTGAAAAATGAGAGGGAGTTGAGAGCAGAAACCAGTCAGATATGAACAATATGATTGTTGAAACAGGTTACGTGCTGGTATTTGCTCTGTGACTGGTTTCCTTCTTTCGCCGTCTGTCTGTCTAACTCCTGTTTTTCTTAGCTCGATTGACAGCGAATAGTTGATTACGCAAACAGTAGAACACAAAAAGTAATCACACTTGATTTCAGCTACATTCCAGTGAACCTGTGCTGACGCACACAGACCTGTCAGGACACCATTTACTGCTGTTGTTTCTATACAGTGGTGCCATAAAAAGTGTTAAGCACTATAAAAGTCGACAAGAAGCAATTCTCTCTCGTCTGAGGCGTTTGGTATCACAAAGCCATAAAGGGTACAATAGATCAATTTACAATTACTTTAACTTATTTAAGATATGTTTAATACCACAGACATTAAGTAAATATTTATTTGTATCTGCACAAGCACTCACACGCAAACTTGCACATATATCACAGTAGGGTCCCACCATTGACTTAAATACAAAATAATACACCCCCCACTCTAAACAACCAAAGAATTGTAACTTCTTTCAAAAAATCCAATCTTGATCCTCAAACAGGCCTTCAATGTTGTGGGGGTCAAAACAAAGGTCCCCACAAGTGGCCATAGGGCCCAAACTTAGTATAACCTAGCACTGACCTAAATGCCTGTACATACACACACATACATATTTAAAGTGTATACTGCATATTGAGAAACTGAAACAATAATTGTAAATGCAATTGTACTAGAACTAATCATAAACAGAACCAGATATTCAGAACACAAACAGTTCCTGGTGCTGGTACCAGGATTTTATAAATCAGCATAACGGGAGCCTCTAATTTTAGAGCTTTTACTGTACCACTGGCTGTAAAACAACAGGAAGAGCGTTCTTCCGTTTCACTTGAGGAACCTGAAAGGCTTCAGTAGACAAGACGTGTGTTAGGATATAAACACAAAGAAACGCACGTTAAAACATGGTAACAACAACTACAAGCCAGACATCTGTGGAAAACAGGTTCACACGAACTCACGCACATGCTACTTGTTTGCTGGACACTAAAAATAAAACAATAGCTCCCTCACAATATGATTATGCTGTATAATCACTTCCTTCCAGGTCAAGTTCTCTCATCTCTCTCTCCAACTGACCTACCAAAAGGCCCATCCATTCATACATTGGCTAGATTTCTCACGATTTCAGGATGTCCTCAAAAGTCCAACAACATCCTGTCCCAAATGACCAATATCCAAATGACAACTGAAACCTTTAATGGACAGACAGACAGATAGACAGACAGACAGACAGACGGATGGATGGATAGAAGGATGAACGGACAGACAGACAGAAAGACAGACAGACAGACAGACAGACAGACAGACAGACAGATAGATAGATAGATAGATAGATAGATAGATAGATAGATAGATAGATAGATAGATAGATTGATTGATTGCAAAAAATGCTCATGAAAAAATAATAGAATAAAAAACAAAATGAGTAAAAAAGACTTAAATCAAGAAAAATGGGGAGAGAAATGTTTGCTTTGTAAGACTGCTTGAAACAAGCTGTCTTCTATTTTCTTAAAACAAGCAAAATAATTTTTTACTCTTAATTCAAAGCTAGTTAATTTATCTTGTCCTTAAAAAACAAGATTTATTGTGTAATTTCAAGATCTTTTGGCTTGTCAAGAAATTATTTTCTGCAGGGCAGATAGATGGATGGATGGATGGATGGACAGAAAGATGACAGATATCTAAGTCCTTAGATAAGATGAGAAATGTTCAAGTTATTTTTGCTATAAGTTAGGACTACTTACGGACACTGGTTAAGACTAAGCTTTAGTTAAACCATCAAACTCTTAAGACTACTATCACACAGCAGATGCATGGTCAAGCTCAATGGCGAGTGAGTGAGCAACAGTCGTTGCTTCCTAGCAGTTTTCCTGTCAATGCCGGTAACAATGGTGGGAAAACGCTCCTTTACTGATGGAACCTGTTTTCACACGTCCACGTGAAAGCAACAACAGTTTACCCACCACAGTCCTGACGCGGACCACCAAGTTCAACAAAGACACTCTTGACAGAAGGATTCTCATGACAACACAAACAAAACATTAGGTTTGGAACTGACATTTACATGCAGTGCATGGGAAAAAGGAGGAGACAGGATCTAAATCACTTAGGGCAGAATTGTGTGATTTTACTGTAAATAATTAAATTGTAGCTTGTAAGTCAGGGGTGTCAAAATCACTTACACGAGGGTCCAAAACCCAGAGCACACTTCAAATCCGTGGCTGAACAGTTTCTACATTTAATTTACATAAAAAAACAGCCATATATTCTATACACACATAAAATAAATCTTAAATAACAGTACTTTTTGTTCTCTATAAAAATATATCCTGTTAAAATCATATTATGTGAAAATATGTCAAAAAACATTTGAGAGTGTGTGTGTATTTGTAGTTTTGTGTCTCGGTTTGTTTTTGCTATGTCTGTGATTATTACCGTCATTAGTGTGTATTGATGTTTTATGATCTATACAGCTGCTTTAAGATGGTAGGACTTCAAAAAAGTCAAATAATAATAAGAATAACAATATTAACAACAACAACGACAACAACAATAATGATAATTGAATCTTGGAAATTGTTATATAACTGATAATAATACATTATCACTGTTTTTGTCAAAATTATTGACACTGAAGTCAACATTTATTTAGTGACATGAATTAAGATCGTATCATTTTGTGTATCTCTTATTAATCATTACTTCAAACTTTTTTTTTTCAGAATTCTGAAAATCTTTTGCGTTTTGGAAAAAAAAAAACGAATATCAACAAGTGTTTAAATGTATCAATACATTGTATTGATTGTGGCCAAAATGAGAAATACTGTACTTTTAATTCATGAAACAATTAAAAAATTAAACTTTGAGATGTTTTGATCACTTTTAAGGTTCAAGAAGTCATTGTGTCTCAGGAGGAACTGTAATATAAAAATAGAATGAGTATAGTAACTTGACGGCCTGTGGCACTCTTTTGAACTTTGCTGCACTCATGATGAGCATGAGTTATTCTCAATATTCTACACTCAGTAATATTTGTGAGTAATATATTTGGGTTTCAAGAATGGGATTATAGTACTGTGTTACAGTGTGTACGTGTAAGATGAATCTGGTCTATTACAACTATGTATTGCTCCTGTTCCAAGATTCAAACACACATCTGCTGATCCACACAAAGGTTGCCCTCCGAAAGCTGGTCTCCTCACTGTGTGCTAATGAGAGACTAACTCGCTCTGACATTCCCACAGTCCATCCCAAACAAACAACAGGGAACACACGGATACAGGTGCCGACACCGTTTAAAAACACCTCCACATATTTAGAGGCTGGATGAGAAAGTGCGAAAAGCAGCTCCAACCAACACGGCCGATGCATTTAGCATGCAGATGCCTACAGAGGATCGTCGACTGTGTAATTACAATAATCTTCTAAAAACACACCTGAACATCAAGATTAGGCAGATTGCTAATCCCGGATGGCTTTGCTCTTTCGTGTAACTTGTGGCTTTTCCTCATTGAGCTCTGGGAGCTCTTAGTGATCCGCTGACCTTTTCCTACCGAACCCTGACCTCTGACATCTGCTCTTTCTCTCTCGTCTCACAGAGGTCACTAAACAGACCACGGCAAATTTCTCTGCTGTTCTCAAGATAAAATAGATGAATTTCTATGTTGAGTTTACCCGAGTCACATTAACAGATTAAATTGATGGCAGTTGTGGTCTAGCGGTATGGAGTAGGACATGCCACCCGGGTTTCGCAGGTTCGAATCGCAGTTTCACAACTGAGTGTCCTTGGGCAAGACACTGACCCACACATGCTCCCTGGGCGCCACGGCTTAAGGCTGCCCACTGCTCTGAGTTTGTGTCTGTCACTTCATTGTGTGTGTGTGTAATGAAACTGAATGACTATATGCAGAGCAGATTAATTATCATGCGTATATATAAACACTGTTTGTGATGCTTGTGATCATAGCACTGCTGTGCCCTTCAATTCGCACCATGTGTTCCAATTACACATCTCTATTTTTGACTTCAGATTTTGATTCTTTTCTACCCTCATCATCCCATCCCACGAGAGAGAAAAGAAAAAAATGAGAGAGAGACTGAAAAAGTGTGTGTTAATTTCTGTACTTCAGTGGAATAAGTCGACTTATTATACCTTCCTTCCTCATGTTTTAATTCTGCACAACATTGAGTTTCCACGCCTCTGACATCCAACATTATAGCTGTCAAAACCTGCTTTTGACACAATCGGAAAGATAGAATCGGCGTTTGGCAGTTACGCTGTTGAGTACAAGATTGTGAAACACATAAATCTCCAGATTAAAGTAATATGTTATGTTCTGTCGTCTGCAAGTCTGCGTGTATACTTATGCAAACAACTCAAGTCCAGAAGACGCCCTGCAGACACAACCGTCTAGACACCAGACTCAGGTGTGTGTGTGTGTGTGTGGGGGGGGGGTGCGCACTCCCATGTTTATGAGCTGATATACCTATATTGCTCATGCAGAAGGATTTCTCTGACAAACAGATGCACGTGAGGTGATGTTCTCACATACATATATGTGTGGATCAATTTAACCATTGTTAACAGATGCTTTAACGTCTTTTTACACATTCAAATGAGCTCCAGAAGCATATGTTTTTGCCACCAAATGATTGAGTTTAATACTATTATTGATAAAACGTTTGAAAGTTGATTCTATGGAAGACAGCAGCAATCAGCATGAGGGAAAACACAAGAGCAAGAGTTGTCTGTTCACACACACACAGCAATACACCTGCACGTGTGGTTTCCTTTCTAACCAAACAAAAACTCTGCGATTACATATGACTGTCTGCAGAGAGCTCATGTGTGTGGTGACAAATACTGTCATCAGTTACATCACTGAAAACAGCATCACATAAAAAGTCTTTTGAAATTATTACAAAATGGCATATGGCACTCACATTTGACAAAAAACAAAAGTGACTGAGTTTGTCAATATAGTAGGGACTGTTGTGCTCTGCATTTAACCATCCAGATAAGTTACACAGACAGTGAAGTGATATACACAAACCCGGAGCAGTGGGTAGCCTTATGCCGTGGTGTAGTAGCCCACCGAACCAAGATCTGGACCAGCAACGCTTGGGTGGTCCATACTGCCTCACATTGGCCCTGAATGTACATATGACAACACACAAAAATGCATCAAAACCTAAAATTATTCTACTAAACGTGGCTGCAAGATTCTAGTCATCTCACTGTAACGCAGCGTTGTGTGACGCCCTCTGCTGTCTCCCGGTCACTTACTGGCGATGACTCGACAACCGCGCCCTCTACTGGCGGCTAAATTACTCGGAAATACGACATCTTCGCTAACAAAACCGAGAGCGTGTTTTTTTTTTCTTTTAATTATGCATTCCCTTTTTTTTACTTTCAGTGGATATTTCAGTCCACCCATTTTAATGAGTGAAAACCATAAAAACAATCGTTATTTTGTTATTGTAGCGTATTGTTGCGTAGTCGCTGGTCCTTTTCAGTTACCAAATTCAGTTGGATTTTGTTATTTAATTCCCGACTTTGTATCGTCTGTAGAAATATTACATTATTCTTTGTTTTTATTTGACGTTAAAGATACTGCGTCGTCGCTGTAAACTGACACCACATCCCTGACCGGAACCTAAAATACAATTGGTTAGTTCAAGCCAATAGCAGACGTGCAAAGTAACACTCGACATGATTGGATACGGCAGTGGAAAATTGGTCACGTGGTGTGTATTTTCGCGCGAAAAACCCCCAAGAAAGAACTCGTGGGGATTTGCGAGGAAAGACGGGTCGGGCATTACATTGTAGTAACGCTGTAATAACAAACCAGTAAAGAATGGATCTCACGGAACCTGAAGTGAATCAGAACGCAGGTCAGACCATCAAGGACGATTTGGCGGAGAAATGCCAAAAACTGTTCCAGGCGTTTCTGGAAGAGTAAGTACCAGTTTTTAACATTATATGTTTATAGTATATAAAGTATATAACAGCATACACGTTAAAAAGATAGTTTTCTATTTCTTTCTATAAGTTATACAAATATTTTTTTAAAGCACGACGTCCGAGTTATAACTATAGCTTTTATTCAATTTTATCGTGTGAATTGCGGCGAGATTAGTTTTGGGGCATTTGTTTTGCTGCACATTTCAAGGACAATAACGCTTTAATACTCTTAAATGAGTTTCCTTTATTTAAGGTTTGTATTCACAGTATTTTTTTCTTATTTTTTTTATGATCAGCCCCTTGTTCGATTTTGCATTTTTGATAAGTATCATCAAAAGTATCAAATCAATTTGGCATTTTATGTTTTGCTTAAAACTAATTTTTGTTCATTTAAAATTTATTTCTATTATAATTGAAATACAGAACAATAACGAAAAACCCTGTCATTGCTGGATGTAAAATTACTCCATAACCCAACATCAATAATTGTTTACATGTATATCTTTGCCTCAGATTTCACAACAGCGATGGAGAAGTGAAATACCTGCGAGATGCGGAGGAGCTGATCAGACCTGAGAGAAACACACTTGTTGTCAGTTTCACTGACCTGGAGGGATTTAATCAAGAGCTGGCAACCGCCATTCAGGAAGAATATTATAGGTGATCTGAAGAGATTTATCATGCTTGGAAAGCTTTATTTCTGAGAATAATCAACATAATTGATATTCACTTAAACCACCAGGATACATCTTTAATAGTTAATAGTTTGAGCAATTTTAAGCCATGTGTTTTAAATGATGACATAGTCAATGTTTTTGATGAAAATAAGCTATTAACGATTGTTTGGTATAGCTGTAAAGTAGACTGTAAAACAGACCAAACTACATTTATCTACTGAGTTTTTAATAGTTATACAAACGCGATTTCACTATTTGTGCACACGCTGTGTCCCAATTCTGCCAGCAGGAAGCGCCATTGCAGCACTGGGAATCACTATATATTAACAGGAATTTAGGTTTTAGTTCCTGAAAGACATGTGCTTTTTGAAGGATTATATTTTTGTCCTTTAATTGTTTTTATTTCACAAAGTGTGCTCTTGCAGAAATGGAAATAGGAACAACTTGCTAACATACAAGTTGACTTTCATAGTCAGACATGGGGATATATAATAAATGATATATAATATGACATGAGAAATAATGAGCCAAAGTCAAAGAAAATGTCTGTGTTTATTTTGATACATTTCTAAAGTTAAAGAGTCACTTAATCCAAGCGTCTTTAAGATTTGCCTTGTGTTGTGTATTTCAGACTTTACCCATTCCTGTGCCGTGCTGTGCGCAACTTTGCCCGGGATCATGGAAAAGTTCCTGCCTCCAAAGAATTTTATGTGGCCTTTCAGGATTTACCAACTAGACAAAAGTAAAGACCAAATGCTATTGATGAAGAGTTAAATACAAGTCAAACAGTGGTATAAGAAATAATTGTGAAAGATGCTTGCAAAAGTTTTGTTATTGCAGTGTTAACATAAAGTTGATACATTCTAGCAAAATTAAACTGAAAACTCACAATTGAAATTGCTTGTTTTTCTCCCCAATTAGAAAATCTATATGCTCACCTGCCTTGACTTGCTTGTTAATTCAAATTCACACGCTTGAGCACACACACGTCTGATCCTCTTTTACCTGACAGACTGTGGATGATGGGAGTCGATGCAGATGAGTCTTAAAATGCTCTGCGTTCCTACAGGATTCGGGAGTTGACCACGCTGAAGGTGGGCTCGCTGGTGCGAATCAGTGGTCAGGTGGTCCGCACTCATCCGGTTCACCCGGAGCTGGTCAGTGGGACCTTCCTGTGTCTGGACTGTCAGGGAGTGATCAAGGACGTAGAGCAGCAGTTTAAATACACACAGCCCAGCATCTGCCGCAACCCCGTCTGCAACAACCGCAGGCGCTTCCTGCTCGATACCAACAAGTCCAAGTTCATTGATTTCCAGAAGGTGTGTAAAAGAAGCCCATTTCCAAAGAACTCATTATTAAATTTAAATGACTCTCAAATAAACCTCAAAGAAGCGATAATTAAAATTGTATCGATATTAAGATGTGTTATTACCTATGTTCTTACTAGGTTCGCATTCAGGAGACTCAAGCCGAACTTCCGAGGGGGTCGATTCCCCGCAGCATGGAGGTGATTCTCCGAGCCGAGGCCGTGGAGTCAGCCCAGGCTGGAGATAAATGTGACTTCATTGGTTCCCTCATTGTGGTGCCAGATGTTTCCCAGCTGTCCACACCAGGTACAGCCACGGCACTCCAGGACCGAACGACCGTTGCTCTTCTCATGAGAGAGACTCGCTTGATGGATTGATTTAAATCAGTCGACTAATGTGAACTTGTAGTGAAATCAATCGACTGAAATCGGGACATTTCACATGCCTATGTGTTTCAAAAATTGTCGCAAAAAAAGTTTGCGCTATGGCTATGAGCCACGCAGCTAAATTTCACTGTGGCTGGGTATAGTGGAATTTTGACACTTTTTGACAAACTTATATTTGTTAACTCTTATTATAGTTGTTATATTTTGCGCAACTGTAATGTATTCTTTAGGATTCTGGTTTGTTTGAGTCATTTTAAGGCTTTATAAACCCACTCACTGTAATTGCATTAGCTCCTGGTCGAGCTGCTTGGCTGCACTTAATACGCTAAACGTAAATGATACTTGTGTTTGGGTAAAAAGGAATACATTTATTTAAATTATATTTAAGTAATTCCATCACTCTTGCAAATGTATTACATCATTTTTACTGTGGTTATAGGTGTTTTTTCCCCTCTTATTTTCTAATTTTAATTATCTATAACTTTTTTAATTTTTCATTTTCGGCACAGTGTGTAATGAAAATTACACTTTTAACCTACGTTTGTAAATTTTATATATGTTGGAATGAAACTTGTATTTTTGTAGGGGTGCGTGCCGAGACCAGCTCTCGCACTGCAGGGGCGCAGGGTTATGAGAACGAGGGTCTTCGCGGGCTCAAAGCGCTTGGTGTTCGAGAACTGTCCTACAAACTCGCCTTTCTGGCATGTTATGTTGCCCCCACAAACCCTCGGGTAAGAGTCACGGGCAAGTCCCAAAATGCCATTGATCTCATTAACAGTACCACTTTTTTGTTGGGTAGTTCGGGGGCAAAGAGGTCCGGGATGAGGAGCAAACCGCAGAGAGCATCAAGAACCAGATGTCAGTGCAGGAGTGGGAGAAAGTGTTTGAGATGAGCCAGGATAAAAATCTCTACCATAACCTCTGTACCAGCCTCTTCCCCACCATTCACGGTCAGTCAGACGCCACAGACCTGTTTCCTGTTCTGAAACACCCGGTGTTTCTAAGACCTAGTGAAGTTAAGAAGCTCCTGTGTGGAGATCTTTGTGAACTTGTAATGGAGTCAGTTCATGAATAAACACAGTGGTTTCTTGATTCTGTTCTTGTGAATTTAAGAAAATAGATTGATCTTTGATGTCTTTTCAGGCAACGATGAGGTAAAGAGGGGGATTCTTCTCATGCTGTTTGGTGGGGTTCCCAAGACCACAATGGAGGGGACGTCTCTGAGAGGAGATATCAACGTGTGCATTGTTGGAGACCCCAGCACAGCCAAGAGTCAGTTCCTCAAGTGAGAAGCTGATTTACTCAACCTCTCTTAGCTAATACACTCTCTGTCTGATGAGACTTGCTTTAGGAGTATAGTATGAAGCAGAATTTATGATGTGTAAAGAGAACCTGAAAACCATACTTGAGTAAAAGTACAAATATTTTACTGTAAAAGTTACTCACCAGTTCCAAGAAGACTTGAATAAAAGTTGTATTCCATTTGTATTACAAAGTATTCCATTTTAAAAGAACTTGAGTATTTTACTATTTTGCTAATTGAAATTAGGCTCAAGCAACAAGAAACTCTTGATTTATAAGGTTTAATTTTTGAATTTAGAAATGAAATTTAAATAAAATAAAATTGATTTATAAAAACAGTCACTGACTAGAGCCATGTCGCTAATTAAACACCTGATATTTATTAAGCTGTGATTTAGCTCATAAATAAAAATAATTGTAAAAATTGGTTTCAAGAATAAAGGTCTCAACAGGTCCATCTATTGTACAATGACTTCATAGCATAAAGAACAATTTTTACAATTTTGACTTTTTTCACGTATAAAGCTGTTTTTTGTGGTAACTCAGACACGTGGAAGAGTTCAGTCCGCGCGCCGTCTATACCAGCGGTAAAGCTTCCAGCGCCGCCGGTCTCACAGCCGCTGTGGTTAGAGACGAGGAATCACACGAGTTTGTCATTGAAGCCGGAGCGCTCATGCTAGCCGACAACGTGAGTCCCAGTCACTGCGGATCCAGGGTCAATTCTTTCAAAAGGTTCTAGCTTCTCAATCACTGAACGCTGCTTTGATTTTGTAGGGCGTTTGTTGCATTGATGAATTTGATAAGATGGAAACCAGAGATCAGGTGGCTATTCATGAGGCCATGGAGCAGCAGACCATCTCCATCACTAAAGCTGGAGTCAAGGTGAGGTCGAAGGTCAAAATCTGCATTGACAGAAATTTCTTGAGTTTTGAAGTTAACTTGTAGTTATAAATCCTTAAAAATGTAACAATTTGGTCAGTAATTGTGTGTGTGTGTGTGTGTGTGTGTGTGTGTGTGTGTGTGTGTGTGTGTGTGTGTGTGTGTGTGTGTGTGTGATTGCAGGCCACGCTAAACGCTCGTACGTCCATCTTGGCCGCCGCCAACCCGACTAGCGGACGCTACGATCGCTCCAAATCCCTCAAGCAAAACATCAACCTGACTGCTCC
The DNA here is from genome assembly GCA_028031935.1 of Paedocypris micromegethes. Classification (NCBI taxonomy): domain Eukaryota; kingdom Metazoa; phylum Chordata; class Actinopteri; order Cypriniformes; genus Paedocypris; species Paedocypris micromegethes. Next base: position 18,661,041 of record CM051495.1, on the reverse strand, counting down.
CATCATGTCTCGTTTTGACCTGTTTTTCATCTTGGTGGACGACTGCAATGAGGTAAAACAGAAAATCACACCAGAACAGATTATTATCTCAATTATTAACTTTTTATTATTTTTGTATTAACTTTTTAATAACATGTTTCATTGTGTTTCTTTATTAAGAAAACATGTTCCTAAGCAATTTAAAACCACCAAGTGTGATTTAATTATTAATATAAAAAATTTAAAAATAAATAATCATCCCCACTTTTAAAAATACAGCAGCTATTTTTCCATTTGTTTTGGTGCTCTGTATATAATGCGTCTTAATAGCATGGAAAAGGGGGTAAAGTACAACAATGCCACAAAACATTAACCAAAAAGCAAAACTCTGGTTAAACATACACAAGAAATAAAAGTAGTAAAAGTAAAATAACTTTCCGCCGACTTAGCAGAGCCATCACACAATGGGCCAAACATATTAATTTTTATATTTTGTTTAAATCTTTTGCAATACGTTATGTATATTGTGACGCTCCACGAATGCTCACTTTGTTTTGTGAGTGAAGTGAATTGGTATACTTTTATTATATAAGAACATAATTTATATTTTTTTATTATTTTATTCATTTATTTATTGTTCAAGTAAATTGATGTTATTAACCTTTTTAATTTCTTCTTTCCATTAGTGAACTGTGTTTATTTTACCCATTCACAACAAAAATAAATAAATATAATTATCGATTCAATTTTATTTGAAAATTCAAATTACTAAAACATTATAGTTTGACATGAGTGGAATTAATAACATGTAAAAAAATACAACTACAAAACCGTGCATAACAACAACAACAACAACAATAGCAACAACAACAACAACAACAAATCCAGCTAGAAATTTGACCGATTGTGAACTTATCTTAAAAAAAATAAACAATTCCTCTTTTTTCACAATAAATTGAAAAAACAAAATCAGTTTCCATTTCCGTTTTGTTTTGCCTTAAGTTGTCCTCATTTTCTCTACACCTCTACTTCCCAGCGTGGATATAAATTGCTTCTCTGTCTGCAGGTCACAGATTACGCTATAGCGCGACGCATCGTAGATCTTCACTCCAGGATCGAGAATTCAGTGGAGCGCGTTTATACGCTGGACGAAATCCGCAGATACCTGCTGTTCGCTCGCCAGTTCAAACCAAAGGTGAGAGGCAGCAACACATGCTCGTCTATGTTAGCATGACCCGGAAGACAAACCTTAACAGAAGGAAGACTTTTCACGTCAATATAAAACCAAGATTGTTCTCTTAAGATGAAGTTTTCTTTCTTAAGTCAGGGACATCTTTATGTGTTTGCAGATCTCCAAAGAATCTGAGGAGTTCATTGTGGAGCAGTACAAGCGTCTGAGACAGAGAGACAGCTCTGGAGTCAGCAAATCAGCCTGGAGGATCACAGTGCGGCAACTGGAAAGCCTGATCCGCCTCTCCGAGAGCATGGCCAGGATGCACTGCTGCGATGAGGTGTGTGTGTGTGTGTGTGTGTGTGTTTTTACGAGGGTTTTTACGTCTTTCATTCAAGATTCAGCTTATATAACTGTTTGTCATCAGGTTCAACCAAAGCATGTCAAGGAAGCTTTCAGGCTCCTTAACAAGTCTATTATACGTGTCGAGACCCCCGATGTTAATCTGGATCAGGAAGAAGATGAGGCCATGGAGGAGGAGGTTGAACACCAGATAAATGGTATTTTTCCCTCTTGTTGCACTTGTTTAGAGCAAAATAATAATAATAATAATAATAATAATAATAATAATAATAATAATAATAATAATCTACTAACCAATCAATCCAATATAACCACAACATATTTTCTGGATTATAAGGCACACCACTGATAAATGCCTATTTTCTAATATTTATTCACATAAGGCACACGGATTATAAGGCAAGGACTTTCACCATTTTAGGTGTGCCTTAAGTCAGAAAAAATAACTATACGTTAGTTTTGTCTCAATCATCCTGTGAAACCGGAATTTCAGACACATGTATTTCAGATACAAGCAAAATGTCATATGTAATCATTGAAGTCATGCTGAATCCTTTAAACACGCAGCAATTGACAGTGTCGAAAAAAATAGGTCTCTTGTCAATCTGCCAAACAAATATAATAGACACACGGATAAAACATTGTTGTTCCTACAGAAGAACATTTTTACAAATATACTTGTTTTAACAAAGGTACACATAAATACACTAACAAATATACCCAAAGATAATAAAAAATAACTAATTGTACTCATTTTTTTTTTCTTGAAATGGTGAAGAAATTTTATTTTTACTTTTTAGAGATTTTCTTTTTATGGCACTTTATGCTTTCCCAGTTCAATTCCCAGGGGAAAGCAATGTTTGTTGAATTGTAAAAATTGTAATGAAATGTAAGTTGCTTTGGATAAAAGCATATGCTAATTCTATGTGTCCACACACATGAACATATATTCACATTGGCTTAATAAACCATAGACCTCAATAAAGATTGATTGCGATAAAGTAAAATCACAAAATGGATGCCTAATCATCAAGTCTAATTATGATTCTTGCTAACTACTCATTTTGTTAGATGCTAACTGAAACGTTCAAATGCCACGGATCTAAAGTAGAATCTAATCGAATGCAATGATTGACTTTATAGGACACGGTGAGCCAAACGGAGTCCCGAACGGAGAAGTCAACGGACACGAACACACCAACGGTCATGCAGTCAACGGCGAAAGCACCAAGCCCTCGCTCCGCCTGTCGTTTGCGGAGTATAAACGCATTTCCAACCTGCTAGTTCTGCACTTGCGTCGATCAGAAGAAGGTGAGCATGTTAGATTCCGCCGGATTTTCATTCAGCCACTCGCCTGTCCAACAATCACTGAATCAAATCACTATTTTCTTATGTTTTTTCATATAAAAAAAGTAAAAAAAAAATACTTTACTTATCGTGTTGTGTGGTTTATTTTTAATAGGTTTAGGCAATGAACCGGTTTTAATGGGTTTTAGACCCAACAGACTTGAATGGTTTAAAATAAATTGCCATAATGCATTACAAACAATATGATATTTCCTGAAATTGAGCCCTAGCTTTTGCTGGACAATTGCAAATGCAATATCAGCTGTCATTGCTCAAACTAATTCTAATTAGAATTGATCCTTTAAAACAGGACGTGCTATTTTATTGAAGAACTGTAATGAGGTAGACATGTTAGGAAAAAGCATCTAACTGCCTTCATGTTAAGTCTTTATCTCTCTCTTTAGCCGATGACGAAGCCGCACTGAAGAAGAGTGACGTCATCAACTGGTACCTGAAGGAAGTGGAATCGGAAATTGATTCTGAAGTGGAGCTGATCAATAAGAAGACGATGATAGAGAAGGTTATCTACCGGCTGGTGCACTATGTGAGTAAACATCTGCTTAGCTTTTGCTCTGTGCCTGTGTAACACACGATGATTAACTAAAAGATGCTCGTTTCATTTCAGGATTATATTCTAATTGAGTTGACACAATCTGGACTGAAAGGTTCTGTGGAGTCCAGTGCAAGCCAATCCCAGGAGGAGGATGTTACTTTGGTTGTCAATCCCAACTATACGTTTGATGACTAGACTTTCTTGCAATCTCTTCATTCCAGGATTTTGTTTTTTTTTTTCTGTTCAGTTTTTACAATGCATGTAAAATGTTGCATTACATTTGTAAAAATGTGTTTTATCCCTTTTAGAATTGTTGTAATGTTTTAGAGTAGTAACTCCTGTTCCCGTTATAAAGGTTATAACGTTTTGTTAAAGGGTCATTGTGTTAAATGTTTTTGTGTTAAACCTTTACACACTGCCTTAATAAAAATAATCTGAACATTTTAGTTTTACTTAAACAATTGTTATTTAAGTAGCAAATAAACGCAGGCTCCCGAACACCTAGAAAGTAAGCAGAAAAAAATGGTTGGATTGATGGAACCATAATGGATGGAACATAAAGAAATGAGCAGTTAAATTAATAATAATACATCTGACTTCACAAATAAAAAAGTTAGACATATAATCAATATAATTGGAATTTAAGTAAAGAACGATATTTTGTTGATTCATAAAATAAAGTTTATCGTTAATTCCGTTTATCATCCATGTTATGGAAATGAGCTAGACTAAAACGTCACGAGCAGTTGCGTCACCACAACAAAGATGGCGGCGCCCTGTAAGAACTTGGTGAGGGCGACAATTCAAGGTAATTAAACACTTTAACCGCAGTTCGCGTTCACGTTTAATACCATGCACATTGAAAAGAAGTAAAAGGACATTTGTTGTAGTTAAAACATCAGTTGTGTGACCATTGCAAATTTGATTTTTTCACGCAGTGGCGAGCGGCGACCTAAAAGTGTGAATTGGCCACTGCGCCACTGTAAACAAAAGGCAGTGTAATTTTGTACTAATGTTACAATTAACGACTTTGTGGAGTAATATTTAGCCGTTTAAACGTGTGTACGGCTTGTTAAATTATTGAAACGGCCATTTCTGTGGAAAGTATAAACAGACAACAATAAGAATAATAATAACAATAAGAATAATTTGTATTTTATTAAAACGCAGCTCAGCGGTTCTGATAGCTAACGGGTCTTGGGCGTGATGATTATGATTATTAGCACTGCTAACCCGTTTTATGTTTCAGGGTTGCAACAGCTGTCAAACAATCAAGAATTCACAGGTTTTCACCTACTGCAGAGAAAAACCTGCCCTAGGTTTCAAGACATAACTTTACAAAGTCGATCTCTACACTTCGGCCATTATTCTTTTCAATCCATGACCAGCACACAGCCTCAGAAGGTTACCACAACACAAAGATCTACAGAGCCCGACAGCCAAACGAAGAAAGGGGACGAGGATGAAGATGAAGACAACAGACCGGAATACATTCCTAAAAGAAAGGCCAAAAATCCACTGATGAAGATTGGATATGCATGGCAAGTCACTTTTATTCTGTTTAAAAATGCAAACGTAACTAATGTGAATGATTGATTGATTCTCTCAGGATGATCGGCCTGCCCACCGGAATTATTGGCTTTGCTTTGGCAAAGAGGCAAGTGGACAAAAACCGACTGAAGCAGTTAAAAATTCGCCAGAGGATGAAGAAAGCGAACGAGGGAGAGTACGAGCGAGAGCGATACACAGCATGACGTGGATATTCATGGAGTTTTCCTGTAATATTTGCATTAAAAGAACATTTCTAATAATAGACAATAATAAATGAGCACTGGGATGCAGGATTATACACTCACACAGAATGTTTCTTTTTATTGTGACCATCAATAAAAATACATAAAAGTAGCAACCAGTTCCAAAATCTAGTGTTAGAACAATTAACATTTACTCCAACATTTGGTACAAATATATTTTCGTAAAGCTTTAGACTTAATAGTGTAAATCTTTGGCGCATCATAATGACAAAGCATGTTCCCCTAACCAAATTCTCAAATGTCCTTTCAAAAATAAAAATCTATGCAATGATTACAACATGTACAGTAAAGGCAACCGGCTTGACCAAGGAGTCGTCCCGATGTAGGAATTATTAACATAATGACAGCCAGAGGAATTACAGTATGTTCCTTTAAACAGAAAACAACCTTAACCTATTTAGCAGTTTGCTAAAATAAACTGGGTTAAGATACTCATGTAGTACCGTGTTTGTATCGTGTGGCATGATTCCAGTATTTAGTAGCTGAAACACAAGTTTTTTTAAAGCCAGAATATAGCAAGTTCCATCATGCGTCTTGAAGTTGATGAAGTTGGAGATGACTTCTAGATCAGTTGGATCTCTCAGCAAATCCAATAATTTGTAGTAGGAAGAGGAAGATCTGGACAATGTCGACGTAAATGGAGAGAGCTGCAAACACATACTCCTCTGGGCTGATTGAGTACTTCCTGTTCCCTATGAGCAGCTGAGTGTGATATGCCAAAAACTGCAAAACAAGAGAGACGCATCATCATGAACAGTCACTGAATACTGCACAGTGATGATCCAGAAATATGGATAATCTATATTTAAAAATATGGACACACGCACGCACACACAACCTGGAGCAGTGGGCAGCCTTAAGCCATTAAGAATTGAATCTGGAACACTCAACCACTTTTTTTCAAATACAAGTCTAATTGAAATTGGAGCTAAAAAGACAATACAATTAATTTCTTGAAGCCTTATTCTGTTCATCAATGTACAATACATACATTGTTTAACATTTATTAAAACACAATTGGCGCTTATGTTCAGACAGTGTGTTTTGTCAAACTTGATCATTTTTCAGAATCAAGCTACTTCTCTTGTATAAACGAGATTAACTGATATTCCACTTCAGCGAAAAACTATTTCAATGCTGATTCAAGATTAATATGTGTAGTCTTGTTTTAGACAGACGATTAGCATACCAGAGTGAAAACTATGGCTCCTATAGCGGCGTACAGCATGTGAAGCCACGGGACCTGAAACACCAGATACGAGGAGAGTTAAAACAACAGAATTCCAGAGCAGTCATGAGACCGGGAGTCCAGCATACGTATTTGAATGACAGCACAATAATGGTGATGATCCCAGTAACAAACACCACCATTCCAAGAACGCAGAACAATCCTGTACATTTAGTGAAGTCCACCTATTAAACAAGGAGAAACGAAGGGTAAAAATCTCACAGAGCATGGCTGCACGTAACACAGGAGAACTTCACCTTGGTCTGGAAGCAGAAGATCGTCACCGCGACACACACCACTACAGTGATGGTCAGAGCCAGAAACACTGATTTGGTGCTGTAGTAGCTACAAATCACATTATTAGAACACAATTACTTAAATACCTAATGATAGTATTGGACAATTTATCTTTGGCCATCACAACCATTCCACAATTGTGATAGGTGCCTCACCTTGCAATGTTCCCCGTCATGAAAGACAAAGACAAAGTCTGTTTCAATGATTAAAAAAAAAAAAACAACAAGTGTTAGTATATATACGTTTTGTGTGATTTTTGTTGAAAATATTCTTTCGTATTTTATTTGTGTTTTTGTGTAGATTTGACAGGATATATTTTTCGAATTATTTTGAATTTGAACTAATTATTTCAATTAATCAATATATCTATATATTGTACAGAATATATAGATATATATGGTCAATATACAGAATTAATTTCAATATATCAATTTATTTCCTAATTCTCTATCATAATCACGGTTCACCAATCCGAATTAGTTCTTTTTTTTATTTTAATTTAGATTTTTTTTGTGCACTTCCTCCAGGCATTGCAATAAACTTATTTCTGTGCACTTTCGATGAGTGTATTATTTTATTGCATAATAAATGGGTTAGGGTTAATCATTCCTTCGCTCATTTTTCTGCGTTCAACAGATTCAAACCGTGATACTCGTGACAGTCTGTGGTAAAGACACCCTCCATCACATAAAGTATTTTTTTTATTTAAATATCGAAATGACATTATTTGTTTAGATCATTATAGTTTTACATTTATAAACTATTTTTTATCTTGCACTTTTCTGGCAGTTAAATGACACATTTTGCAAGATCACAAATAAATTTTGCATTAAATTTAATGAGCACAGAATCGCAAAACATGGTAAATTATTTCATTATATAATAAAAATCGTCAGTCACTCACAAAAATGGCCAAAAGAATCAGATTCCATGGATATCTCCTCCTACAAAATGAAACATTGCTTGTCTTTAATCACTCCACTTCACTTTGATTACACTGCTACATTTCTCTATATAAACACAACTGTAAACCAGAAACCAGAGTATTACTTATAAGCGCAGATTGAAGCTCCACAATATCAGGAAAACATTACAAACCAATTTGTATGATATGACTTGCAATAAATGCACACGTTAAAGTTCCGTTTGAATGTCTTTCTGCTTTGGCTTTGTTTATTTGTCGTGTTGGGTTGGTTTGGTTGAATACCATGCCCCTGAGATCACTAATCCACTTTAAAAGCATGCTGTGGTCATTTATCGACCTCCGGGCCTGATGGAGCATTTCCTAGAGGAAACAGACATGCTTTCTACTAAAAATTTTACTCTGCTCGTTGTTTCGTGGGATTTTAATTAGGGATGCACCAAATTTTCGGCCACCAAAAATTTTCGGCCGAAAACAATGGTTGATGACGTAAGCAGAGACCGTGAGAGATGCGAGCATCAGCGGCATATAGCGCAGCGCAGATCACGAGCAGTGTTGCCAGATTGGGCGGGTTCCCACCCAATTGGGCGGTTTTGAATTTGATTTTGCGGGAAAAAATTGCTTTGGGCGGGAGGACATAATTTGGGCGGGTTTGGGACAATTTTGGCGGTTTTTAGTTACTTATTGAAATGCATTTCAATGCGAGTCGTCCTATCCATCCATTTGCACATCGGCTGCACCGCCACGCTCTTTTTTTTTTTTTTTTTTTTTAACAAAGTTAACATCAGTGCAGAATAGGATCAGTTCCCCCACACACGCACAGCTCGTTCCATTTTACAGCGTTTTAAAACAAAGTGACCGCTCAAGATTAAATGGATACTGGATGCCCTCCCGGATGCCAGTGGTAATGCCATTGTAGGTACAGAAAGTGCTCGGCCTGCAAAAACCGCTCGGGGTCCTTCCACTGGCGATGACGTCACACTACGGTGAAACCACTTGGACAAACCTTGTAAATCGCGATGTTTTTGCCAATAACCACAAACTGCAGAACCGCAGAATGACAGTCTGAGACGCCGGAAGTTAGCGGAGCAAGTGGTGCCTTAATAGGCATGTTGTACTTTTTACAGTTTAAACCTAAAAATTAAAGTTATAATCATGCATTCTAATAGATGAAACAATACAAAATAAAAAAAACACACACTTTGAACAAGGCTTTGGGCTAACCAAATATTGCAATTCATACTATTTCAAAGCAGACCTGATAGATGAAGCAGTTTAGAAATTAAAATCTTGTCATTTGCCAGATTGGTCCAATATGTTCTGTACCTGCATGATGGAATACTGTGAATTAAAAAAAAAATCCCAAACTGAACAAGCCACAGAACAGGGCTGACTTATGTTACAAAACCTAAAGAGGGTGTGGAAACAACTGTCGCCAAAGCCGTCTGGATTGAGCGAATCCAGCAAAAAACAACTCTTTCTTAGCTGGATTCAGAACCTATGAACCAAAAGAATTTGGACAATTGCGCCCTACAGCAAGTTATATGTACTGAATTAAATTAAATTGTCGCTTGTTAAATGTAATTTATATTTACACTTTTTTGTTGGCCATTTGTGGTCTGTGCAATAAATATTAAAAGTTCTATTGTGCTTTATTATTCACAATATTTACAAAAATTAAACACAATATTTATATAATAAGTGTATATTAATGTACAATGCTTTACAATCATTTTACAATGCATTGATATGCTACAATGCTGTATAATTTCGTTCATTTAAGTTAACATAGTTAAAAAGGAGAGCAGCCAAGTTATTTGACATATAAATTAAAAAAAACGTAATGCAATAGTTATATTCCCTGGTAATTATTTAAAAAAACAAAAGAAATCTCTATTATACGTCCCCTTTGAAAGATAGTGGGAAATTTCCACGTAAAGGTTATCCATGACTAAAGACTGTTTTAATACTCTGGAGTTTCGAGCGTGATTTGTCAGCGCAAAATCCGTTCGACGTCATTCCAACTTGCGGCCAATCAAACTGTGTGACGTCATCACCAGTCGCAGGACCCCGAGCGGTTTTTGCAGGCTGAGCACTTTCTGTACCTACACCATAATGTGGTCAAAAGAATAATACTCAGGCATGGCCGCTTGGCCGGGAGACAGGAACGTGTGGGTCCTGATTGAGAGCCATGTGAACAAACTGTATGTGAACTGTGTTTTTGGACCGCACATTTGTTTGGTCAGAATTAAAAGTTGAAAAAGAACCACACGAGTGTTAAGACATTATACGCACTAGTGCAACATTAATACCAGCATTATCAAAACGAGTTTAGAGACTTGTTCTAATTTTCAAATTGATTTTACATAAAATTAATTCATACACTGAATTATATTCGCTTTTAAACATAAGGCAAGTTTGAACACATAACCAACAAGTTTGCTTGCTAAACAGCTTTTAGATCTTTGTTTCAGTTTCAGTTTTTTCAGTTGCTACATAACAGAAACAACTGAAACGAAGATCTAAAAGCAGTTTAGCAGCAAACTTTGTGAAAACTATAATTTGTGTCAAACTCAAATCATTTGGTCACGACTGTAGTAGAGAGAGAGAGAGAGATAAAAAAAAAATGTATATAATTTAAGATGAAAATTAAATTATAAAATGTAATATATGAAATTTAATATATGAAAATTAAATTTCCGGAAAAAAACTAAAACTCTTGAGTTCTTACCTTTTAAGCAGAACAAACAGCTGGAACGTTGAACATCTGAACATAGGACTTCTGGTGAACTTTAATACATCCGATTACGATCGGTTATCAGTACATGGTTGAGTCAAATTTCCGCAACAGCTGTCGTGGAGGACGGAACGTTGCAGATGTCCATCCATTTCGTGTTAGTCCAGAACGCACGTCCATCAAGCTTGACAGGAGCGGTAGGCCCATGCGATTTCTGGAGTCGTCTTTAAGCAGAGAAACTTGTGAAAAGGCTCTTTCAACTGGGGCATTTGAAATAGGGAGAGTGAGCAGCTTAATTGCGCCAAGCGCTAAATCTTGAAAACGGTGATGTCCTCCAGCATCTTTAAAAGATTCCACCTCAAGA
>CM051495.1:18627673-18649112 GCA_028031935.1 Paedocypris micromegethes | reverse complement strand
CGTATTAGATCTGCGTTTACGGTGTTGCCTAATCCAATAAAATTGCAATGAAGCATGTGTTTACATTGCTTATAGCTGTGTGCATTAGTAAAAAATGCACACAGTTTTGAATTGAAATTGAAATTGAAAAATCCTTTAATAGTCCCACAGCGGGGAAATTTCACAATTTTTTGGGCGGTTTTTTTGTGGGCCTGGCGGTTTTTCAGTGACTTTTGGGCGGGGAAACAGTGACTTCATCTGGCAACACTGATCACGAGCTCTCCGCGACATTCACTTCACACCAGTGGCTCTTAATAGAGAACATTCTCTCTCTTCTTACTCCGTTTGAGAAGCAAACTAAATAGATCAGCTCATCTGATGCATCTGTAGCGGACGTTATTACTTTTATCGCAGCACTAAAGCGCCCAAAGTGGTAGATACGGACACGGTAAAAACTAGTCCGCGCTTAGAGTCTGTCAGCGCACAAATCCTCCGCACTTCATCGCAACTGTACTTGATCCGCGTTATAAAGAGCATTATTTAAAGATATTAAAGCAGCGCGCGCGAGAAATAGAACAGACTGCGATGGACGCACAGAACCGGCGCAGGCAGAGCAGAGCAGACGGAGCAGAGCAGAGCGCGTGTCAGTCAGATGACAAGCTCAACCAGAAACCTATTTATACTATTATTAAGACCTGCAGAGAAAATGTTGTATCCTTTGTACTTGTTCTGAATGCACTGTAAACTTAAATAAGGCAATTTCTAATGGAGGAACATTTAATTTTAAAACATTTCAACAGGACAGTAGGTCAAGTTAAACATTTTAGTTTTAATTATATTTTATACCGTTGGGTGTGGTAATATGCTTAATAAATATATTTTTTGAAACTTCATTATTAATTTCAGCAATTGCAATGCCTTGGTTTTAGTAATATAAGCAATAAATAAAGTTGACTTGACTTGACTAGTAATGTTAGTACATCATCATAGCAATCAATGCAATTCTTTTGTTTTTCGGTTTACGGCCAGGCTTTCCTCTTTTTCGGTTTTCGGTTTTGGCCAAGAATTTTCATTTCGGTGCATCATTAATTTTAATCTCCACCTCCACTCTCAGCAAACAGTTTCTTAAAGTAGTAATCTCACTTCACACATCAGTTGTGCGACACTGGTGCAAGAGAAGCACTCTGCCTTGCTCGCAACTGTTTACCTTCTCTTTCACTACTTCTAGTCTCTTAAACTAGATTCTGCCACTGACCAATTGTTGCACTTGATCGACATGCATATTGATGTCTCAACACTAAAGAGACTTGTTCTAACCCCACTCAACTCAGGGCTGCTGAAAGTAAATGGAATAAAACCCACAACCTTTCTGTCTCGCATTGCCACCAAGCCTCTCTCTCTCTCTCTCTCTCTCTCTCTCTCTCCACTAACAGCTTCCCTAAAGTGTTCAAAGTGTAACCCAACTTTCTAAAAAACTTCCCTGAACACAAGTTCACATGCAAATTACAGACCACTTCTTTACAAGCCGTTATGTCCAAAAACCTAGAATGAGCTGTGCTTGACAAAGAAGGTCTTCTAGAATCTAGACACCAAACACTTTTCAATGAGACAGCACTTCTCTTCTCTTCTCAAATCTACACCTATTTGAATATGATAATTACCAACCATTGTTACGATCCTGTGAAAACAGGATCATTTATTGCTTTATTATTGTCTGATCTAGTGTTTGTATTATATCTTAGTTGGCAGGTGAACCGGACAGCTGACTGTAATTTGCATATCTGACCATATGCTACTCAACTTCAAGTTCAGGATATCTCAATGCTGGATTACTGTAATGCTCTCTTGAAAATGATTTAAATGAATAGACAGCGCATTCTAACAATATGACAAAGCACAGCGCAATCCAGTAACAAGAAGAATTAATATTCTGCGCTTGTGTTAAACAGACTTTGCACACCAAAATGCTGGCATATTAGCATCTTGCTTACAATCTATAATGCCACTATCAAAGAAGAGATTTGTATCATACCTGGGCCCCTGACAGCAGACCAGGACGATGTGTGTCACAAAGTACACGGCACTAAAACACATCACATCACAAAGCATTACATTTTTCAGGAGTTTTCAGCCATAAAACTCAATTATATTTTTAAGGATGTAAAGGCTAAAACCGTAAATATTTGGTTCTTACTATGAAACCCAATAAATGGCAGGATTTGCCCTCACAAACACACCAACTGGTTCCCTGAATTAATAGAAACAAACCCTTTTAAATTCATTTTAAGATAAACACTGTGATTATGAGATTACTCAATCTCTTACGGGAAGATACTCACACAAACGTAAACACGGCCACGATTCCGCATGTGACGAGGAGCTGAGCAGCAAGGATCAAGTAAACCTGTAAAACATCAGCATCTGTTTAGACAAAGGTAGATCAGCGACAGATGGAAATGATGTCGAAACAGTTGCTTACTTTGCGTATAAAACTATGTCGGACACTTGTGCTCTCCCATCCATCTGCCATTGTAAATCCCTCATTTCCATCTGAAACAACCAAAGACCTAATCATTTTGTTCATTTTTAATGCTTTTTATATTTAACAAGCTCCTTTCATTTGACATGTAAACTATTTTATTATACATCGAGTTGATTTGGAGAGAAGTAAAAAAAAAAAAAAAAAAAAAAACAACATCATGTCATGTGTCTTGTCATCTCTTGTCATTTCTTGTCTCATGTTCCACATTAACCTCATGTCATTTTCTGTTGCCGGTTTCCATATCGTGTCTCGTGACTCACGTACAAGTGTTGTCTCAAAACTCTTGTCTCATGTTCGACAACACATCTCATGTTCCATGTCCCAAAGAACTGGCTCCATATCTGGTTTAATGTAGTCTTCATCTGTCATATATCTCAATTTGGGTCTTGTCACTCATTCTCCAACGCATTTACATTTTAGTAAGTAACAACAAATTACATTTGATTGAAACACTATTTTAACAACTTCATATATCGCAAGTATCCAGTTTACTGCATTTACATAATTCAACAATGCACTCTTCAATTCCAAAACCCCTGACTAAGGGATATAAACTCTCACATTTACAAACACTGCTAATCTTTACTATGCATGTAAAAATACCATGTCCCCATTCACTCATCTGATTTTAACCTCTTACTCCATCTCAGGGTCACAGATGATCTTATATTTCACAGTAAGATCTTGGTTCCTATTTCTCACCTTTATCAGATAAAAGACACGATTCAAAATCTTTTGACATTTAGTCAACTGCAAAAAAACAAAAAAAACAATCACGGTTTAGAGAAGAAAACCAGCTATCCACCGTTTAAATAATACCCACTGTTTAAATAGTGCCATCCTGCCGCCACATTTAGAAAATTAGAAGCCACTGTGACATGATATTGCCTGCATATCATCAGTTCAAATACAATTTCCTAAAATGAAACCCGATTAAAGCACTATGAGGGTTGGGTTTAGAATCAACTCAAAAAAAATCCGGCTGGAAAATTGAACTCGGAGTTGTCTTGCTACACCAGTTTTCTCATAATCAAGACAGGAAGTAGAAATCTGGATGGCCTTACCTTGACCACACGGGATTACGGGAATGGGTGGAATGTTTGGAGGGGGAAATGCTCCAGGCTGCCCTCCGTACGGAGCGTTGGGCTGTGGGTACGGCGGCTGGCCCCCATAATTTGGCCCCATGAAGCCATATGGAGGAGCAGAAGGTGGGTAACCCGCCCTGGACTGAGGGTTAGATAGCAACTGGGATTCATCATAACCTGGAGGAAAATCTGACCTGGACATGCTGCTTCCACTCCTGTTCTCTAGAAAAGAAAGAAAAATAATGTTGAATTTTTTTTTTACATGATTCCATCATGCTTCCAGGAGCTCCAAAATTAGAATACCGTATGAGTTCTGCTCCATGGTCTACTCTAGAGATGACCCATTAAGATAATTATAGCGTTAATTATACCCAATTATGTGAAGCTCAACAACTCTTGCTGCTGGTACGTTGTGGACTCATAGCCCGATTTCCATTAATTTCTCAACATTTTTGAGATAAAAATGCGCACTATCACCATTTTCGAGTTGATATTTGAGGTGTCACGTAAAGGAGTATAAGCAGTAGGACTTCAAAGTGGCTCAAAGTTTAGAAAAAAAAAATTAGAATCATGGTGTTACGTCCCTTGAGGACCAGAGGACTTGCCGTTCGGCTGTCGGATCTAAGGGGAGCCAGGATGACGAACAAATCGATCAACCAATTAAAACCTGCCACCACCCTTAAAAGACGCTCACTACAGAGCGGGGTGGCCACTTTTGCGCTGACACCGCTTAATGCAGAAGCAACTCGGGTTCTGTATATTGTTTGCGCCATCCTGTGTTTTCCCCTTTGTTATTTTGTTTCAGTCCCTTGCTAGAAGAAAGGAACAGGTAAGACTGTCGACTGACCTGTGTCGATCACACACACACAGTTGAACTCTGTCTAGATACACCAGTTAAGGAGTGGTGCCTCCTGTGTATCTTTTGCTTCATTAGTTAGGACATGTTAGATAGGGCGTTCTACGCTGAAGATCGTTATTTTCCCTAGCTTACGGATTTATTTCTTAGCATGGAATCCTTAGTTACAATTGTTTGTTTTGTTTTACTTTGATTTCCGGGCAGTGTTTCCTTTCGTGGCTAATGCTAAAAAATTTATGTTTAGACAGTGTATTTCTACCTAGCTGTCATTTTCATTGTTTCCAACGCCCTCTCACTCACACCTTAATTGAATTGAATTGAATTGAAAAATGTGGTTTCCCTGATACGATCTACAGAATCGTAACACATGGTCATTCTAAACCTCAATTATTATTTAAATGTAAAACAGTAATAGAATTTTATAAAAAATGAATCAAACATTTAAAATAAATATTACGGTAAAAAGTACAAGACTTAAAATTAATTATAATACATTATAATGTATTAAAGATGTCATCACAATTGATTTTCTCCATGGTGTAACAGACTGAAACAATGGAATAGATTGTATAGAAAGAGATAGAAAATAGATCTATCACTATTTTCTCAATTAAA
This sequence comes from Paedocypris micromegethes, assembly GCA_028031935.1. Taxonomy (NCBI): domain Eukaryota; kingdom Metazoa; phylum Chordata; class Actinopteri; order Cypriniformes; genus Paedocypris; species Paedocypris micromegethes. The sequence goes on along the minus strand of CM051495.1, from coordinate 18,644,035 downwards.
CTATCAAAGTACTTTCAAAAGTGTACTGTTAAGCTATTTGAGTCATTGATTGTCGATTTGTGGGAATAAAGTTAAACCAGTTTAAGGTGTACCATCTTTTTGAGATGTAAAAGCTCAATATGTATCTTTATATATTGCTACATTGTTTTGTCTGTGCGATCTTTGCTTCCTGCTTCCTGGTGTGTGACAGCTCAACGTTCCCCGCTTATGACATCAGTGTCAACATGACGCAATGAAAAAAATGCAAAACCAACATCAGGTTTCTGCAAATTACACATTCAAGAAATATCTATTTTTTTCCACAAATAAGGCCTAAACAGTCATAGCAAAACTACTCACAAAATACGTAGTTGAGCAGTACTGTACAACGTCCACATACATCTGTCTTATCAGACACTTTAAGCGAATGTGATTGCACAGAGCTGCAGAACGAGGAGAAACAACTCTAGTACTTTTATCTCTTTGTTTAGCCAAGCGTTTAATATGTAAGCTGCTTTCCAAGGAACCTTAAAAGGCAAACATTACGTAGAAGGCAAACACACTAGCCAGAATAGGAAAGAATGTCTCCATTCATGAGTTTATAGAGCTCAGCATGACTAAAACAAACCCATCGGTTACATCACTCTGCTAAGTGTCCTTATGTGGGTAAAATGGAAAACGAATGCCTACTATTCATCGTCATGCAAATGGGACGCAGTCAAAATCAGTCGTTGGAATACAGACAACTGGGAGATAAAGCAGTTTCACCCCTGATAATTGTAGCCAAAATAGCTATTAGCATCATGCCTGGCATCATGGGAGCGGTCAGGGAGTAATGAGCAACATTTTGAAACACGGACAGAGAAATTCCCTCTCTAGGGAGCAGGAGTGTTGTGCCACCTCTTCCTGGCACTGATCCCTCCGTACATACTCATTCTTAGCAATGACTAAGTGGTTTAAAAATACACTGCGTATATTTTAACTAATGATTAATATGACGAGACCTTGAACACTGTATAGTATTCGATGTGTCCTCGCTAATAAACAGTCAAAAACCTCACGTCACAATAAGGAATTGCGCGTTTTAAATAACTTTGGAAAGGTTTCGTTTCTTTAAGTAACACTATTTTAAATAATTTAGATTATTCTTCACGGCCTTTTGACAGTGTGCTTCCTACTTGGACATTATGTCGTTATGCATGGACAACTTGCATAATTAAAATATGGTCGTACCCCCCGATGGCTAAAACAGAACTATTCGCGATCCGAAATGAAATGTTCTTACCGTAAGATAGTACTCACGTGCTTTTACCTTATTCAGACGACGATCTCACGGTTGGATTTACGTGAGCAAGATACGAACAATCCAGCAGGTGGAGTCAGGACGGTTAGAGAACACGACGAATTATTAATCGAAACGAAACCGACACCCACACGGCGGAAACGCATGTATGTGAAGCAGATCGTTTTCTGATATGGTTTCGCTGTTCAGATTATGTTTGTACTGGTTACACTGACAACCATGTGAAAAGTTAGTCAGGGCGTGATAGACACACCCAACTGCATTTTTTATGTTCGCAAGCGCGTGCGTGACGTGCGTGGACTGTAGCGCAGGTGTCGCTAATTGTTTTTTTTGTAGTTTAACTTTAGTATTTGTACAGTTTAATTTTATTTTACTTGTCTCGATTCCACTTAACAACTGATTGGTAATATAAAAATCTTTTTTAAGTTAGCTTAGAAAAGTATGTGCTGAAAAAAAACGCGATTAAATCTTTGATTGTTTATTACCCTCTTTCCTGATTTAAAAAAAAAAAATACAGTATAATAGAGTATATATTAGAGTAATTCAAACGTGTATTGCGAAAGATATTTACAAAATAATGAGCATTTATAAAGATGTATACTTTTGACCAATCAGAGAATATAATTCTTCAGTACGTCACCGTAAGCACGCCCACCATAATGGCGCTACCTTACTGCACTGTATATTTGCTTTGCATCGCTTCAATATTTGGTGGATTTTTCATTTGTCGTGCCTTCAAACGTTCCAGCAAAAGTTCATGGAAAAAGAGTTTTATCGGTAAACTCATGGCTCGTACTGATAAACCACTGTTTTGGATTGCGTAAGTATTCTTGCATGTTTTTATTTTTCTAATATTTCCAGTTTACAGGTTTAATGCATTTCTAGACGTAATTCTAGATTTTCTAGATTGCTCCAGTTAATTTCTGTTTTGCATTCCTGACGTTTACGATTATCGTAAAAACCTTACAAATGATTTTTGTCGTCTACACGTAAACAATCGTCTTACGTAAACATCTCTTCACGCTAGTAGTTATTTGAATCAAAATACTATTTATTCACATTCTTTAATGGCCTACATGTATTCTGAAAACCGTGGACATGGTTATACAATCACACTTTACTTTTACATTATTTTTCCACGACTTTTCATGCTGTATATTTTTCCCTGAGAATTGAAACCATGGCTTATGGTGTTGCCAAAATGATGCTCAACAGCAAATTCAATAAGCTTCTATATTTAATATTCGTGCAGGTACTCTCTGTACACGCGTACCAAGCTTGGCTATATTTTTCATAAGAGGCAGATGAGAAAAGCAAGAGAGCGCTACCCCACCGGTCACTCCAGAACACAAACCACCATTATAAACGGTCAGCAACAACACTCTTTTTATCATGCTCACGTCAACAAATTTGCATTGCACAGTTACACTGGTCATATTTGTTTTTTACAGGCATTAAAATCATACCAGTGCCCATCCTGTCCGACAACTACAGCTATGTGATCATTGACACTACATCAAATTCAGCCGTTGTAGTGGACCCTGCAGACCCGCAGCCTGTTCAGGTCTGGTCTACAGCAGTTTTCAGAAATGATGCACTGGAACAAGCATAATATTATTCACTGAACTGATATTAACAAGTCACCGGCATTTAAGTAAAGGCATTTGTGTTTTACTAGAGTGTCTTCAAGGAATAATTTTGCGTCAAAATCAGAGTAGTTTCAAAATTCCATGTTTGTGCAATACTTCTGTTTTGTTTCCCACTGACCTGAGATTTTTGTTCACTTTACAATTTTAAGGATGAGCACATGAATAGTGTTCACATCACATTATGAATGATTTTAAGTCTTATTTATTTGTATGGTTTGTGGCTTGCACAGGCCTGTCTGGAGGAAGAGGGGGTGACACTGAAGGCCGTTCTCTGCACACACAAGCACTGGTAAGGATCAATGGAGGATGAGTGATGAATGAATCTAAGGCACAGAGATTGGATGAATGGATACTTTATTAATTTCAATGGAATTGTCCACATACATACTGTAATGAGAAATGCAAAAGAAGAAAAGGAAAGAGACAATATATAACTAATTACAGGAATTTGGATTTGGGTTGAAAAGTACATTCAATATTAAAATTGCATTTTTCTTTTTTAGTACAAAAATGAGAAAAAGAAAAACTAGTCTTGAGTCTTAATTGTGTCTTTTTACCTGACGTTTATTTTTATGCAGGTGATGCTGCCTCAATGACAGTCTCATATTTGGAGCACAAATTCAAGAATTTGCACTTAAATTGCATTCACATTGATCACATGTGAACACTTGAGTAAAAATTCAATATTTACATATTGACTAACACTAAGAAATGTAACATTTTATATATCATTTTAAATGTATAAGTTTAAGAATGTAGTGTCTTTGTTTTTTTCCAACCAGGGATCACAGTGGAGGAAACAAAACTCTAAAAAGACTTCACAATTCCTGCCGGGTGTATGGGAATGCCATGGACAACATTCCAGGCCTTACACAGTCAGTACTGGTTTAATATGGGTAGTGTTCTGACAATACTTTCCATAAATTGAAAATATTATGTTGTCGGAAAGAATGTGAAACATAAATGACACAGAAATATCCCAAATTCATGAATCTTCAGAGCTTTAATGCAAAAAATTGTGAACCTTGGAAAATGTTTTGGTGGAAATTAAATCAGAATCAGAGCGCTCGGAAACAGACAGAACACTGCTCGGCACAAGCGCACAAATCCAATGAAATGGAAAAATGCCTTTGTATGTTCCACAAAAAAACAAAAATTGCATCTAACAACATGTTACAACTTGTTACAACCAACAAGAATGGAGAAAATAGGGAATAAACACGTCTGTACAAAAAATAAACAAGTACATAAACATGCATGCATTTACCCAATCACAAACTTCTTAGTTTGGGTTCAGCTTGTTAAAGCAGCAAATACTCTTCTATATAAATTTATATATAAGAAAGAAAGCGAGTGATGTTGTTCATTTCCTTCTGTAAAAACACTGTTTTGGTTTTGTGTTTGTTTTAGCCCCCTCTCAGACAAAGACACATTGGAGTTTGGAAATCAGCTTCACTTCCGGGCCTTCTCTACACCTGGCCACACAGTGGGTCACATGATCTACCTGCTTGATGGACGACTGATTGGTGGTCCCAGCAGCTTATTTTCAGGAGACCTTGTGTTCCTGTCTGGGTGTGGTAAGTATGGCTTTATCGGAATGGATCTTATCCCCATGTGTATCGAATGCAAAGCCACCTGCGAATAGCCAAATCATTTTATAAAGCGGCAAAAACCAACAACGGTTATGTTAGTGAGAGATGACTGAGTGAAACTGAGAAAAGAGACAAGAATTACACTGTAATTAGCAAGTGATGTTCTGCTTGAGGATGGATTGTCTACTATCAAGGCTTTCCCCACTCTCAACAAGACTTCTCTGTTTGAACTTTAGGACGAATGTTTGAGGGCAGTGCTTCAACAATGCTTTCCTCTCTGGATATTGTGGTATCACTGAATGATGAAACACTGCTTTGGCCTGGTAAGATAACGTTTGACGTTTTCTTGTTTACATCTGTGCTTTTTTTCCTTATTTCTCTTGCTCAATGGTCAATGTAAGCACTGTTTTAGCTCTCTCACTAATGCGGTTTTACACTATTTTTACTTGTTTTTTTTCCAACCAGTTTAAAGAAACTTAAATTAAGATGTGCAGAATACAGCACAGAAGACTCTTTCATGAGCTTTTAAATAATTCATGGTTAAACAAAATGACCTTGTTCAACACACACACACACACACACACACACACACACACACACACAAAACAGTCTTTATTTATACTTTTCCTAACCAGTGTGTATCCTACAGATTTGTTGATTGTCAAGATACAGCATTTGTGATTGAAATATCACCAATGTTTGGTGTTTCATGGTCCAATGTTTCGTGGTCTTTAGGTTTAGTGCAAAGATAACAGATTTTCTCTTAGTTTAACACAACTGTATAATTTTTAACATTTTCTATTTTGTTTTGCAAGTAAATTTTTGTTGAGATTTCCAAATACTAAATCTGATTTATATTTCAGGACATGAATATGCTGAGGACAACTTGCTGTTTGCAGGTGAAGTAGAGCCGTGCAATGTTGTTCGAGAGCAGAAGTTACAGTGGGTTCTTCAACAGAGAGCTGAAAGATTGTGCACAGTAAGGACAAACTATGAACTTTAGTCTAACAAGTAAAAACAAAAAGCTCATGACTGTCATTGATGTGTTGGTGTTTTCCTGGTCAAAAATAAAATTTAATATTTAATAGTAATAATATATAATAATATTTAATATTTGTTTATGTAATTCCTGTGTTCATATTTGTGGAATGATCTGAAATGCTGGAATGATCCAAAACACATTTCACTACATGTTGTACCACGTATAGTATGTGACAAATAAAATTAGAATTTGATTCTATTTTCATCATTTCAATATAAACTATGAAAAGCATATGAAGTAAATGGATGATTTTAAAGGAGCTTTGCTTTAACAACGTAATGGATATGTTTCTCTTTGCTTAGTCTCCATCCACTCTGGCTGAGGAGAAGCAGTACAATCCCTTCCTGCGGATCCACTGTCAGGATCTCCATCAGGCTCTGGGTCTGCAGCAGAAGCACGACGAGGACTGGACTTCATATCGTGCGCGTGTCTTGGAGGAGCTGCGACGGCGAAAAGACATTTACAAAGACCGATAAGCTCCAAGTTTTAAAACAAAAAAACGAACACTGGATTCTAAGAATAATTTTGTTCTACTTATAAAGATGTTGTATAATATCGTTTTTTAAATTTTGAACTTTGCTTAAATCGACAAGGTGTGTCTGCTTGCGTGTGTGTTCGTGTCAAAATTGGGTCAAAAATGCTAGTTTTTAGCACAAACCCTGTTGTGTACTTGAATTTACTAGTGAGGTCTGATATTTTTGAGGGTCAAGGTGTAATTTTAAGGCAAAGGTTAACTATTTTTTTTATTAAGGTTGGAGTAAAGGGGGTCGGGAAGGGAAATATTTTGATGCTTCTAGTTACATTAAGGAGTAAGTGAACATATTGTTTTGCATGCAAGTCAGTGGTGGGGCTCCACTATGATATAAATGCAAGTGTGTGTGTGTACATATACTGTACTGTATATTCGTGTTTCTATGTGTGTGTATACTTCAACCCTAACACAAGACAATACATTATTATATGTATAATAATACATGTGATAAAATGCGCAATTAAACTCCATTGTGTATTAGTGTCTTGAATGTGATTACTTTTTTGCCGCGAGAAGGTGAGTCGCGACTAATACATCTTTTACGGTAATTGTTTACGACACCGTTTCCACGAGAACTGAAGACGCGGACGGGTTCTAAGAATAATCGGTAACCGCATTTACATCGGCTGTGATCGACATTTGTCACTGACAAAATATAATAAATAGACGTTGATGAAGTGCTACTTTTTTGGAAACGATTTTTTTTTACCTTCAAAGGTTTCTATTTCCGGCGTTAGTAAACATTGAAATCATCCCATTTTGGCAATGAGCACAAGTTCTCACGTGACACTTTTTTTTTTATAAATGCGTTTATTAATATTTTTCAACTCGTTTTGATTTGATAAACGCATGGAGGAGTTTGAATCAAGCCAGAGTGAAACTGAAGAACCAAAAGCTTCAGATAGTGCCGTAGAATTTCTTGAAAGCATTGGTGAGTCCTTATTAAGTGCCTATTTGTGTGTTGTGTGTGTCACATACATGCATGCATACATACATACATAGATACATACACTAACGTTCAAAAGTTTGGGGTCAAATCTCCAGTTTCTTGGTAATTTCTCGGATGGCATAGCCTTAATTTGTTTTTAATGTTTTTAATCTGTTGTTTTTATTTTCCTTTTTCTTGTTTCTTTTATTTTATTTATATATTTATGTTTATATTTCCAAAAGAGGGGAAAAGACAGACTCAGTCCAAACTCAATTCCCCGTCATCGCAACTTGGCCAATAAAGTTTTCTGATTCTGATTCTCTTAAATCATTTCTAGATAGACTGCTGCTCTATCTACATAGATATGATACTCAAGATTCTCAACCTGTTCAAATAGCTTCTTTCGCTATAAAACCAGCCGTTTCCAGCAGTGCTAACATGATTGCACAAGGGCTTTCCAATCAGGCAATATCCGTCTGACACGTCACCAATAAAACACTGGAGTGACAGTTCCTGGAAATGGGCCTCTATACAATTATGTATATTGCACCAAAAACCAGACATTTGCAGCTAGAATATTTATTTACCACATTAGCAGTGTATAGAGTGTATTTCTGATTAATTTAAATTTATTTTCATAAAACATAAGACAAAAAACAGTGCTTTTCTTTCAAAAATAAGGCAATTTAAAATTGACCCCAAACTTTTGAATAGTAGTATACATACATACATACAAACGTTACATAAATACATACATACATACTGTATTATATATATTCACACACACACACACACACACACACACACACACACACACNNTATATATATATATATATATATATAATTTTTTTTTTAATAAAATTTTTTTTTTATTTATTTTTATCTCTGCCACTTTTGATGTATCTTTCAGCTGCTGGTGACGTGGATCAGTGTGTGTTTGCGGATTCTCTTGTGACTGTGTCAGAATCAGGCAGAGAACTTGGAGATTTCTCTGTCAGTGTCACCAGAACCAACCACAACCAGGAGCCGTGTTACCTGCTCCATGCCACCAGCAATGGCATCGTTGATGACGTCCCCTGTGGCACGACTATCAAAGGTTTGGTTGACTCTCAAGCCGTTACTTTCACAACTGTGATTTCAGTATCCAGCGATTGCTCAAACATGTGATTTTACCCCCAGCCTACATATCCACAAGGCTTGAGATTTTGGAAGAAAGTCGTCATGAATATCTGAAGGTATTGCCATTTAGCTATTTCCTTAACATGCATCAGTGTATCCTAAAAGTAGTATTTTCTCTATTTAATTTGCAATTCTATGTAAAGATGAAAAGTAAACAGAATATTAATTTTACAGCTGCAGAATCAGTCACTAGAGCGGAAGATTGTTCTTCGTAAAGAGGATGGCCATCTAGTGGTGAAGAGGGTCAGGTCAGGTGAAGAGGTCAGGATTTTGTATATAGAGTACTGTATCTGATTTTGTGGCTAATTTCCCTACTCTTGCAGCCATTATTGCACTAATTAATTATATAATAATAGATTTGATATAATTGTGATGTCCAACCTGCAGCCCGAGGGCAAGATCCTGCCCGAGAAGGTGTTACATGTGTCCTGCTTTATTATTTCTATATTCACATGCATATCATATGTCAAAAATATCATTTTGTGCGCTTTGAGACAGTTAAAACTGTGAAAAGCGCCTTACAAATACTCATTATTATTATTATTATTATTATATGGAAGAAAGGGTCCATGGCGGGTAATAGAACAACTGTAGGAAGGGCTGAAAATGACCACATAATGAAATAGCATTAAGATTATTGATTTGTTTCCCTTTATTTTCTAATATTATTATTATTAATATATATATATATATATATACACAAACAAATTTAGGCCAAACCTAAATCTGCAGTCAGGTTTGGCCCTCATATTATCATTATAAGGGTTGGGCACCATGGATGTATAGGTTTATGTTTAAATCTCTCTTTGTTTTAAAGGGTGAGGATAAGCAGAAAGAAGGTGAAACTTCTCTCTATCCACTGAGTGTTGTCAAAGGCCTTGTGTCAGAGGGATCCAACTTCCTGGTCCTGCGCATAATGGCTCAACAGAAGAGCGTTCCAGCAGACATGACGTTTCTGTCGTTTGATGCAGATAATGCTTTGTCGAAGTCATATTATGTATGTATAAGGCATGTGAACCATTTAAAAATGACTTATGGATTATAAATATGAAACATTGCTATAGAGAGAACTGGGGTGGATGAAGCAGATGGTTGGAGAAGTGTCTGTTGACCTCTATGGCATTGAAAGGACTGTCTCGTCAACTAAAAACCCTCCAGAAACTTGGCATTGCTACTTTTTGTCTGATGGGTATGACATAATCTGTCTTGTTGTGTCTGTATGTAGAAATATGAACATTAACCACATTTTGTTTTCATTAGGCATTTGGCCAGTCGAGTGCAGCTAGGATCCCCAGCAATGATGAAACTTGTGCATTTGCCACCCTTGCAAGATGATGGTTTGGAGACATTCCTATTTTACAGTTCACTCTTTTAAGACCACACAAAGTGTCACGTTTTTGCTGTCAATTGATATTTATATTGTTTAAATGTTTTAATGTTTTTGAATGCTCTATAGTAAAAGACAGTAATTTGACACGTGAGAAGAAGCCACTCATCTGGGAGGAAGACATTGAACTTTATTCAAAGTTTCTTGACAAAAAGGTGCCTGTTCATTAACATTAAACACAAGCAGAGGCCCTGTCGTACTATATTTTTGTAATTCAAGATTTATTTAGTTTTACATGCATTTTTCCTCACCCAGGAGGAGCTTAAAGAAGACAAGCTGTCCTACATGAGACAGCACCCAGAGATTAAGCTTCTAATGGCGGACTTTCTGCAGTTCCTGCTGCTGAGAAAACCTGAAGATGTTTACTCCTGCGCTCAAGACTTTTTCGTCCCATTTGTTAAAGTCCTTAAAGACAACTGAATAGTTCTTGAAAAGCTTTTATCTTCGTGTAGCCTTTGTGAAGATTATCTGATGCTTGTTTTTCTTTATTATTAGTTTTTTAATAAATACATCTAACATGTCACATTCTTGGGTGAGATATTGACATTTAGTTTATGAAGGAATGAACATACACATACACTATCACTAAATGCATGTTAGCTACACAAACACGTGATTTTTAACAGATTAATATCGATCGCAAACCGGCCGTGTCGTCACTTCCGGCTCAAAGAAAACCTCCCATCGCTCGAAAGTGAAACAAGAATACTGATCGTGGCGTTATCATGTCGTAACTTGACCCGGCTCCGATGAAGTTTGTTTATTAAAATTTAGTTTGGTGCTGTTACAGTTTAGGTAAGACTGTTTTTACACATTATGAGATTAGTATGGCCGTACTTGAAATTTTACCGGTTTTATTAAACTTCCGGAAGTTTGACACGTCGAAGTTTTTTGTAACAAAACGTTTTCCAGTCGCTCGAAAACAATAGTAGTCGAAGTACTATGTCTTTAGTTTGTTTTAATCTACGTCTAAAGTTGCATTAAAGTAAATCTAAAAATGTGTCACTACACTGAAATCTCTCTTTTGCGACATTTTTACAACCACGACTTAAATTATATCACAAATCAGTTGTTTGTGTTTAATGCATGTACATTTATCTCTGACTCTCATATCTCATGCCTGACTCTTTATCAGTTGTTATTAATAATGTAAAATCGTAAATATGCTTTTTGTTAGTTGTGTATCTGATAATTTACATACATGTGTTTACTTTCACTTATATAAAACACTAATTTAAATTTAATTTTTTTTAAACTACATACAAAACACGCATTTGCTGTTTTCAATTAAATGTTTTGTTTTTCACTGGAAGTCAAACATTTTGTTACGTTATGCATATATTTTATGTTTATTTTTGTAATTCAACCTTCAGCTAAGCATGGATCTCTACAAGCTTCACAAAATCGACGAGAATCTGACATCAGATGATGTGGCACAACTGAAGTTCCTGTGCATGGACATTATTTCCAGAAAGCGATTGGAGAGCGTGATTGATGCTAAAGACCTCTTCCAACGACTGGATGAGCAGGGGCTGCTGGAAGACGGGCTCCTCGTCCCTGAGCTGCTGGTCACAATGTCTTACTTTGAACTGCTTTCTGTTTTGGGCACTAACAGAGAGCAAGTCGAGAATGATCTGCTTGAACGTGATGCAACCTCCGGAAATAAGGTTATCTCGGACTACAGGTATGGAAGGAAGAGATTTCAGAGAATAATGCACATTTTTGTAAGTTTTACTTGTTCACTTTAACTTGATTTGTTTTTGTTCTCTTAATGGATTGATGTTATTTTTTTGACAGGAAAATGCTGTTTCGACTGTCTGTGGACATGACAGACGAAAACCTCCATGCAGTGCTGTTCCTATTAGATCTGCCCAAGTCAAAATTTGGAAAAACACCTGTTGTAAGTATTAATTGTACATAACAAATATGCAAACATTGTGAGATTAAGTGGTGTTAAATGTTTTTTTTCTACTTTATTTATTGAACAGTCATTTTTGGAGGTAATGATTGAGTTGGAAAAGCAGCAGCGTCTTGGAGAAGACAATCTTGATGAACTACAGAGAGTTCTGGAGGGTTGTGACAAAACACTTGCCAAAAAAATAGAAGACTTCAAAAATATGCAGCGAGAAGAGGAACAAGGTTTTGTATAAAAGACATTGATTATCTTTCAGCATGGTGGGATTTAGGACTGCCATATTCAATTTAGTAACTCGCAATACTGCTTTCACGTAGACTAATCCAAAAACGGTCTGCTTTAAACCTTTTTTTACTTTCTCAATTAAATCAGAATCATGGGAATCCAAAAGCCATGTTAAGGCTAAATATTATATACATTGTTATTCAATAGATGATTCACCCCTTGACCACAGATTTTGGTGTTTTGACAACTTTTTCAAATTGAATTCATGTGGAAAAATTGCCTTTAAACCATTTACAAGTGCACCATTACATTTTTATGTTATGTTTTCCATCTGACAGTTTTTGGTCTCATATCATTGCATAAATTGATTTATTTACTTCCTCAGAAAGAAGAAACTCAATTGAAAATGTCACTACTGATTCAGAACCAGAACCACTGAAGGTAAAGGAAAATTATTTTCTAAACATCTGATTTAAATTCTTGCACTTTTTTCAAAGCAGTTCTAATTGTTTCTGAATCCCTCAGAATAATTTTAAATGAAGATTCTTGAGTAGTGTATGCTAATTTGAAATTGCTTATACAGTACTAGTCCTATGTGAAAGGATTCTTCTTGGTAAAAAATTTCACAAAACTATTTCAATATAATTTTTCATTTTTTTTTTTTTGTAGACAAATGAGCAATACTATATAATAAAAAACAACCCTGTGGGATATTGTTTAATCATCAACAACTACAATTTTACCAAAACATCGAAACTACAAACTCGGAATGGCACAAACAAAGACAGGGGTAAGTTATGAATAACAGCTGTCAGTAAAAATAGATAATGTCGATAACAATAGCTTTTTTTGTCCTCTTGATTTGTAGATGAGCTTCAAAAAGTCTTCCAAAAAATGCATTTTCAAGTGATAATAGAAGAAGATCTATCTGCTTCAGACATTCATATCGTGTTAAAGGATTTTGCCAACCGGAACCACTCAAAAATGGATGTTTTTGTCTGCTGTGTCCTCTCTCACGGAGATAGAGGAATGGTAAAGGGGGTGGATGGCAATTGTGTTCCGATACGTGAAGTCACCAAGCCTTTTGCCGAATGCCAGTCACTCGCCAACAAGCCCAAGCTTTTTTTTATACAGGCATGTCAAGGAAATGTGGCACAGAAGGGCGTGTTGGTGGCAGATGGACCAAAAACTGACACGTACGAAGCAGATGCTCAAGCCTTAAACAAAATTCCATTAGAGGCTGATTTTCTCGTAGGAATGGCCACAATAGAAGACTACTTCTCTTACCGGCATACCAAACAAGGATCCATTTATATCCAGGAGCTCTGCCGTCAGCTGGAGATTTTATGTCCCAGGTGACTCCCTCATGCTTTCCTATTATCTCAGGCATCTACTAATTTCCAATTCCGCCTAAAAAGCGCACATGTTTGAAAATGAGATGGGTTTGATTTCCAAGAAAAGCAGGAAAATGTTGATTTGTAAAAATGTTAATTGTTAGGGTTCGAGGCGACTTCAGGATAAACGCTTTGGATAAAAGCGTTTGGTAAAGGATTGTAAATAAAGTGAGTTCGCAAGCTCTGACCTCAGCTTGAACAGAATACTGTTCATACTGCAGCATACTGACGATCAGCACAGTTTAATCTGCCATTAATGGAACTGTGTGAGCTGTGTGTGTGTGTGTGTGTGTGTGTGTGTGTGTGTGTGTTTCATTCATTATCTAATGCTAGGCTGTTTAGTGAAAATTATACTAAAGATTAGTGAGAATTGTACTTTTTTTGTCTTACATTTATCAATTGAGTTTGGCAATTTTATGTAACATTGTATCATTAAATAACTGGTTTCCATCTCAACCTTGATCAAATCAAATTTGCAATGTTGAGTAAATAAAAGTTTACATGTTAAACAGGATTTTAAGTGTGAGCGCGTTTGTCAATATGGCCACTAGGAACCATATCGACAATTGGCATATTGACGTTGTGTTCTGTATTTAACCCATTCAGTAAAGCCATACACACTCGCGTATCATCTGAGATGTTTACACAATCAAGATCTGACTTCTACATTGAGTGAATCGGTCAAATTATTATTTTTTCTTTGCCTCCACTCATGAAAATGTGGTTACTAACAAAAAAAAGGATGCATCCATTGATAATCCAGCTTTGTGAATAGACCTTAAAGATGGAATGAACTCTTTATCTTTTTGCAGAAACGAAGACATCCTTTCCATTCTGACCAATGTGAATCGTGAAGTGAGTACTAGAAATTTGAGTGGCTTCAAGCAGATGCCTGAACCTCGGTACACACTCAGGAAGAAGCTGGTCCTTCCCATGACTGAATCCCCTGGCTGCCTGTGACTTTATGTGTGTGTTACTTTGAGTGTTTGGTGATGCTTCAGGATAGGTCTGATACTTCTGCCCACCTCATCTCACCATCTGATTCTTGCTGGTTAAGAAGAGAGCCATTAGAAATAGCATTTGTTTAATAGATGGCATTCAAATGTTTTTTTTTTTTTTTCATAGAAATCATAACGCAAAAAAAACCTATAAATGAATAAATCTGAATTTGTGTTGTTCATGGAAAATTGTAAAAATGATTTGATCTGTTTTGTCCATTTTAAACCTGCTTTAGTCTTTTAGTTTAGTTTAGTCTCTTTTTTTCTCTGTATTTCTTGCTCTCAGTTACAATTTTTTCTTTCTTTATACACCCACGCACACACACTTAATTTTTTGTTTCATTTGTTTGTATTTGTGTCCTCTTTTAAATTTGAACTCTATAGTCATTTTTCTGTTTTGCACGTACAATCTGCTGCTTTACTGTTTACAAATGTTTTGTTTGACATTGTACAGGGGTTCGTTGAGGCAAATGTGTTATGACGAATTGCTTAATAAAAACATGCTCAAGCATTTTAAACATTTTATACCCAAGTTTTACATTTGTTCAGTATTGATGATCTAATGCAAAATAGAACTTTCTTGTCAGATATTCTTATTTTTATTTATTATTTATTTTAAGATTTTATTTATAGCATTCTGAGAACAAGTCTCAGTGGGGTGTATCACGCACTTCAGCAAGCATCCAGCCATCGTAGCTGATTGGGGATGTGCGTTGGCTTTAAGCTCTACAGCCCTTTGGTTCAGTCGTTTAGATAATGGGGATGTTTTAAAATCGCTGTTTGTTACCTTGAATAGGTTTATTTAGTTTTTAGGATAATCCTTTAGGGTAATAGTCAAGTTAGGGCCCATGGTTAGATTGTTTACATTTTATTTTATTCACAATATAATATTTCATTTTTATTGTTGCGGTCTGAGTATCATTCTCAATTGGATGATTCACATGGCATTTCACAATTCATGTCAAAATAGGTCAGTTGGGAGAGCATCAGACTGAAGACCTCGACCCCTGATTTGATCCCGGTGTTTGGCAGAATTGACCACTCGACGAGTTAAAAATTTGTTTAATTTTGTCCACAAAGTGCATTTGCAGTTTTTAGTAACAAGAAACACGGTGGGTCCTCTTTTAATTTTACCAGATGAATCGTTTCAAGAAGTCATTGATATCCAATATATTATAAGTAGGTTGTAAGGTAGTGGTCAGCACTCTGACCTTTTACTCCAGTAATCTTGCATCAATTGCAGTTTGGAATCCAAATGAAGAGGAGCATAACGTCTTGTCTCTGTAACCTGCTAGGTTCTATTTTATGGCGTCTAACACTGAAGAACACAACGTATAAATTAACAAAAATGCCTGGATAAAATTCAGAGTCATGTAATGCACAGAGGATTTTACGGGGTTACACTGTTTATTATAAAATGCAAAGGTTTCCACATTTACATAGGCACATTGATTGATTAAATACAGACAAAACACAGCGTCGCTGACACCGAACACACCCTGGATCCTCGTAATCAGCCGCTCAGAAGTCCCGAGAATCGGCTTCGGTTGGTCAAGTCCATTATCATCCTGGTGTCCGTGGGGTGACGCAGCTCATTCAAGTGTTTGCTAACCGCACGGTGTCAGCGCAGCAGTCGTCCTCTCAGGGGTCTCGACCCGCTCTGCCCGAGCATCAACCGCTCCAGCGACACAGACAGTAAAACAGTTACGAGCCGTGAAACATTCAGTGATAAGGTGCGTTTGCTTCAGACTGATTCCTATAGGTGTTCTACGAGGGCATTTTCTGACACTGGAACAGAAGCGGGTACATGTGTTCCACCGCAGACGCCACGCTCTGCACGTTTGGTCCTGGAGACGGAGAAGAAGCGGTCAGTAATAGCACCAACTAATAAAACCGTATTGATCTCAAACAAACTCCAATTTGGGGGATCTAGTAACTGAATATATACTGTAAAATATATATATATTTTTTTAATCTGACCGACATGGCGCTCTGTTTTTCAACCTTTCCGCAAAACAGGGTGCTCCATTACAGACGGCCTTCAAATAGAGAACCACAGTGTTTTTCGACTAGCTGGTCATATAAAGTGATTTCACTTGTTAACTCACCGGAACCATGTCCTTATGGTCGTACTTCCGGTATTTTAAGTTTTTTTTATATATATGTAACGGGGTTATTTGATTAGTTTAAATTCATGCTAGAAATTGGACTGTGTACCGGTCATCGCGTGTGTGTGTGT
>CM051495.1:18612727-18627659 GCA_028031935.1 Paedocypris micromegethes | reverse complement strand
ACTATTGGGCGTGTCTACCGATCACCCCTCAGAGAGAGAGGTGATCGTCGTCACGGTAAGATGCCCGAAGATGTCTCCCGTCTTTTTAAGTTGGAAGACTAACATTTTCCGGCTTTTTATGTTTCTAGTTTACAGCGGAGACTCGGAGCACGTGCGACTGTGACCGATATATTTTATTTGTTCAAGGTGAATAAAATGCACACCTGAGCACATCTCCTGGACTCCTTGTTATATTGCCTGGTTCCTCATCACGCCGACGCTGGACCCGTCACACACACACACACACACACACACACACACACACACACACACACACATATATATATATATCTAAAATTAATATATATATATATATATACACAGACCAAACGTTTGGACACACTTTCTCATTCAAAGAGTTTTCTTTACTGTCATGTCATGACTATGAAACCTGTAGATTCAGACTGAAAAGTGTACGGGCTTTTAGACTAAGAAACACAGGCCTGCAGTCACCTGACCTGAACCCAATCCAGCAGATTTGGGGTGAGTCGGACCGCAGAGTGAAGGCAAAGGGTCAAGTACTATGCATCTCTGGGAACCTCTGAAAGCTTTTCAAGATAATGCGAAGAGTGATCAAAAGCAGTAATCAAAGCAAAAGGTTTGTTTGTATGTATGTATTTGTATGTATGTATACAAGAACCCACATGTTAATTCTTAGTTTTGATGCCTCCAGTGTGAATCTACAATTTACATTGTCCTGACAAAAAAAGACAAAAAAAAAAAACAATTTTCAAAGAAAAGTGCTGCTATTTGGCCATATACTGTATGTATATGTATATATGTATACAGTATATAAAAATCTAAAATTGTTTTTTGGTTTGTTTTAGATTGTCACATCTTTTTAAAATTAGACCTACGTTATTTTCCTCGTTTAAATTTTGAACAAAGAAAGTTCTGCAGCTTAGAATAAAAAAGGGTACACTTTCATTCTCAAAATCAGAAGCACGTCAATACTAGAAACATTAGAAAAATGCTAAAATGTGATGTTTTATTGAACTTTACATTTAGAGAAAATAACCCCTAAAGCACCAGATTTCGTTGCACTAAGCATTGCAAAAAATGTATGTAACAAGATTTTTCATAGGTTCGACTGATGACATGCATAATTTTTGCGCGTTTGCACTGGTGTGTGAGTAAAGTCGCTGCTACAAGAGATGCAGTGACGGTGAAGATACGTTTCCGTTTTAGACCGAAAATTGCAGCTTTGCTGTCTCACAAAAATAAAAAAAATTGCAAACAAAAACAATAAAATTAATAAATAAATCAAAAATGCGAATAGTTTCCGCTCATTTTTAATAAATTTGCGTCTGTTTGATATTTTTGCCGTCATTTCATCCCCAAGGACCAGGGGTTGCGGACCATGGGCACAGCGTGTTACAGCTCGGCAAATTGAGGCGAGTGTGTGCTAACTGAATATCTGCTGCTTCTGATAGCAGAGCACATGCATACACTCACACATGGGCAATACACAACTGAAAGTTTATTAGTTATCATTTTATGAGATAGATTAACGAAAAGGAGTATGCTGTTTTTTAATCAATGTTAAAAACATTTTCTTTCGTTTTACTATTTAAAAGTTGCACTATTTTATAACTGTTGGAACTGAACTGTTAAAGACAATGTAGCTTCAAGTGTGTTAAGACAATGTTTGCACGTTGGATAAAGTTTGTTTCAAATGGGTCTTATAATACAGTGCGTCTTATGTGTGGAAAAAATTTGTGATGTAAATATTGAAATGTAATATTGAAGCCCTAATGGCCACAATCTTTTAGGCATTTCTTCAGGCCAGAGTGAGGGAATCTATGAGGCTGTTACCTGTAACCGTGATGTTCCCGGTGGAGAACACCTGCACTGTGCTCCGCAGCGTCTTGATTCTGTATGTGGCAGCAGGATGGATCTCGGGCTCGTAGCTAGAAACACACAAAACCAAACACCTGAGCTTCTGGTCACTACACTGCTGCGCTTCCCTTTCCCTGTGGACAAAGGCCCGTTTCTTATAAACTGGCGGAGAGAAACCCATCCAATTCAACACTCTGTCTGGAGCAGGGATGGGCAAACTACGGCCCGGGGGCCACATGCGACCCTTTAAATGTTTTAAATGCGCCCCGCCGAACTTGTAGAAATTAAACGAAAGTCAGATTTTTTTTTATGTAAATCTGTTAATCTGTTATGAAGGTTTTTTTTTTTTATGTAACACATTTTAAAAAGTGGAACCAAAAACACAAAATGTATGTAAACAAATTACTAGTATATTTTTAACGTTTATTTTTTTTACTGTCAGTCAATGTAATCAGATGCCAAAAATATCTAAAATTAAATTTATAAGAAACCAACAATATTCACTTTTTGGTTTGAAACTTATTTTTCAGCTTCAGATTTTTTCGGCCTTTTCTTTTTTTTATTTTTTTGGACTTCTGGCACAAGCCTACCTTAGGAGCGGCCCTAACTCTGATTGGCCTGTGTGAATGTGATTGACAGCCGCTTGACCAGGAAGCCCCGTCCGGCCCTTTCAATTGATAGAACCCAATGTGGCTGGCGAATCAAAAAGTTTGCCCACACCTGGTCTGGAGGGCTTATGGGTGACTGTGTTTAGACTGTAGACACCGAGTCAGACCATCATACCCAGTGAACTACAGTTTTGTGTGTGTGTTTGTGTGTGTGTATGTGTACATGGGCATGAGGTGCTTTTCTACATACTTCTCTTTTGATGGAGCTTTAAGATAGAGCTTACAAAAACGTTCAGAGACGTCTCTGAACTAGCAACACAATCATCCCTCTCAGATTGGAGCACCACCACAATCAATGCTGGAGCTCCACGGGGATAATGTATTAGTTTCAAACAACAAATGCAGTACAAAAAAAGTAGAAGTCATAATTCCACTTTGTCTGGAGCAGCACTTGTTGTCAATGTGTCGACTGTTTCTCGGCAACCACAAGACACAAGCACAGCCACAAGACACAAGGTGGAAGTTAGGACAGGAGTCCGACAAGTCATATTGACAGTGGCACTCCCCAACGCCCCAACACTACTAGCCAACTCTCTCGATCTCCTGATAAAGGCTGATTTCATATGTTTTCAAAAAGCTATCTCTTGGAGTTGGAGATCTGGTGACGATATAATCAGGGTATCTGCAGGTTTCTAAGAGTTATTTTTAAGACTTTTTAAGACCTTTTTAATACCGTTCAAAATGAAATTAATGGACCAGTTCTCAAATAATACATTTGCAAACATCACACAATATGGTAAACTTGAAGCTGATTCAGACGCCAGCGTTTGGGATGCAGTAGCGCTCTGTGGTACTGTTGTGGGTGCGACGGAGCAGAACTGAGAACTATCAGGTGTTTTCCGACAGGTTTCTAGAGCCGAAAAAATTTAAAAAATGTTTTGCACAGTAGGCAGCAGACTTCGTACACATTTCCACTGACTGGTTTTAACCATGAACCAAAATTAGGATTATGCAACCAGTTTTTGTTGAATTTACATTTCCCCATGGCTAACTGCTGATCAATTTACTGCCAAAAATATTCGCGAGCGAGAAATCTCAATTTGAGCGAGCGCAACTTGATTTGAGTGAGCGCAACCTGGGAATTTAGCGAGTGCAGCTTGATTTGAGCAAGTGTGTCTATAAGCTCACCCGCTACAGATTTACAGATACAACTATATCATTTGAAGACATCTTTAAATATAAATCAATTAATATTTAATTAATTAATATAATTAAATCAAATTAAAGATATCTTAAAATTGTATAGACTTGTCAAAATGTGCTTTTGATATCTTAAATGTACGATATATTTAATTAAATGCATTCGGAGATATCTTCAACTCCAATATGACTAGTCATAAATATTTGGAGATATCTTTAAATATTTTACTAATATTACAAATGTATTAACACTAGTAACAATATATTTGAAAATTAAAGAGTAGGCATACATTTACGCTATAAGCACCAACAACGCTGCAGTTCTCACACGCTGGGGTATGTGATAATAAAGTGATTTGATAATAATAATATAATAATGGTAAAATTAATAATAAAAATGAGTATTTGTAAGGCGCTTGTTGTAACGGAAATTGTAACGGAACCCTGATCTGCACTCATATGAGACGACAAGAGATGACTAGAACATTGTCTGCTGTCCTGCAAACACAGTCGTCCGGACAGAACATCTCCACATGTTCTGATGATTTTGAGAAGACTGCTAATAAAATGTTTTGAACTGAATGTTTTAAAACATCCAAATGGAACCAGATTTTAAAAGCTTAAGTTCTAAAAACATTACCATATATATATAGTAGTAGTTGCAGTATCTATTGGACGTACGTAATTACACAAGCTTGGGGAGGCACAGGTGGTTCTTACCTGGCAATGGGTCGGTTACTCTTGGCAAACTCGATGAGACGGATTTGAAAGGGAAGGGAACAGACTGCCAGAACATTCACCACTTTAAAGTCTGAAAACTTCACCTACAGATTCAGGAGAAACACCAATGAAATTGTCTACAGCTCAAACTCTAGAAGTAATCTTTCAGCCACCTTAAAGCCCATCTTCTGCAGACAGCGAGCCAACCGCCGTGCTCCCAGCTTGGCCTCATCCTCACTAAGGAAAAGTACACACAGATTGGTATGATTTCTGTATAACTTCACCATAGCAAAGAGACAAGCTAAACAATTCAATTTACAGACCTTGTAGCTCCAGTGCAAATAATTTTCCCTGACGACCATATCGAGGCAGTGATCCGTGGCTTCCGCAGCTTCATCAGAACCTTCTGGAAGTGAGAAAAGCAAAGCAATAACCAGAACATCAGCACACAGCGCTTAACAAGACTTGCGCAGACAAGGAATGTTTGGATCTAATGTTAGATTTTGGGATTGGAACGTTTAAAGCATATAGTCTGATCTCAGGTCCGGTCAGAGCACATACACCCTGGCAGCGTAAAAAATTCTAAGCACGGATCCAGTAGAATTCATTACAGGATTCACTACGACAATTGAATCCAGCAACTCGAGAATGACAGCAGACACACTTACACCCACTTCAGGCTTGTAGATGACGTTGGTGCCCTCCAAGGCGATGGTCCGCAGGTCCAGATGGCACCGGGTTCTGAACACAGCCACAACATTGGTGACAATGATGTCGAGATCTACGTCATTACTGGCCTCCATCGGGTCCATCGTGCCGAGATGATCCACAGCAGAATCAGAGACGCATGACTAGCCACAGCGACCTGCTGAAGACAACACTCTTACACTCCTGAACTGGATCACTGAGCGATATTCTCGGGTCACGGGTCATTCGGAGACATGGACGGACGTCAAATGAACATTAATGAAAATATTCACAACATAAATGAACATCAATGAACGTCAAATGAACATATTGCCATCACCTCACTTTCCTTTGCATCAAGACTGCTGAACTTATCGTGTTCGGGTGTTTAAAAAAAGCCTCAAACTTAATTTGTTAAGCCCCAAAATTAATTAAAAACTTAGTTTTAACTGGCAATCCCTCATCATAAGATTGGAATGCAACGTGTGCGTCTGTATATTAAAGAGAGAATTAAACTTTCTGGCTTAAGATGGCAAACGAACGATAGACGAGAAATGTCGATCATGAGTTATGAACGTTATTAAGCAAAAGTAGTGAAAAATAAAACATGCGCGTCGTTAATAAACGAAGACTGGTCTTAAGAAATTACATACATTAGGAAGAACACGATGCAATTGTGTTCAGTTCTCCAGACGCGCGCCGGCAGAACTTTCACTCACTTGACTGACCCCAGACACACGTAGACTCCTGGAGGCCGATGAAAGATCTTCTGGAGAGGTTAAAAGCACCGCGCGCACGCTTAAAAACGATAAAATCCACATAAAAGCATCACACAAAGACCGGCGACTGTTGCTAAGGATGCCGCGGCTTCTGCGAGAGAATGAAACCGCCGGTCCACAGCGCCGCCACGCTGGCGGGAGAAAGAGCAGCGACGCCTCTTTCTCTTTTTTTCTTCTTCTTCGCCGCCTCTTTCTTCTTCGTCGTTTCTTCTTCGGCGGTTATTCTTCTTCTCTTGTTTCGTGGCTGGGATCCTGCTTTGTAGTTCGTTACCGCTGCCATCTGTTCTGGTGAGGACCGCAGGACTCCCCAGCAGCGACACACAGTGACAGAGACTGTTCCAGAGCTACTGTAAATCACCTGATCATAAAGAATTGTCGTCTCTCGTTCTGATAGAGTCCCACTTGATGCACACAATCGGATCAGGACGTCTGTAATTGTATAAAAGTTTATAAATACAGTGTACTTTATATAACTCTTTTCGCAAATGAAAAAAATCTTGTTAATCTCTTTTGGTCTTTTCCCAAGCAAGATCTAATGATTTTCAAAATTTTACCGTGGATGTACACGCTAAGCTCTTGTATCTGTAACTTATTTCTTCCATATTGAGAGAAGATAAACAAAATTGTGAGAGATATGTTTAAGATTTTTATTTCTAAGAAATAAAGCAAACACAAACCAAATTACCGCGTGGTTTCAAATGTTAGAATTCTCCTTATATTGAGATAATTAACAGAATTCACAAGGATCAGAAGTGATCTCCCAATCAAATGAAGATCCCTCCTCTATCTCCACCAACCACTCTTCCTGTTCCTGTCTCTTCCTGGAGGTGTGGCTTTCCCTCAGGTCCAGATAGTTTACTGGGACAGTTCAGAATGAATATGGTGTACATTAATACAGTCAATGTACATTAATACACCTTTATTGTGGCCACTTGAACTGCCACTTAATAATACATATTGTTGTTATTATTATTATTATTATTATTATTATTATTATTATTATTAATTTTTTAATTTTTATTATTATTAAGCTTAATCATATGAACAAGCAAATTACGCTCGAGCAAGGTTCTGCTGCAGCGGTTCTCAGGGCAGAGATTGCCAAAAATACTATCACACTATCAAGGTGTGCCCTCAGTAAAAAAAAAAGGTGGGATAATACACCGACCTACCTACTGTACTGAATGAGAAGAAGTGCGGATTCTACTGCCTCTACTTCATGGAACAAAAAGAATGTTATGTAACCAGTCTTTGACATTGACAATCTTAGACTACTAGACGGACTGTTCTCTTCATTCTGAAGATGTATGTACCACATTATTAAACCTTGTGCTGCCTACCAAACATAGCCAAATAATCGCCACAGTCTATTGATCAGGTTTACAGAGGAAACATCTGAGGCCACAGCTGAGACTGTGAGCTTCAGTTTAAAGATCTAGGTTAGTTGGGCATCTAGAGGACTTCTCAGTCAAGTCTCAACGTTTCTTGATTAGGTATTGACAAAAGGTCGTTTTATGCTAAATCATGCAGCCACTTTGATTCTTCACATTGAGAAACCCACACTCAGAAAACTCAAATGTGAATCGGACTTACTCTTCGCTCCCTAGTGTGAACACTTCTGTGAGGTTATTGTGACGTCCCATTTGTACTTGTAGAAATGTTGTTGTGAGGAAAGGCTCACAGTGCATTCTGAAAAGTTGACAAAGTTCATTCATGAACCCATTATGAACCCATTTGTTTTGTGTTTGTGTCTTTTCGGGGTTGCATGAACTCCGCTGCGCTGCACAGACCCTTGACTCTGAACTGGACAATTCCCAAGCCAAACATTACAATAGCTGTGGAGTGATTCAGGGCTCTTGTTTAGTTACTTCTTGGCTACGAAACATGCTTTGTGAAATCTCAAGGATCTCTCTGGCAGCAGTACGCAGAAGTAAATAAAATATATAGTGTGTAGAAGGTCCTGTAGAGATGTCCGGAGCTGTTTACTATAAAGCCCGAGATTTAAAGCAGGTTAGAGCCGTGTCAGACCACAAGCGCTGTCCTCCCCCCGTGCACTGGATCTTCAGAGACTAGGGTATGTTTATAGACTATAAAATAGTAGCCAGCATCATTGAGATTCTCTTCCTGGGAGAAATAATGCACCGTTCATTGAGATAGAAGACACATAAACAGACAGAATGAGAAGAATAAACACATTCCTGGATTGTTCTTTACAAAAGTTAATAGTGACATTCCTCATCAGTTCCTCACTTTCTGTCGGACCCTGGGTTATTGCACCCTCACATTTACTGAACTAACTGGGGCTTTTGTTTCTAGCCATTATTCTTTTTTTTACACACTGGAAGAACATGGAGGTCAGAACAAGGAAGTTCTGATGTGTTTACTTTGCCAAAGAGCAATAAAGCAACCCAGATGCATGTGATCTGGTGCTAGTGAGTAGAACCTTGAGGTGAAACCGGTTCACAGACTCCAACGAGCAGATAAGATGAGAAGCACATTCATAGAGGGTACGAGTCCTAGAAGCCTGTAAATTCTTTATTTAGAAGAAATGAATAGAAACAGTGTGGTGTTTTTAATGCTCATTTGTTGTCTCATAATAAACGTTGTTAGGGAGTGAATCAGAAATGGTGATTTTCATCCTATCATAAATCTGTGATTTTACTGGGTCTGAGAACTGTAATCTGGCTATTCATCTGTGCTGGGGAACTCAATACAGCTTTGCACAATTAATCACCTTTATAATGGGTTTTGTAATAAAAATAAGAAAAAATACAGCGGTCAGCTCTTACGGACACGTTTATTTATCTCTTTTTCAGGGAGCTTATCTCTTACATCGATCCCTCACAACAACCGTGCTTTTAAAAAGTAGAGTAGAGTACAATCGATTAATATAGAAAATACCTTAAAAATTTTAGTCCCACATCGGGGAAATTGCACCTTACAACAGCAGAATAAAGATAATACAGTAATAGCAGGAAAGATCTGTGATAGTTCAGCTTCATGCAGCAAAGGGTGGAACAATCTGCCACTGAAGCTGATCTCCAGAACTGACAGTGAGTCCACCAGTGGATGAGAGTCCTGGTCCAGAATGGATGAGAGTTAATACAAGACACTTTTCTCACAAACCTCCTGCACCATGTCCAGAGTGCAACCCAGAACAGAGCTGAACTTTTTGATCATATCCAGTCTTTCTGTCCTTCCCTGAGACGCTGCTGCTCCAGCAAACCTCACCTTACCTTATGCCACCACAGAAACATAGAAAGGGTTCAGGAGTAGCCCTCGAAAAAAACTGCAGTCTCCTCAGAGTGATGTGTAGAGAGTGAAGTGGAAAGAAGTAATTATAGTCCCATGTGGAGCTCCCACACTGCACGTCTGGGTAGGTTCCCAATGCAGAATTCAGGTGACCCAGGACCAGTCTCACCTGTGTCTTCTTCAGATGGGACGTAAGAGCCACAGGTCTGATGCTGCTGAGGTCTTCCAGAGCTGTGGTACCATCCTCAGCTTGAGGCTTATGTTAAAGACATGTTACATGACTACACAGTTCACCTGCGCAGGACTTTAGGAGTCTGGAGCTGAAATATATATTTCTTCGTTGTATTGTTCAAATGTAAGTTTATACGCACCAAACAGGACCGACGATGTAAATGTCTTTGAGAAGGAAAGAAAACTAAATTTCATCTATCTAAGATGAAAAGAAATGAGTTGTTCGAAAATTACAGAATATTTATTAAATAAAAAGTATGGGGTAAATTATGCATGCAGAATGAATGCATAGGGGTGAAGCAGCTCAGATTATGAGTGGTCTGCTGATCATGGCCAGGGGGCTCCTAAGTCTCTTCACTGATAGCAATGACTAAAGAATCAGTGAGATGCGTGGGTGAGATGAACAGTAATGCGGACCGCCTTGGGGATGAGATGGGTGTTATAGAGAAATCAAGCGATGTCAGGAATTTCTAAAGAGAGATGAAAATACACACTTGGCAGAGTGGTAGCTTGACCTTTGACCAGGGAGGTTTCCGATTGTCCAATTTATCGCTTTCCAGCATGGACGCTCCATCTGAACTCTGTCCTCTGTCTTGACAGAAAGATTTTATGCTGTTTAGAAATATTTTATTAGCTTTTTATGTTGTTGTGGGCTTTTTTTTATCTGGCCATGATGTTGATTTACTGCAGCTTTTCTGATAGTTAACAAAATATTTGCTGGGAGTGTCTCGTGCTTCGAAACCAAACACGAGTGATGATAAAGAGAGGAAACGTTCAAGAAATTATCCATCCATATGTCTGTCTGGCTTTCTTTCATCTAATAATTATTTACGAAGCACTTTCACAGTTAGAGATCATATTAAAATGCTGTAAAAAGCAAACAAACAGAACAATGAATATATTTGAACAATGACTCTGACACAAATTGTGACTAGTAGTGAGCAACAACACTAGGAAAATCACATTAAAATGTGAAAGAGAAACCAAAGCTAAAGATATCTCACATTTTCCCTTATGAGCGCTCACCAGAGGAACGTGGAGATCAAGAGAAGAGTGAAAACGAAAAGATTTCAGTTAGGATAGGCAAAGATCAAAATCAGCCTATTTAATAAAGGACCCTCTAGAAACCCTCTAGTTTTAGTGAGCAATCTAGCAGCCGCATTTTAAACTAGATTTATCTGCTAGTCGAGCAAGAGAAGCTTCTGGAAGACAATTACAGTATCTCACTATGAACTCATAACTCATCAACAATGGATTATTAATTGGAGCAAAAATGAAAATTATGCCTTTATATTTTTGTTCAGTTTTTATTCAACACTCGTAGCTGTGACGCTAACCTTCAAGGGGAATTCACGTTCTGGTTACACATTGGGCCCTCTGGTTGAACTGATCTGAAAGGTATTTGTAATATTAAAAGCAACAAATATTTTAAGACGCTCTTATACCAAGAGGTATAAAGCGAAAAAGTTGATGTGACCATATCCAGCACATCTCATGTCCCCTAGGTTCTTCCAGGAGCTGCTACTTCTAGCTTCCCTGCATACATTCCCTGCCTTTGTGGAGTATGTTCCTGGTTATCTTCAAGGTCAGTGTTCAATCTGAACTGGTTTCAACATTATCTTCATGTTCTGAGACTTCATCTTTGTCTGCTTCGCTGACTCTCCTCAGATGTTAACTCTAAAGATTCTTAGTACTAAGCGGTGGCTTGTACAGAGTCTGCTTCTATACTGGGAATCAGTGGCATTTATTTATTTTGTCTCCTCCAGATGATGAACAGAAAATAATAAAAAAAAGTGAAGGCCATGAAGTTTCGAGCCGTAGGGATGTGCAGCCCTAATATTTTTATCTTTGTTTTTCAGGTAAATATGAAGCAAAGACATCAGAGTAATGCTTTACTTTCACACACAATTCTAGAACCTTCTCTTTAGTCAAATGAATTGACAACATTCGTTATTGTGCAGCAGCTTAACTTCAGCGTTTCTGTTTTGTCATCGACCTTGGAAAGGGATTAATCGTTCAGCTTTCATGATCTCTCTTCTTTTCCACGCCTTCTCATCGCCTCGTTCTTCAGCTTTAAATGGGTTAACTAATTGAGTTCAGGTGCTCAGCGCTTCAAAGCTGATGTTCTGGGAAGAGAAGAGCCTGTTCCACGCGTGTCTCGTGCAATATGTTCTTAGTGTTAACATCACATTAAGAACCATAAGCTGAATACTGAAATTAATCGAAGGAAGATGTGTAGCATTTGGATTATTTCTATTGTTTTTAAATCTTAGGCTCAAGGGACCCAAACACTGACAATGCGCAAAGGGTTGGTCTCATCCGTCATCACTCAGCTCACCTCTGTGAGTCTAAATAGGCGTAAAATGAATGGATCTTTAAGTCTGGAGAGGAAGTTCAGGAGTGGACGAGTGTTTGTGAACACCAGAAGTGTCTCAGACCGCATGCAGCTGTTCTTCTAAAAAAAAAGAAAAAAAAAACGATGGACACTCAACGCTACTCCAGACAGATAATAAACAGAGATGAAAGCACAAATACTGTCAACTCAACGCAAAACCAACTGACGTCAAGAGATCTGAATAATGCAACAGGTTCGTTATTAGATTGAGTGCTGAGTGGAGGGCTGTCTTTGTTGTTTTCTCTGTCACCGCTGCCATGAAGTAATATCTTTTTATATTACGGTTGAAATAACAACCATCTTAGGAAGCACAAGTACACACACAGGGCATCACCATACAAATGACGTATCACAACGTCAATCAATGTGTATTCTAGTGAGAGATGGGGAGGGAGCAATATCCTTTTCCTAGATAAAAGAAAGAGAGAGAGATAAATATCTTGTTCTATCTCTATGTTTATATATCAAGGTATAAAAGAGAGAGCGAGAGAAATGAAGTAAAGTGAGATGATGGACAGAGACAATTAGAGGACTAGAGAATTGTGTTTGTTTGCGTGTGTGTGTGTGTGGGCGTGTGCGTGAGAATATCAGGAACTTATTCTTCGTGAAAATATTCATTTGAATTAGTGTGATAAGCACATAAAACTGCATGAGTGAGCTGCAATGCTTGGGCTTTTCTCCCCGGGTGGACACGGAAGGCTCCAGTCTGCCTCTCTGACCTGCTTATCAGCCTCTGCTCCGACTCCAGTGATGAGCTCAGTGCTGCCAAAGCTCTCGACAGCTCCAGGGTGAAGCTCTGCCATATCCAGACTTCCTGGGAGTGAGACAGAACCAACAGAGACTGAACCGGTTTAGATTATTCTGGGAGAGAACCTTCATTGGGGAATGAGTGCACTTGTTTGTGCAGACACATGTCTCAAAATGTTTCAAAATGTCACATCAGGGTTTCCGTCAGGTATCTCTTCCTTCAGCTGACTTCTCATTCAGTGTGTAACTTCACTGAATGGTTAAACGCAGGATATGGTCCCTAGTGGCCATACTGACGAGCTCACCCACCAACAACACGAGTATTTGAATAAATGATGACCTAATCAGTGTCGCCCTATGACACAGTCAGTTTGAATTGCATGAATTTAGAATATAAGAACTTACATGACTCGTATGATGTAAAACATGTGTCGATGCATCTGTCATATTTTTTCTACTCAATGCTGCAGTACCTTATCACACGAGACTTGAAGCTCCTGCACTTATAAAGTCTCAGAACAAGGCTGGATGTTCAGTACAAGGCGGTTGCTCTGTAAACTGCTCCGTGTGTGGATCTAGTCCGGGTGAGAACACACTTCCTGAGGAGCTGGATTCTGCGGCTCTTCTCATCTTCAACTCCCCCAAGGTGTCAGAATTCATTGTAGCTCCATGTATTTCCAGCGCTCTGTGCACCTGGCGGGCTCCAGCGTGTGTACATGAGCGTGGCTGTTAGGTGATGAGGAGCGAAGGTTTGATGAAGCTCATGAAGAGGAGAGAATCGTCTTGTGAGAGATATAATGTAAATAACTACCGATTCATCAAACCTGCAGCGTAATGGCTGCTATAAACACAGCTATACGCTGACACACATCTGTCCCACCCGCTTTATGATGAAGCAGGACTGTCAGAGCGTCATGTAAACATGTCTTTGAAAAGATTATAATTATTCATTATAAGATTAAAAATCATTATAATTTTTCCATTTTTAAGGGGTTTTTATTGCATCCTCTATGAATCAGTTCCAGAACAAAACACTTCCACAGAGAGCAGATTCACGCTGACGTCATCTGTAAAACTATCATCTGGATGCAGTTTGTCCACCTAATTCTCTGATCCACTTTTTCCATTCCTGGGTCACTGGGAGCAGGAACCAATCACAGAGTTAGATGTACACACACTGAACAGATATTCTACACAAAGCATCAGTGTCAAGCGGGATTCTTTAGCTGTGTGGTGACAATGATCTGTGATTGGTTGGCGTTGAGATTGATCGCTCCATCACCGAAGACGAGCTGGTGTTGTTCCAGAACACACAACTCGTCTCCAGACCATAAACAGTTGTTGTTTTCCCGCTGCCATGACGACTTTGATGACATGCTTTCTTCTGGAGGATTTGACTTTCTTCATGAAAACTTTCTCAAGTGCTAGCATTCCGCCAAATGGGGAGGAACATGTCTTCCAGCACAGATCTGCTAGACGTCTTCATCCTCTTTGACAGCCGGTTCCTCTCACACTTCCTCTGCTTGCCCTCCTGTGGCACAGGGATGGTCCCGCTGGTCAGGTGGTCCAACAGAATAAGTGTATTACTGATAGGGCTGATTGTCCATATCCTTTACACTTTTTTTTCCCCAGAACATTCCAATGTCTTGTGTCAAGCTCTTGTTTTAAAAGGAGCATTAAACTGCTGGGAAGCGCTTTATCATATTTTACTGTGTTTTATTATAATTAAATTGCAGTGTTCAGTCACACGCGTTACACACTGTGTCTTGCTCTGTTGCATGTAGTTAAAATGACAATAAAAACTTCTTGGACTTTGACTTTGACACACACTCCTAGAACACAACGGTCAATTGATGCTAAACATAGAATACTTTCCATATATTTCAGTTGCACATAACACTTAGTGTGTTTAGCAAAATATTTAAAAACATTTTTATTTCATTTAATTATTTGACCGGGTTTTTTCACTCACTCACATCAGGTTCTGACCTCCAGCCACTGATAGCTCAAGTCGCTGTAGTGTTGAGAAGCTTGTAAGATTAAGTGTGAAGGCAGTTGCCGTTATTTGTCATCCTACAAACAGGGGGTTTTCCTGTGTGTGTGTGTGTGTATGTGTGTGCATGTGTGTGAGTGTCCAGTTTCCAGTGACCTTTGACCTCTCAGAGGTAATTAGTGCTGTTCCCCACTACCACACTGTGAAACTCCTGTCCTGTCACTTCGCATGCCGCTCCATCATAGATTATATAAGACCGCTGCTGCACACCTGCTATTTTTTGTCAGGAGTGCATGCTACGGTTATTAATAAATAATAACCATGAATCATAGTTTGGGAAGGGTCATCATTGGACTCCATCTCCCACAAGCCTTTGCCTCACACCAGTGTGCCCGCCATCCGTACCTCCAGCATTGTGCCATTTTTATTAGTTTTTTTTTTT
>CM051495.1:18593316-18612711 GCA_028031935.1 Paedocypris micromegethes | reverse complement strand
TTTTTTTTTTGCGATTAAATGTGAAACAGACAATAAAAATGATAAAGCGAGGAGTAGTAAGAGATTCTAAACTTACATTTTCTAAATTTAAGATTCTAAACAGATTCTTCAACTGCAAAATTGCTGCTTACATTTCTAAATGCACTTTCTTCTTCACTTATTCTCTCTCAACTGGCTGCTCAAATGTAAATTATGTGAGTTTTATGTGAGTGTAAACTCATTTGTCTATTTTCAGATTTCAATCTGCTTCCCTTCTTTTCAGTTATGCTGAGATTACATCAGTTTTGACTAATTGTTGTGATCAAGAACATTTTAACAGTAAATTTGACAAGCTATTAAACAACACCTCACCCCCCATCCATCATCCGTTCAATATTTCTGGTTCTTTCTCTGCCGATACACAGCAGATTTGTTTAATGCGGGTAAGACAGGTTCGTTTTCTGACACACGCTCAGAATGCGTGTGCATCTGAGTCTCCGCCTGCAGCAGAGGTGTGTACACCTGAGTCTCCTCCCGCAGGAAGGGCGTGTACATCTGAATCTCTGCCCCCAGCAGAGGCGTGTTCATGTGAATTCTCCGCCCGCAGTAAGGGCGTGTTCATCTGAAATCTCTGCACCTCAGTGGAGGCGTTTGGGTTTTGATGCTCCTTAGAAAGTCGTATCTGCTCAAGCTCAACCTGTTTCTGACCCTGTTTCCTGATCCTTGTCTTTAATCTGTTGATGTAAAATCCACCACAGAAAGAATGCTTTGTAACCATTACATAAAATTTGTGTTTTATTAGTGTTAAAATCGAAATGACAATGCAGATTAGGTTACATTGGGTCCATTGGTCCTCAACCTGATCTGCATGTTGTTTCAACGTCAGTGTTACGGTCCATCGGCTCCGCTCCCTCTGGTGGCTGAGCCGGGGACCGTTTGAGGACTGTTCACGGCTGACGGCTTGTTAGCATCAGTGACACCTGTAACCAATTACCGTTATGGTTAAAAGGAGATCACTAAGGCTGACTAGCTGTCATTTGTTTTGGAGTTCCCATTTCTTCTTCAGTTTGGACATTAAAACCTCTGTTTCTACATCTGCCTTCATCTGTCCTTCCAAGTCGTAACAGTCAGCCATTTGGCCTACGGACCATGATTTATGCTATATAAATTTAGAAAATGTACAGTAAAAGTATTTCGTGAAACGAAATCTGGGCCTTACAATATGCAAAAAGTGGATATTCTCAACATAGCTTAAGCTTTTTTTTTTTTTTTACTTATAGCTGAATAATGTGAAGATTTGTTCACTCTTTTCATTTCTTGTGTTTGACGAGAAAAGTTTTATTTTTGACAAAATATTTTCTATGAGTCCTCTGTATTTTTCCTTTTTCTATTTTATTGTATAATGATATATTTAATTTGTAACAATTTATGATGAAAAATGTTTGGTATAAAAATTTTATTGAGTTTGTTTCATTTTTTTTTTTTTTTTTTTGTTCTACAGGCCTTTTTCAAATCGTGAGTCCAAGCAACTAGGTGGCTGTAAGTTAACCTTTACTCTGTGTACACTGTATGAAGTTGCTATGCGTATAATAAATTCATGTTTCTTGATTTTAACAATACATTCTTGATTGTTGTTCTTGTGTGTGCCCACAATTATACATGTAACTGCAGTCATAGATAATAGTAGTGATCTACTCTTGTTAAAATATAGTATAGAATGAATAAAATTTAAGAATGAAGTTGAAAAGACGTCCACAACGACCTCATTTCAGCTGCAATTAGACCTTATAAAGAAGTTGTGTTGACAAAATTTATTCAACCTGCTTTTAGGAATGGGAATACGATAATAATCTATGTTTATGCATGCAGTATTTGCAAGCAATGGTGTGACTTCCTCCTGTAGTTCTGAAAGCTTGGTGATTCTGTTCTGTATTAGTGTCTGTTTATCTTCAGTGTTGGGAAAGGCCGGTGAAACACTGGCTATTTTAAGATATTCACATAATGCTGAGCAGGGCCATTAATCTTAAATCCCCCTATTATTTTTTTCAACAAGCCCACCCACTGGGTAAAGGGAGATTCTCAAAGACACAGACCGGAAGAGAAGCACTTTAACAACTTGTTGCGTGGTGGGTATACAGTAAAGTTGTACATTACTCTAAAACATTATTTTATGACAATCAGCAAAGTTCTAATCAAGTCAAAAACACTGCAATTGCTAATTCACATTTTTGCATGATATCAAAGAAAGTAACCAACGAAATATCTTCAGTCAGCAAAATTTTTCGCAAATTATTTGATGTTTCAAGACATACATATAATCTACTTTCTCATTTGACTTCGGTTTTATCATAATTTTTTTTACAAATAATTTAAATTAAGTTCAAACAGTGATTTCACTGCTGTTGTCTCTACAGTAACGATGTGTTTTATTCGGGAATCTAACGGATCTCAGGAGGATTATTGCGTCTGTCTTTGCAGTTTCGCGGCCACGCAATTAACACGGATTTAACCGGATTTGGGCAATTTTAATTGCGGACTTGTGTCTTTGCTGTTCCGGATCTGCGTGTCATCGCCTGGTGTAAAAGCTCCTCTCGGCGCGCGCTCGGGATGTTTTGGCTTGAGTCAGAGATCGGCGCGGGGTGACTGTGCAAAAGCAAAACAAGGATTTTGGGGGACGCGGAGTATCTATTTCACGTGCCTCTCTTTAGGCGCCAGCGCGTCATTCGAGAAGGTTCTCCTGGGATCCTATTAGAGGGCATCGGTGCTGAAAGCGACGAGCAATGTGCGATTCGACGTAAGGTCATCACTGTACAATCACACAATATAAACAACTGTTAGTGCGCGCGCACGTGCATGCGTGCAGGTTCCTGTAATGTTGATGCCGAGAATGCGCCGGCTTAAAGTGATCTAGATTTTCTTAAACCAAATTAATTTTAATTACGGTAATCGGTCCTGAAAGCCACGAGCACTGTGCAATTCAACGTAAGGTCATGTCACACGATATAAACAACCGTGTGTGTGTGTGTGTGTGTGTGTGTGTGTGTGTGTGCGTGCGTGCGTGCGTGCGTGTATGTGTGTGAGAGTGAGTTATGTGTTTTCTTGGCCTGATAAGCAATACAATAAATACGGTATGCCTTTGTTTAATACTCATTCGATTTATAAATGTAGAACATATCAGAATCTGTAAATCGCTATAAATAAAGATACAATGAAATTAATTATTAGGAAACTGCTTTTTACTACTTTTTAAACCGTGTCTTAATTAAAACGAATACTTCTAATAATATTTTTTATCTCTGTGGCCTACGTTTCTTTTTACTTGCCTCATAACTGTCTGTGAGTCTTTGAAGACTTTATTTCTCCAGCACGCTGAACTTCCCTCAACAGGCATCCCGCGCCGGGCGGACACGCCCTTGAGCTCGAGACAGATAAATGGTAAGATCTTTAGCTCGTGAGTTGTAAGTAACGGTCTTCCTCGGTTGTACTTCGAACTTCTTCCTGCGTAAAAAGCGACTTTTGGGCCTTTTGTGCACAACCACAAACTCGCGTCTCATTATCACCACCTCCACTTTAATATGTCCACCGGCTCCGTCAGTGACGTGGAAGACTTTCACGACTCTGAACTGCTGGACGGACACTTCAGATTCTCTGAACGAGATCCCGGAGTCTCTAACGAAAGCGCTGGGGACAGCTCCAACTGCGAAGGGGCGTCGGCTACAGAATTTACCGGGAAGCGCTGCAGATCCACCGCGCGCAAATCTGCGCTGAATGGCGTGAGCCAGGATGGCAAGCAGGGCCAGAGGAACGCGGCGAACGCGCGCGAGCGAGCTCGGATGCGCGTGCTGAGCAAAGCCTTCTCCCGCCTGAAGACCACGCTACCCTGGGTTCCGCCGGACACCAAACTGTCCAAACTGGACACCTTGCGCCTGGCCTCCAGCTACATCGCTCACCTGCGACAGATACTCGCCAATGACAAGCACGAGAACGGCTACATCCATCCCGTGAACCTGGTGAGACGCTTAACCGCCGTGGAGTGAACACGTGTTTGTGTATCATTAGTCTTGTGTCGTTTCCGTCGTGGCATTTTAGAATTTTTATTGGCGTTTACACGTACTGCGTGTGTACAAATTCAATTCAAAAAACGTTTTCATCATTGGAAGGTGTGTGTGTGTGTGTGTGTGTGTGTGTGTGTGTGTGTCGTGCGTGCGTGCGTGCGTGCGTGTGTGTGTGTACACAGATATGTATAATGCCAAATTAAGCACAAGTAAAATGAGTAAATTTAGCAAAAGTAAAATATTAATGGTAATCTAAACTTTTCTGTTTCAGTAACGTCAATGAACGCTCAATATTGATTATTACAGTTAGCCTGAAGATGTTTTATTTTACTCATATTTGTGGCCTTGTTGCGCACATTAATGTTCAACTTTCTACTTGCTTTTCACAGACTTGGCCATTTATGGTGACCGGCAAATCCGAGCATGAACTTAAAGAAATGTTGAGTTCCGCTCGGTTGTGTGAGACTACATCTTCGTGAGACACGCTGACTCAACATGGACATGATTTGAAACTACTTCATCTCTCACTGTATCTAAACGCAAGAGAGGAAATGATGGACCAGATTAATGTTTTTATTTCTGTAAAGAGAACTGGTTTTTATTTAAATGTTCACAGTTGTTCCTTGCTGGTTCAAGGATGAGTGTGTCATTCGTGTTGACATTATTAATACTAATAATACAACACTAATAATAACACTTGTTATTGTGGTTGTGTTATTATTATTATTATTATTATTATTAACGTTTCTAATTTATAGTCAATTGTCACAACGGAAACTCTTCGGGTTTCGTTACTTTTTTTATAGAGATTGCTTATTTGTTTTGGTGACTGTCGCTGACGGACGTTTTAAAATGTGTTTAAAGAAAAAATGTAAATAAAATAGCTATATTTTATAAAATTATCCTGAATTCGTTCAACTTGTCTGACTAAGGCCCCGAGTTTTCAGCTTCTCAGCTGTGAAGCTCGCTATCGTTTCCCTGGAGGTTTCTGGACCGGCGACCCGAGATAACGTGATGAATCCCCGCAATCAGGAGCGGAGCAGGAGAGTGTCCGCTATCGGGATCTATCTGTCATTGATAAGGCGAGTTGAATCTATTAAAAAGCCATCGGATGAACCCGGTTTCTCATCAATCCTTCTGCCATCACAAGTTGCTTTTCTGCCCATCCGAGAAGCGCGGCTGACGCGGTCAGTGTTGAGGTCAGTTGTTTTAAGGCCAGGGAATCGCGCGGCTCTTAATCTCGCGGAGGGCCCGTTGTTTAATCTGGCGCGGGGTTGTGACCGCAGTGTTTACAGCGCGCGGACGTGTATTTATGCGACTCCTCCGAGGGACCGAGAGCGCGAGTCAAGCGGAGGCACCGATGACGGGACGCCCGGTGTCACAGCCCGGATCTAAGAAAAACAAAGCTCCCGCACGCACAACTGCAAACTTATTCCACATTATTATGGAATACCCCCGACGAACCGCTGAAATCCGCTCGGCGAGGCGGATTGATGGCGCAAGACAATAACAAGCCAGCCGCCACCATCCATCACACACTGTTATTGTAAGGAGAGGCTTAGGGGCGCGCGCGTGCGCGCGTGTGATGGAGAGATCTGTGCCTTTCATTTGCTTTTTAAACACAGTTTAAACACGTCGAAGAGAATTGACGGAGTTCGATTAAAAATATACTTAAATATCCTTAGCTATTTTCGTTTTGTTAAGATATGAATGACACCTATAATTGTCCAATTTATAGCTGCCTATAGATTAAAAAATATTAAGAATTGTAGTCACATTTTCCACCATAAATGTATTGTCCACACATATTGATAGGTTAAACAACTGGGTGAGGTGAAACCTTTTTTCTGTTACACATATTGTACTGTAGTACCCCGCTCAGTGCAGAGCTCACACACAGTCTGCCCATCACCTCCAGACCACCGCGCAGAACAATGAGCCTCCTCGCCAGGCAGAAACATGAGGGGGAGGAAGGGGAGGACACAGCGGAGGAGTCATTAGGGAGATAAAGTGGATCTGGATTCTCATGGACTGCGAGAAGATGGCTAATTGTTTAGTTGGACGGCTGCCCAAAGCGCTCTTTATAGTCTGAAAGTCCCCTGAGAGAAACACTGACCTGCGGGCCAGAAGCATATATACTCCAGAACATATCAGAGCAGAGCTCGTCTGCATTTTAATCTTCTCAGACGGCTTCAGGAAATGTGTGACTGATCCTTCAGTGTTGTGGAAAGAAGCTCAAAAGAGAACTCGGCACTCCAGAGAGCACTTCTCCATCTGATGATTCCGTCACTCCACCTGCACCTCCCCATCATCTGGCGAGTCGTTCCGTTAGTGTCTAGTCCCGTAACTCAGACCTGTTGGTGTGAGGTGCGGCGTATAATCCTGCGAGCCCTGTCTGTGGTTTACAGAAGCCTCGTCCTCGACGCTTTAGTTTTGTCTTTTTCCCTCATAGCTGTTGTTTCTTCTTCATTTGGTCTGCGTGCTACTGTCGCTCCATCTTGTGTCGGAAAACAAAACTGGATTGTTTCACGAATGCTTCAGCACCATTGTTGTTTTGGTAATGCTGTAAAACACATATTACACCTTGTGAGATTACAACGGTCAGTCAAACGCGTGTACAATCCACCTGTGTGTGTGTGGTGTGTTGTGTGTGTGTGTGTGTGTGTGTGTGCGTGCGTGCGTGCGTGCGTGCGTGTGTGTGTGTGGTGTGTGTGTCGTGTGCGTGTGTGTGTGTAGGTCCTGTGTCGTGAGCCACTTTCACTCAAAGTGAACTAAAAATATGTGAGTCGGTGCTACCTAACGACCCAATACAATGTGTGTTCTGCCTTTAGCCATCCTGATGATGTCTCACACACACACACACACACACACACACACACACATTAAAAAGCTTGGAATAGCCAGGATACACACACACACACACACACACACACACACACATTAAAAAGCTTGGAATAGCCAGGATTCAATGTATTGTAACTGAATGGCGTAAAAGTTTGAAAACCATGTGGTAGTCCATTTTTGGATGAATGATCACTTTTAAGAATAGATTTACCTGCTGAACATGGCTTGAAAAAATAGGAGTCATCATCTACAAGAATGACAGGCAGACATAGGAGAACATGAAATGACAAAAACTCCTTAGTCTATTTTAAGCATTGTAATGAGAATGTGATACAGAATAATTGACAGATTATTATAGATTATGTTAACAAAATTAAGATTATGTTAACAGTTCTCAAATTCTGCCATCATTCACTTACCCTAAATTTGTTCCAGCCCAAGCAGTTTTGTGTCACAACTTACATGTACATACTAAAAAGTAATGTAAAATGTAGTGAATACTGCACTTAGACCGTTTAGTTCAGGGGTGGAAAACCCGTGGCTCTTGAGCCTCATGCAGCTCTTCAGGAGCTTTCACATGACATGAGTCAAGTATGCACACAATGTTAACTGTTGAAAAAGAAGGTGTGTTTTTTTTCTTTAAATCTGGCTGAGCAGAGGTCTGTGTGTGCGTACATGCACAAGATTAA
Organism: Paedocypris micromegethes; assembly: GCA_028031935.1. Taxonomy (NCBI): domain Eukaryota; kingdom Metazoa; phylum Chordata; class Actinopteri; order Cypriniformes; genus Paedocypris; species Paedocypris micromegethes. The sequence goes on along the minus strand of CM051495.1, from coordinate 18,605,144 downwards.
GGAATTGGATGATGTTTATGTGTGCCCATGTGTATGATGTGGCTCTTTGCAGCTCTTTGTGGCTCTAACACAGAAAAAAGTGGCTCTTAGTTTCTGACTGGTTGGCCACCCCTGGTTTAGTTACACACATTCCTTTAAAATATCTTCCTTTGTTTTCAACATAACAAAACCAGGTTTGGAACTACTGCAGATAGAAAAATGACAAATTTATATGTTTCTATCCTTTACAATATGATAAGATACTGACCTTTATTTGCTGTAAAACGTTTGACAATCGCTGACCGGAGGACGCCCTTTTAGTTTTATAAATATGATCTGTGAACTGGGTCTTGTCAGGTCTTGCTAGAAATGCTTTAGACTTTAGATTTTAGCCTGCAATTCTGTTGAACTTCATATAATGTATACCTGAGGAAATATAAGGTCACATTAGCTTCCACACAGAAATGTTTTACATGCCAGCAACTAATTAGGAAAAAGTGAAGAAGCTGTTTATGTCATTTACTCACTGAACATTATTTTGCATTTCTTTGGCTTCATTGTCTTTTCTTGATGGCATTGCTTCAGGATTGTCCGTGCTTTTTCTTCCTCCATTAATTGTAACATCAGGGAATCCCAAAGCTCTCTTTTCTTCGATCTAAAGGTCCACATTTCGACAGTCATTGCGTAGGGATGAAAAGGTACAGTTTTTGCATAATCACCATGGTTCAAATGAAAGATGTTCCGCTACTTTCGCAGATTCAAAAATGTTGTTGTCTCAAGCTACCTGTTACATACGTGTAAAATAATGAATATACAAATGACTAGTTTGATTAGTCAAAAAAACTAACACATTATTAACATAAAACAGTAAAGAATTTGCTGTTCACATGCTCTGAACAAATGCTACTATTCAATAATAACATTAAGCTCCATGACAAACTATGACGATGACAAAACTGACAAGAAAAAAATCCCGCCCAAATACACAATTACGAGAACACGATAAAAATACACGACAAATTAATTTGATTTATGTTCAGTATACAAATAAAATACAGACTATAAGCACATCACACTCAAAATACATTATATCTTTACAATAAACATACCGAACAGATAATAAAACCGTCCCTCTTGAAACTTTGGCCTCAGGAACATTCAAACTAAGCGCTCGACTCCACTCGTGACGGGCGCCAAACTCCACCTCCAGCTCTCCCGCAGTCCCCTCATCAACGTCCATCCACCTGGGTCCCCTAATCAAGCCGCCATACTTTGTTTGGATTACTTGTAATTTTAAGTTAATTTCACTTTGGAAGCAATTTTGATGGGAAATTTTACAGCGTACGCAACTTATATAACACAAAAGAATATTACTCTGGGAAGACATCTTCTACAAATACAAATCTTCAAGTCAAGTCGTTTTAGGATGTCAGCCTCTCAGCGGCGCCACGGAATAGGACGGGTTTTGCCGCTACAGTAGGGATTAAGAAATTATAGATTAATTCCAGGTTTTACCAGCAGGAAGCAGCATTGGCTTGAATTAAGTCAGCAAGTCACTTAATGCAGCGAGCTCGGAGCTTAATTCGGATTTTACCGAACACACGTTTTGGCACCGGAGTGTGGTTTTTGTGTGTGTTTACTGTAAAGACAGAAAGGCTGTAATCGCATGTAAATACACGAAAAGTGAAACTTGAAGATCACGTGTTCCGCCTTCATGATCTTCAGCAGTCGCCACACATGTTCCAGGTTTGATATGCTGAATGTTTATCGAATCCGTGGAACTGTTGTCAAACAGAACCAACATGCAAAATCAAATTAATATCGAGTCTGCGTTACGACACTGCTGGCAGGTTTCGCTGCTCTAGTTCGCCGTGTCCGCTAGATGGCGCTCAGAGACGGCCACGCGCAACACACATTACAGCCAACGATCATGTATGGAATCGAAGTAGCGAGTCATTATGGGATCAATTTAGTACCAAAAAGATTCGCGAGCGAGCAAGCGCAACTCGATTTAGCTTGAACCGAGTGCGCGCAACCTGTGAAGTGAGCGCACGCGTTTGAACTGAGCGCGCAACGTGTTCGAATCTACATTTGCTCTTGCTCAGTTCTAGTCTGCGTGCCTACAAATCTTTATGGCACGATTTTTACTCGTTGTTCTGATTGGTGAAAGCGCACCAATCGTGGCGCATACCACCGCCATTGGTATCGGCTAAAGAATAAGGATAAGGATAAGGATAAGGAAGTGAGGTGACGGCAATATGGCCACTAGGGACCATACTGAATTTGTGCTCTGCATTTAACCCATCCGTGAAAGTGCACACAGTGAAGTGAACACACACAAAACCGGAGCAGTGGGCAGCCTCAAGCCGTGGCGCCCGGGGGGCATGTGGGGTTCAGTGTCTTGCCCAGAACATTTATTCCTTCGCGGCCACTAGTCATAAAACATTTCTGACGAGTCACAACAAATCTACTTAGACTAGTCACATTGCTCGATAGGCTCACATTGAAAAGTATTTGAAGATATCTCTAAAGGAGTTTCTCCTAGTCACAATTGAATTGAAGACATCTCAAATTGCTTTAGAGATATCTACTATTACATATAGAGATGTCAAATCACTTTATTATGACATCACCTTGTGAGCCGTGGAGAGTGAAAAGCTTGATGCAAACTCGCACAAGCAGCTTAATTGTGGGTGCTTATACTAGCGTAAATGTATGCCTACTCATTTTAATCTTCAAATATATTGTTACTAGTTTTTTTGTAATAATAACAACATTGACCCGTAGAGAATTGTATAAAATACAGTATAATAGAATAGTATCTGTACTACAAAAAACACACCTAACTTGTTTATAAAAAAAGTTTACAAAACACCTAACTTTTAAAATAGTTCAATTCTGGACCAATTTAATTGATTGGATTTTATACTAAAATAGCTGTTTGAGAACATCATACTAACTTCATACTAGCGTGTTTTACATGTGCGGCTTGTCTGACACATAAACTGTCTGGTAATTTATTCTTAAACAGTGTTTTATATTTGACATATTCGTGTGTCTGAATGACCCTAATGGCTTCACTGTCGAGCGCTGAAATTGATTCCGTGTCTCTGCAGGAACTCTGAGTAATCAAACCTAAGAAACGAGGAATGAAGAAAACCTCAAGAGAACCTTCTTCGACGGACTCCGGAGGAAGGGGAAATCAGATCCGGAAGCTCTTGTCCGCTGCTTGCTAAAGGTGGCGGCTCAAGCCTCTTGAACAGCCAAATGATAGACTGTGATCTCGAGAGAGAGCTGAAAGGATGCACATGGGATAAGAGATGGTCTTTGATTCCCAGTAGAATGTGGAGAACATCCCTGAGTTTAAACTGAAAAATGATTCACAATAGTGCTCAATTTATATGCCTGCTGCGAGATGCAGCAGAGCTGAGAGCGGGTAACAGTGACCGGGATCACATTTCCCACTGTTAATATTTAATTGGGCAGCTCAGCCGCTCAGACTCCAAACTTCACTCGCCCGTCACATCCCAGAGTCTAAATGCTTCTGAATCAACTTGTATTAACACAGTGAAGAGTGAATCAAAAAGAATCATGGATGTTCGGGATTCTGATCACAGGACAACTAGTCAGAACTAAATGACGTCGGAACCTTCTATCTAGAACACGTCACCATCACACACACACACACGTCTTGATTGCACTTTGTATGATGAATACTCATTACTTAATGAATGAGAGGTTAACGCCCTTCAGAGTGTTAATAACCTCGCAGTGAGACGTAAATTCTGCTCACATTGTCAGACTCTAAGAACTTTAGCACACGTGTTTTTCAACTTATATTAGTCTGTCACTGTGAATTACCTATTGAGAAACTAAACATCAAAATATAATTTAATTCAATAAAACTAAATGATGTGTGTCCTACAGCGTGTTCATGATCTACTGTTCTCTTTAATCAAGATTGTTTTTGTCAGATTATTGACTTTTGGCTCAGCCTTACATTCTCAAGACGTTTCAAACTGAACTCTAAGCTGATGTAACAACCAGGTTGACGATATTGTCAGACGACAAACCCAAAATTAGCCTGTGATCAGGTTTTAGATCGTACTCGCAGTACAGAGCATTCACAGTCCCACATGAAACCAGCATAGTTGAAAAATTGAAAACTATGCTGGGGTTTCAGAACAAGCGTTGGTTAAACATTGTTTAGGTTGTATCTGATATATTATATATATATATATATATATATATATATATATATATATATATATATATATATATATATATAGATATGCGTAGCTCCACAAGACTCAGTCCTCGACCCAGACATATTCTTTCTCACTCTTTCTCCATTCCTTCTTTCTCACATCTTCTGGGTGACATAATCAGAAAGCATGAACACAGCTTTAACGTTATGCAGATAATTTCCAAACAATTTTCCAATAAATTAGATGTTTCAGTGACAGTTTTTGGATGCTAAAAATGTTCTCATGATGAACTCAGAACTAAACTGTTCAATTTGACCCTAACTTAAAGAATAAAGCTCTTGAATTTATTCTTACTCTAAATTGAATGAAACTTTTGTCCTCAGTAACAGTAAAAACGTAGGTGTCCTGTTCTGATTTGCTCCACTGAGATAAACACTTCTAGAAACGTATGCTGATGCTCTCAGGGCAACCCCTGCTGCTCTCGGGAGAAGCCGCTGACTCAGAGCGCTCAGTGTCTGCAGGAGCGACAGGAAACTATTCTTTAGTGTGATTAAATCATCAGCACTGGAAAGAAACAGCAGCTGAACAGAGTAGCAGATGGACAAAGCAACGCATTTAAACTCCTTGAAATAACACATGTCATGACATTAAAAACAGAACGATCAAACTAGCTGTTCGTATCGGCGACTTCGGTAATAGTCAAAAGACTTCTTGTCCAATAACGGCTTCACGCTTTTTATCTTTGCTCTCTCTGGTGCAGCAGCTCTCAAGGACGGATCCGGAGAAATGGTAAGGAGCAAGGAAACCAATGTTGGAGTATAACATGGTGGTTTATTCAAGCACCCAAAGCATCTCTGACATTTAGGTCTTCTGGTTCTCAATTTATAGCCAGATACAAACAACGTGACAGTAGATGAGTCAGACCCGTAACGAGTGGTGAGCATGAGATGTCATCAATTAATAAACAAGAACATGAGTTGGGCTCCTACCGGTCCATACAACGGTCCATCCAGAAAGGTGCAAGTAGATGAGCATTAGCAGTTTCACAGTTAATCTCTTCTGGTCAGGAGGCCTCTGATGAGGCTTCAGGCTTATCAATGAGAACTTCACTTTCTGTAGTCCAAGTGTAGAACAAACTGTTTGGTACCAATCAAGATTAACAATAATAATAATAATTCCTTCAATTTTGTATTTATTGGCGCCTTTCAAGACACTCAAGGTCACCTCACAGAAACACAACAGCATTCACACACATACCAATTGCCCGGTGAAATAGCGGCAGCCAATCTGCGCCATCGTCCACTTCACTCGGGCATACACACCACACACGCTCACAAATTCACACGGCCAGATTAACCTGAAACTCAGGTTTCATGTGCAACCGGAGCACCCGGAGTAAACCCACGCAAACACGGGGAGAACATGCAAACTCCACACAGAAAGGCCCCGACCGGCCTAGAACTCACACCACGAGTCACAATCGGAACCTTCTTGCTGTGAGGCGACAGCGCTACCCACTGCACCACCGTGCCGCCCATTACTCATCAGGATTCTAGATATAAGAGTAATTAAAATAAAATGAGGATAAAAGGAGAATAAAACATAAAAGCATAAGGGTATAAATTAATTCTCACACTAGCAGAACATGAACTGGTTTTTGTAATGAAACATTTTTTACAAAAAAGTGAAGAGAACGCAGAAATGACGTATTGCATTTAAATAAATTACACCCTGCCATTAATTAATCAAAACTCAGTTACTCCTCAGATTGTTGTGTTAGCCAACAGTACTCTCATCTCTCACAGGCAAAGATTTTGTTGAATTTCCGCATTTGCTCTGATGCAGAAACACAGACTTGGAATAATACAGTGGTACCTCACTTTACAAAATTAATTCGGGTTTTGTAAAATGAACGTTTTGCTAAATGGGCCGCATTTGGATGTAAAACGATTGATCGGTCCCAAGCATTTTATAATATGATAAAATATCGTAATAAAATATGATATAAAAAAACATGTTACATCTGTTATCTTGAATCGCGCAATAAATGTGAAGTAGCCAGATGTGCACGGACCCTGACATCATCAGGATGTTAGCCGGTGACTTTTATGCGGAAACAAAATGAAACGGATACTTTTCACAGATACTTCTGAACGTCTTGATCTCTGCCACCTAGTGTCGCAGTTTAACAATAGACAAGTCACAATGATGTGAACGCACAAACTTTATTTAGGACTGAGGGCGGACTCACACATGCGCAGTACCGGCATATGGCAAGCCCAGTGGAAAAAAGCGCCCGGTATACACGGAATCTGTCACAAAACATTGAAAAAAAAACATAAAAAAAGAGAAAACGAGAGCATGCACTGAAGACGAAGCACTGTGCAGCTTCGTCAACAAAGCATCAGCTTGTTTGGCATGACACATCAGCTGTTCCTGAAGTAAGATCTCTGTAACCGCATTACTTCTGTAAAAGTGGTTTATTTTTGTTGTTGTTTATTGCCGTGCGTGAACAGTTTAAAAAAAAAAACAACAGTTTTATACGTCTAGACTTTTGCATGCTTCACTCAAAAGATCTTCCTGCATATTAGTGGTAAGAAAAAAACTTAACATTTAACATTTTTGTTGCTACAAAATTTGGCCTATCGCATAGTGAAATAATTTCGTAAATTGTGACAATATTTACTTGACGGCACTTTGTAAAGTGAGATTTTGGTAACAGAGTCATTCGTAAAGTGAGGTACCACTGTACGTCGGGGGAGGGGGCTTCATAACAGGGTGCCAGACGAGACCCCATCCGAGCCCCTCTCAGTGTATTTTTATTCTTTGTTTGACAGGCATCTTCTGGTTCTTCTGCGTCAGCGTGCTACAGCTTGCAGCCAAAGTTCAGCACAGCCCTATAAATAACCTTGCAAGCAGAACAGCCCTTTGCTCTGTGCCTGCCACCGGTTGTCCTGCTCCCATACCGTCTGCTCTGCGCTCGCCACCGCCCATCCTGCTCTGGCCACGGCCCACCCTACTCCCACGTGCTGGCCAACTGATGCAGAGCTCCGTGCTGCGAGCACGGTTCTCCCATAATGCTGCAGATTAGTCTCCAGCCAGCAGGAGATTCAGGAGACAAACAAACAGAGCACTCGTCGGACTGTCTAACACAGTGTTGAATTAACATTTGGCCGTTTTTAAAAGTTTTTTTTGTTCAGCATTTTACTAGCTCTGCAAAATATCTAACGGCTTAGCGAGGCTCTTTGTTGTTACTTTGCTATTCTATTGTTGATTAATTAATAGTTTGAGTGAGAGAAATACTTGAAAAAATTTCCAAATACAATCCAAAACGGAGATCGATAAAACCCACTGACCACAATCTTCACTGCACTCGGAGCTTCAGAAACAGAAACACCAAGTTGGATGAATCTGTATAATTTATGCAATTAATCTCAGCCGCTGCAAGAGTTTACACTTTCTGTTTTTAACTTTACACTTTCTGATTCTATTCTATACACACCACAAAAAAATGAACAATGAACTAATTAACAAAACCAATGACAGCTGAACGCAAACAAGCACATGACACCTTGCAAAGGACTCGCAGTCGCAACACACCGGGAAACGCAACACACACCTGGGAGCAGTATAAACGTCAAAATGTCAGCGCACATATTATCAATCTACAGTTGTTCTGTCATGAACTTAACATTTTACAGATATACGTATTTGGTGTAAATGTCGACTTGTGCACTGACTCATATGCTCATAGTTTATGATAAAATGATTGGTAGGAAATAATAAATCAATTTTCCTACCTCGCGCTATTGGAATGAAGTTCCACCGCTATTACGGTGTTCTGTCATGATTTTTATATGCGGGGCCGAACATGGCGTAATTGTTTAATTGGGTGGCGAGGTAGGAACATCTGAGGATTAGGAAAATATGTACAGAACAAGCGCCAGTTAAAGCATCGCCATCCATTCGAGACGTAAATATTAACGATAAAATGCCTTTTATTACTGCTTGATGCGTTTGTTAAGCTCATTACTGTTTTTATTCCGTGTTAAAACTACGATGTATTGTTGTCTGAAGATTTGGCCAATAGGAATGAGCTATACATTAAATAAGGGTTGTGATTCGCCGCGGTGGTGTGCGTGCAATTAACCGTGGGTGAACCTGACTCTGCAGACAAGAGTTTTACCTCGGTTGTTGTTGTTGTGTACGGCGGGCAAAATGAATCTGAGCTGATCGTCAGGACAACACTATTAATAAAAGTCCGATCTTAGCCCTTGTGCTGCGCCCCATTACTGGTTTGGCTTCGAGCCAAAAGCGGCTCCCGCAACGACAGCTGTGCGCATGTGCAGCCCTGAGCGCGCTCACGTTGACGCTCCGAGAACCTAATAATGAAGTGGACAACGGACTGACCGACGTTACACCACTGTAGTTTAGAAGCTCGACGAACTGACTGGAAAGTGCGTGTTCTCCCCGTGCTGCGGAAGGTGCTGCGGTGTGGTGCGCTCGGGTCTCATGAACTTCCCCTGGACTCGCTGTTCCTCGCGCTCTTCGCAGCTCAACTTCTCAACAACAGCGCGGATGCGAGCGGCCGCTCGGCGGAGTCTTTACAATCGTAGCGCCCCGCAACTCTCAACAGTAAGTACCGGTTTAATTGTCGTTACATTTTATCTGTCGTAAAACTATTTTCGGCAAAGCAGAACGAGCAAACGTGTGTAATTTCATGATATTGTGCATCTAAAATCGAAGTGATAAGGTGTTTCTGAATTTTTTTATGAAGAACTTTTACAGAGATTGCTTTTCTCTCAAATTGCCCATCTCTTACGTGAAATGTATTTAGTAATAATTGAAATAATTATTACTTACAGTTGTTTGAAAAACTGTTAAAGAGAACACATAATGAAGAAAGCGAAGGTTTAATTGTTACAGTAACGCGGATATTTCTACAGTAGCGCGCACGTGGAGCGGTGTTTGTGTCCCGACGGTCCAGTCGGCCGGTTCGTGCTCTGGCGACACCGGAGACCGTAAATCCGGATTAGATTACACATTTAACACGAAATAATTCACAGCACACAGGCCGCCCTGCTGGCCGATAATGACGTAGAACGACCTGCGTTTGCGTAAGAGTAGAGACGTGACAGTCTAGGTGACGTCAGCGGTTTATTAATAAGCGGCTCGAGCGCTTCTGGGGTCGGGATTCTCCTGTAGAATCTCCCATGGGTGACACACACGCGCGCCACACACACACACACACACACCACACACCACACGCCCACACCACCCACACACACACACACCCACACACACACGCAATCACACACACACACACACACACACACACCACACACACCACACACACACACACACACACACACACACACACACACCCACACACACACCCCACACACAGACCACTGTGGTTAGTCACAGACAAACCTGGAGCAGTGGGCATCCTTAAGTCGTGGTGTCTGGTGGCATTTGGGGGTCAGTGTCTTGTTCATATGCATGCACTCATGTGATTTAGTAAGTGAATGTGTGTGTGTGTGTGGTGTGTGTGTGTGTGTGTGTGTGTGTGTGTGTGTGTGTGTGTGTGTGTGTGTGTGTGTGTGAAGACACTGTGAATAGAGGACACTGAGTGATAACAGTAAAAATCAATGGCGTCTGAACATTAAGGGCTTGAGTTTCAGAATCTATCAGCTTCACAGAGTGAGTGACTTTTCAGACGATCTGCTCTACGTTGTGTCCTTCAGAAATATCCTCTTCTCCAGCTCCGAGACGCTGTTAACGCGCTTCTTTAGTAAAAGTTGTGTGTAATTAATATGACTGTATCAAATGTCTGTAAAGGGAGAAGTTCCTGCCCAAGTTTATCACCTCTGAAGAAACACTCAGACCGAGTGAACAGCGCTCTGATGAAAGTCGTGTCGGCCACCATCAGTGTCAAGCTTCAGTTCCTGCGATTCACCAAACTGTTGAGCTTCACTCGGTGCAATGGATTCTGAGTGATAAGGTCACACTCTCACTAGCGACACGGAGCCCTGTGTTTTACTTCAGCAGTTGCTCCCACTTATTTTACACCTGTAAACGTAGCATTTCCTGCAACGCAACACTAGATGGGGCAGTTGTGGTTTAGCGGTAGAGAGTTGGATTTGGCACCAAAGATCTGCAGGTTCTAATCCCCAGCCGGTGAGTGTCATTGAGCAAAACACTGACCGCTACCTCGACACCACAGCTTAAGGGTGTTTGTGTGTCCGGGTTTGTGTGTGTAACTTGACTGGATGATTAAATGGCCTTTCTCGGGGCAGTTTTGAGCTTGAGAGAAATAGAGAGACAAAGAAAGACAGACTGACAGAAAGATAGTGTTAAAGCCAGTAACGAGGGACGAGTTATTCTCTCTAGTGATTTATTACGTAAGTCTTCAGATTTCCACCATAGTGTCAATTTAAAATAAATGATATAAAAATCATTATTATTGAAACACAAACTCCAAAAGCATCAGAGCACAGTTTTTATGGGGAGACATAACTAGAGGATGTGTTGCTGATGGTGTGGGATCGTGTCATTTACAGTTGGTTCTTCAGTGGTTCTGACTGAATCAATGGCCTCAAGTTATAGTTATTAAACCCGTCCCTTCTGCAGTGACACATATAAATATGAATCATAAGTGGGGTTCAGTGTCTTGCCACTTAGTTGCAGAACCAGCCATAGGGGGATTTGAACCAGCAACCTCTTGAATACAAGTCCATGTCCCCTACCACCGGTAAGGGGACAAACTGGTTGATTGATGATATAATGAACCATTTGAACTGATCCTGATGGTCCTGATGGAGTATACAGTAATATCATTTGAGAAAACACTCGTCAGTGATTGTATTGATTATATTATGGTAATTCTGTATCTGCATTTTCTTCTGCACAACGTATGATACAATGATGTTACATAAAATCGCGCGCACGCACACACACACACACACACACACACACACACACACACAGTAGAGCAGCAGTTTGTGTGGTGACTGGTAAAAGCTGCTGGTGTGTGCAGGGGTCCGGACTGTCGCTGAGATGGAGAATGCGCAGGACCTGCAGGACCACAGAGTAAGTAAATTATTCTTCTATTGGCTTTGTGAAGGCAAGATCACAACACAGCGTCTGGCTCTTCTTGGCACTGTCAGGAACACACTCCACTCAAAACAGCTTTCACAATAAAGTAGCTGGAGTTTATTCAGTTTTTTTTTGGATATGCAAATGTCTGCTCACTTGTGTACACAATGACCTGAAGTGTTGCTGAAAATAATCTATCATTCTAAATATCAATCTAATATCAATCATTCTAAATTTTCAGTTTTTCTTTCTATAGTTTCCATCTCAGGAGTTTTTCTTTCAGTTCTTAAAATCAAGGTATTCAAATCAAAATATTAGTCTGTGTGGATGTGTGTGTGTGTGTTTGGTGGAGACTGTAGAGTCTCACGTCGCACACACACATTTGCGCTTTACCGGGTGTCTGCTGGTCTAGGGGTTTAGGTAAAGAAAAGCGAGGGATCCTGCTGACGGGGTGTCGTGTGACTCGCGAAATCGATGCTTTCAGTGCGGGAGAACATGGCAGTTCAGAGGGAGAGACAGACAGACAGAGAGAGAGAGAGAGAG
>CM051495.1:18523963-18593295 GCA_028031935.1 Paedocypris micromegethes | reverse complement strand
AGAGAGAGAGAGAGAGGGAGGGAGGGAGAGAGAAAGAGAGAGACAAACAGAAAATGAGAGAGAGAGATTCAGAACTCAGGTTACCTATAGGCACACGCACACATAGACACCCACCTACACACACACACACACACATACACACACACATACACACAGCGACTTTCTCGAAGGGCGAGAGAGAACGAAGTAGAAGAGAATTTCAGGAGGCCTGTAGTGTTCAAAATAACTGTGCATTGATTTCTGAATTGTTTTCTGAAATGTCTTCATCAAATAATCAAATCCACAGATTCTTTGGTAAAAATAAAATCATTTTCATGGAAGCACAGAGGTGCAATGGGCACAGAACTGTCATGGCACGGCAGTGGGTGGGTCTATGAGTGTGAGAGTGAGTACCAGGCCGGTCAGGGTCGTTGTGTGGTGCACGTTCTCCCACTGGAATAAAATAAAAATATTTAAAGCATACAATCACAATAATCTGATTAATTATTCAAATTTCTTAATGTAGTTAAGTTTGTATAATTTAGGCTAAAAGCATGAACTAAGTGTCTCTGTGGATCTTTGTGAGTGTCACTGCGAATCTCTAGCCACGGGCTGGGTTATCAAATAGCACAAGAAACACTGGATGTCATCTGTGCGTGTGCGCAAGCTCAATAAAAGCGCCCAGAACACTTTACCGTAAAGGCTGGAGTGATTCCGCTTTGAATGGCGACTACTAGGGGTGGGCGATATGGGTTAAAATTCATATCACGGTATTTTCTAGTGTACAGACGGTATCGATATTATATCACGATATTGTGTGTGTGGGGGGTATTATTTTATATAAAGTACGAAATTAAAACGCAAGGGGAAACCTGGAGAAGCAGCTGTCATTTTTAATACCGTATATCTGTTAAAAGTAGTCCAGGCATTTATTTAAAAAAACATTTAAATTAAATGTCCTGGGTCTATCTTTTAAGAGAGTGCAAGAGGGAGAAAGAGCGAGACATAGACAGTGAGAGAGAGAGAGAAACAGTGAGATAGACAGCAAGAGTGAGAGAGAGAGAGAGAGAGAAAGAGAGAGAGAGAGAGAGAGAGAGAGAGAGAGAGAGACAAAAATGGAGAGAGCCAGCGCGACTCACGCTTTCCCTCTTTCGCGCGCGCGTCTGAATCTAAAGTTGCGTGAAACCAAGGTTAACAATCGAAAACAGACTTTGACCAAAATTAAACGAGCAGAATTTTATCGTGCGCGCGTTTTTTCGGACTCGCGCTCACTAAAACAGCCGCTCTAAAAAACCGGCACATTACAGACATGGAGCGGCACAGCGCATGCGCGACCCATGCGCCTCGCGGGTGATCTATTAATTCAGTTTCTTACAACGCTTTCTGTATTCGATTAGCAATGTATCTGTGTCGTAATTAAAAGTTATAACGAAACAAATGTATTTTAATGTATTAAAGCATTGATATGTGTGTATAAAAAGTACATTCATGAAAGTGCCACGGTATCCACGATATTGCAAAATCCATATCGTGGCGCATCTCAATACCGGTATTCACGTTAAAACCGGTATACCGCCCACCCCTAGCGACTACTGTTCCACAGTAACAGTCTCCCAATGAAATGGTGGCAAGACCTCTTAGTAGACATCTTAGAATCTGAAAGAATCAGTGTCTGAAATGCCTTGGTACTCAACGTCATTTTAATATCTGTTTAAATGAAATATTTAATGAACATCACAAGAACTTGTTTCTTTAAAACACTCATTATCAATGCGAGTTTCCTCTTTTGAAAAAAGGTTTGTAAGAAAAAGTCATTGGTTATGTATAATACTGGAGGATAATCGCTTTACTGTTGCTGAAGAAGCTTACAGTATTCCACTCTGAGTAGCGTTCAACTCTGTTTAATGTTCGACTCTGAGTAGCGTTCAACTCTGTTTAGTGTTCGACTCTTTACTTTACTTTAGTCATTTATCAGACGCTTTTATACAAAGCTTCTTACAATTCAGTACAATTTTTATAAATTCACAACTTTCCCTGGGAATCGATCTCATGGTCCGGTGTTCCAAACACCAGCGCTCTACTGACTTGAGACACTGTGTAGTGTTCAACCATGTGTAGTATTCTGATCAGTGTAGTGTTCAACTCTGTACAGTGTTCAGCTTTGTGTACTGTTCAACTCTGTGTGGTGTTCAGCACTGTGTGGTGTTCAACCATGTGTAGTATTCAACTCTGTGTACCAGTGTTCAACTCTGTGTACTAGTGTTAAGCTATGTATAGTGTTCAACCCTGTGGACCAGTCAACTCTGTGTGGTGTTCAGCTTTGTGTAGTGTTCAACTCTGTATAGTGTTCTGATCAGTGTAGTGTTCAGCTCTGTGTAGCGTTCAACAATGTGTAGTGTTCTTATTGGCGTAGTGTTCAGCTCTGTGTAGTGTTCAACTCTGTATAGTGTTCAACCCTGTACAGTGTTCAACTCTGTGTACTAGCGTTCAGCTCTGTGTAGTGTTCAACTCCGTATAGTGTTCAACCTTGTACAGTGTTCTACTCTGTGTACTAGTGTTCAGCTCTGTGTAGTGTTCAACTCTGTATAGTGTTCAACCCTGTACAGTGTTCTACTCTGTGTACTAGTGTTCAGCTCTGTGTAGTGTTCAACCCTGTTTACCATTCAACTCTGTGTGGGTGTGTTCAACTCTGTAAGGTTCAAATTAGTGTAGTGTTCTGATCTGCGTAGTGTTGTTCGGCTCTGTGTATGTTTGACTCTGTGTTTAACTCTGTGTTTAACTCTGTGCTGGACTTCTGCGTGTAGCGTTCAACTCTGTGTGGTGTTCAACCCTGTGCAGTGTTCAACTCTGTGTACTAGTGTTCAACTCTGAACTAGTGATCAGCTCTGTGTAGTGTTCAAGTATGTACCATTCAACTCTTTGTGGTGTTCAACCATGTGTAGTATTCTGATCAGTGTAATGTTCAGCTCTGCGTAGTTTTCAAATTTGTGTGGTGTACCTCTGTAACCGTTAGGTTGCAGGTTTGAATCCCAGTTGTGGGTTCTACTATGTCCTTGAGCAAGACACTGTCCCCCGACACCACGGCTTCAGGCTGCCCACTGTTAGTGTGTGTAATTTCACTATGCGTGTAAATTCACTGGAGGCTTAAATGCAGAGCACAATTTCAAAAACGTCCGTTTATTGCTTCAAGCTAAAAAGGTCATATTGACGTTGTAATGTAGCGTATAGTACGTCTCTAAATACAAACGAACAGTAAAAAAAGGCATGGGTCAATTTTATGTACCGTATTTTCCGGACTATAAGCCGCTACTTTTTTCATATGTTTTGAATCATGCGGCTTATACTAAGGTGCGGCTATTCTGCTGATTTTTTTCCACCGCTAGGGCCGCTCTAAGCAGATTCCAGAAAATATGGTAAACGGTAGTTTAATTGGTAGAAAATATAAATAACAACCATTATCAGCAATATGTGAAGACAACAGAAGTAGTGTTATTGAGCATACCAGTAACACACAGTGTTCACGCTCACTTCGTTTCCTCCTGTGTTCAGTTTACTTCCTCCTCTCCTGTTCCCTGGCTTTACAGACGAGTGTTTCAGGGAGGGGACGTAGCAGGTCATCTTACACCTCCCAGGGGCTTTTCTCAAATGTGTGTGTCTGTTCAGAGGGGCGGGGTCACAGGTAACATTGTATTTTACATGAAAGGAAGAGTATAAAGTTACAGTCCTGATACCGTTGTGCCTGAAAGCACAAAAAAGAAATAGTAGGTGTGTGTGCATGTGTGTAGGTGTGTGTGTGTGTGGGGTGGTGGGTGTGTGTGTGTGTGTGTGTGGGGGGGGGGGGTGACGGACTCTGCTCACAAGCTGTCTAGAAATTATGCCACATATCTTCAGTTTGAACACTTTTCATCACAGTGTTCATCATAATTTGTTATTTTTTGTCTTTGATCTATTGGACAAGTGCCTAGCGTCATACTTCAAGCATTTGCCGAAAAGAGAACTATTAAAAACGGTAAATTGAATTAGGTTTTATAATTTTAAATGACTTTCAAATGTAATTTAGAGTAAAGAAAAGCTTTAAAATTGTAATAAAATGACTGAACAAATGGATGAGCATACATTACTGTACATATAATACTGTATATAGTGTGTCATATTGAGGAAGTGTGCACTGGAATTTAGGTGTCCATAAGTGAAAAGCTTGAGCTTCATTTGGCTTTTGTTAATAAGTATTTTACTATAAATGTAGTGTAGTCAAAATATAGGAACTAATGTTTTGGAAGAACTTGAAACTCTTTCTTTTTCTAGTGACTATACTTTTTCTAGCGTAGAATCTAGAGCTAACGAGGGATTTCTCTTGTATCCCCTCCAGTGTGACAGGCCAGAAACAATGAAGCCCAGCTGACTCAAAAAGCCACTTTCAATCAATTAAAATCAAGCACTAATTAGACAACACAATCAAGGTCCGATTTAAATTAACCTTGTTTGTTCTATTTAAGGTAATAGTGTATACAGATTCAGACACTAGATGGCGCTAATTCACTCTCATCCCTGACGTTTTAAATACGTTGCTTGTTTAACTGCGTGTTTTATATCACTTCAACGAAACGTTAATCACCAACGAATTGTACATAATTGCACATCGTTTTTTGCTAAATAGTTTTTTCAGTATTGGACATTGTTTGAACATGTAATTACTTCTTATAATTGCAATTGGGCTGCTGTTAGTTTTTCTTTTATTTTTAGCAGCAATTTAGGTGTGGTGTAACTTATTGTGATCTCTTCTGTTATTGGAGGGAATCTGATTATTCAAATCAAATCACACGTTCTTTTTTTCATTTAGCGCGGACAACAACAAAATGTGGACCAATAAAGCAGTACATGGCCTATAGAGCAAATAAAGCTCACTAAAATCGAAACACATATATCAGTCTCAGACAAAAGCATTCATCATGCATTAAATTAAGAGCTTTGTGCTGATAAAATGCAGTTGTAAAGAAAAGTTTAGTTACATACACAAGAGCTATATTTGGAAATCCCCAGTCAAGGGTCCAGGACAGAGAAGGACCTCGACGCTCGATAATGGTGTATATATCTGGAGGGTATGGATAGAAGGTTAGATCTGGGTGTATTCAGGAGTAGCATAAGTGCCATGACACACCATAAATGTAATGTTTAAAATCTTAAATCTGATCCCAGCATCCCTACGAGCAGCCAGCTGAGGCACCGGGGAACAGTGGTGATACGAAAAGATCTGCTGCGTTCTGGACTGGCTGGAGAAGAGCGTGCATAGTCTTATCAGTGCCAGCAGAGAGCGTTACAGTAGTCTAGAGCTGATGAGAGCCTGAATGACTCGGCTTGACATTTCTCGGCTGACTAATGATCAAAAGAGGCTTTGACCACAGTGCTCACCAAAGCGTAGTTCTGCATCAGAAATATTTCAAGGTTCTTAACAAGAATGTTTTGAGTGACGACCAGAATGTCAAGTAAGCATTGGTCAGTGCCAATGACAAAAAACTCATAATTCTTGTTATAATAATAATGCATTCAATTTTTTATTTATTGGCGCCTTTCAAGGCACCCTTACAGAAACACAACAACATTTACACACATACCAATTGCCCGGTGAAATAGCGGCAGCCAATCTGCGCCAGCGTCCACTTCACTCGAGCATACACACGCTCACACGGCCAGATTAACCTGAAGCGTATGTTTTTTCTCACTGTGGGGGAATGATACACATGGTGCAAGATACAAGAGGAAAAATTATAAAATGGGAGTAAAAGAGGGCTTAAAACTGAGCCTTGTGGTGCTCTGCAGGTTGCAGCTTTATGGTCAGAGGAACCATTCCAGACTAAATCTAACAGCAGTTTGAAAGGCCAATTTTGTTTAAATTGTCTTCAAAAATCTGAAGTCCAGGCTTTGTCCATTTCTCCTCTTTGTTTTATTTGTCACCTTCAGCTGCCTCAGAGTCTCATTCATCAAGGTTGTGGGCTGGTCCTTGGTCTACAGTGTCCTCAAGAACCACATCTAGCATAGACTTGTGTTGAGAAGAAAGGCTGAGATATCTGACAGTGAAGCATGTTGGGACAATCATTCCATAAATGTTGAAGATGGATTATTAAAATGTTTGGAGCGATGAGGGGCCGGTCGGAATAATGTACCTGAAATGTAATCTGCTGATCACATTGGATGTGGATGAGCTCAATTAAGCCAACATCTGATGAGGACCCCCTGAACATTAAAATGACTGCAAATGATAAAAAGTTCATAACTGATCAATGCAAAGTGCATCAATGCAAAAATGCTTCAGCATATAGGAGTTCTTTCTAGAATATGTACTGATGCACACAGATGGGTCATGTGGGTTCAAGTAGGGTCATCAGGTAACAATATTAATTATTAATATTATATCAGGTAATTTTATTTTCCTTTATATTAAAGGTGAAGAATTCCAGAACAGATTCTCATGGCCAAGATCAAGCAGATGACAGGTAAAGCAGTGGTCAGACTCTCTCTCTCTCTCTCTCTCTCTCTCTCTCTCTCTCTCTCTCTCTCACACACACACACACACACACACACATTAAATCTCATCTAGCTCTTTGGTTCTTTCTTGAGTATAATCAAGTTAAAATAATAAATAATAATTATAATATAATATTATTACTTACAATAAATTTATTGTAAGTTGGATTACAACAATAAGTTAGCTCCATCGTTGCAGTTCAAGCGTGGCACATGTTCACAGCAGAAATTATCTGATATATGATTATGATTCATTTAATGTACGTTTCTGGCTTTAGTTGTGTCTCTCAGGGATCACGCTTCAAGCTTAGGATCTACAATCATTTCATTTATGTGCGAAGGATCTAAGGATCTGTTTAGTTGGCAGAGGTTAAGTTTGATTTTTAAAGGTTAAGGATGATTTATTAAATCATTCAAAGCGAAACTATTCTCAAGACTAATGGAAAGTAAGGAAAGTGACAGGGACCATACAGGAACCATACTGAATTACTGAGTTAAGTAAGCTGTGGTGCCCGGGGGGCAAGTGGGGTTCAGTGTCTTGCCCAAGGTGTTGTAGAACCAGTAGGGGGATTCGAACCTGCAACCTTTGGGACACAAGTCCATATCCCTACCACTGGACCACAACTCCCCACTGGGCAGCGACGTCACACAGCAAAAAGAACCTGTGACTGATCTGACGTTCAGGTCCGATGGTGTGTGTGCGTGTGCGTGTGTGGGTGTGTTTACCACAGGTCTTTGGAATTGCAAGAATTATCAGAGGTCCGAGACTCGGTCAACACTATCAGTGACATCAGCACATCCAAACCGGAGAAAAACCTTGTGCCGCATCTCATCAGCAGCAGTAGCAGCAGCAGCGACTACGGAGCCAGAGGTACCACCAGCATCAAAGACCAGTCAAATATAGACTCATACTTGCATATTAATGCTGCTCTTCTACCTGCAGATCAGATCTCTCTCAAGGTTTTCTCATTTTCCCAAACCTTTAATCACACATTTCACATTTTATATTTCATGTCTGATTCCACCCCCAGGAGAGAGCATGACCGTTCTAAACACAGCTGATTGGCTGCTGGGCTGCAGCACTCCGCCCCCAGCCCCGGGTCTGAAGGATGGAGGTATCCCGCATGTGTGTGCTGGTTCTGTGCTTGGTCCGCGGTCTTCACCAGATGAGCTGATTGTCGTTCTTGGTCTCTTCTAAGTTAAGGCCGAGCCCCTCAGCAGCGCTGACGCTGTGAGCTCAGCAGGAGACCCCGCGGCAGACCCTTTCCCCGGCTCAGGTAGGACCTTCTATACACATACATACCCCCTGCAGACGAGGTGAAACTAATCATCACACAAACTCAAGTTTGTTTTTACTTTACAGCACAATAGCTGTAATGACAGGTTTATAAACAGAATTATGTGTGAAAACACTACAAAGAAAAATGGAAGTTAAATTTTTTTAGAATAAAACAAATATAATATAAAACAAAAAAATAAAAATACATTTGAAAGCTTAGATTTTATAAACAGGTACTTGAAAAAACTCATTATATTTTTTGTTTATGCACAATTCACCGATTAAAATTTGTCCTCAAAACCAAATATCAAAAAACTGAATTGTGTGTGTGTGTGTGTGTGTGTGTGATTAATTTCCAGTAGCAACTAGGTAATGAACCTAAGCTTGTAATTTGTTAAAAACACAAAGTAATTTGTTCACATGATTAACAGGTGATATTCTACTGTCATTGTGGTCTCTCCTGCAGCTCTGAGCAGCGGGGGCTTCAGTCCGCGACCGGCTCAGCAGTACTCCCCCCCTCTCTATCCCTCAAAGTAAGACGTTGAAGACTGACCTTCATCGCTGCCGCTTTCGTCTCTCAACCGCTGCACCAAAGAAACTATTAAGATGCTCTAAAGCTGCATGTATTCTTTGTCTCCTCACCAGGCCACAACCCCACATTCTGTCGGCTCCTGTGGCTCCTCCCATGTCACCCTACATGGGTCAATCTCAATTTGGCAGCCTGCAGCAGTCAAGCGTTTACACGCCGTACTCACAGACGACATCTCCCTACAGCCTTTCCACCTACGGTACAGCCTTCACACCTCCGCATATATCTCTTTATGTGATAAGGTCAATTAGGGATATTTAGGTCCTAATCATAATCAGACTTCTAGAAAAACTAGAAAGGGCCGAGGACTGCGCCTTGTAGAAAGTTTGATTTTGGGTATGACTGGGTGAAAGAGGGGTATGATGTCTACAGCAAACTGGAAATCATTACACTGATATCAAGTTAAATTGGAGGTGCTCAATAAGATTGCATTTTGTCGATTACGACTACAATGTGCGTAGATCGCATGGCGCACTAAGATTTAAGATTAAGATTTCGCATGGCGCACTTATTCAAGGCCAACAGCCCATGTGATAACAGTCATGTCTTGATGTTTTTCCTCAGACCTGGGCGTGATGTTACCAGGGATTAAAACAGAAGGAGGACTTTCACAAACCCAGTCGACTCTCCAGTCTGGCCTCTGCTATAGTCCTGGTTTCACGACCCCTCAGCCCGGACAGACCCCGTACTCGCCCTACCAGATGCCTGGTCAGTACAGTAGGTAGTGTATTATTCACAAGTCATGTATAAACTCTCACTCACTCTCTCGCTCTCTCACAGCAGGGTCAGGTTTCACAACCGCTTCTGGTCTCTACACTTCCAACAACTCTAGTCCAGGAAGCTTCACCTCACAACAGGTTATTTTGTCACCTTTCTCAATCTATTTATTTAAAAATGATTATAAAATACATTTTCCCACATCTCTTATTTTTAATAAAACTAGACATTATAGTGTCACTTATTCGCACTCATAATGAAGTTAAATGAATGAATCTAGAAGTGAAGAATAGTGACAGCGAAGTACAGAGGAACAGTTCTAAAACATATCATAGACTCCGTTTCAGTATTCTGTGATGCGGTTCTCACTCGTTACTCCTATTTCTGCACAGGATTACTCGTCTTATGCTGCCTTTGGTCAGAATCAATACACCCAGTATTACTCTGCCTCTACCTATGGCTCCTACATGACTTCTAACAGCTCATTGGATGGCACAGGGTCAGTTTCTACTTATCAGTTACAAGACTCCTCTCCCCTAATCTCAGGCCAAGCGGCAGACCCCAACCCTGGTGAGCACCCAAACACACGTTCACTTCACATTTCTTCAAGTACCAGACAATACTTACAATCTGGATTGCATTCTGAAACGTTTAGTGTGTGTGTGTGTGTGTGTGTGTGCGCGCACGTGTGTGTGTGTGTGTGTGTGTGTGTGTGTGTGTGTGTGTGTGTGTTTTTTTTGTGTGTTATGTGATGCATTGACGGCACACATTATTTCTGGACTGGAAGATCAAAACTCTTTTAGCTATAATAATATGCTGAAGCGTTTGAAAAACAGGAAGGTTTTATCACATATATATATATGTGTGACGTCTCAGTGATGTCTACATCTCTTGGACCACAGACCTAGTGTGAAAACTTCTCTGTCGACTGAAGGAAACGAGCTGGTGATTATAAATCAATCAGCTAAACGAATCCGCTCAGGCCTGAATCATAATCTGAGTTTAGAGTTTAACACCCCGCCATTGGTTCTGCACGTCTTGATGGACAAGGGCTAGGCATCGTGTCGAGTACTGACACTTGGGGAGGAATTTGATTCACTTCTCACGTGCCAATGAGAAGAGTCAAACGGGCAGAGCGGATTTGCCTATGTTTTATTATAATTCTTATTATAATACCGCAGTGTAACATGTTCACTGGGCATGAAACAGAAACACCCGCTTAACGCTTTCTTCAGTCTATTTCCAAAGCGCACAATGTGCATTAATTATAACGAGATCCACCCGCAGGATTTGCAGACAAAATTATAAATACTCAGACCAGCTATAGCTCCACTTTATTCTGTGATCTCATGCATGCTCTCCGCTCCTCGTGTCAGGTGACTTTGAGACTGGACAGAGTCCACCCACAGCTATCAGAGAGGCGGAAGATCGGGTGTATCGAGGCGGGAATAAAGCGAGGGGGCGGAGCAGAAAGAGTAATCCCTCCCCCTCCCCAGACAGTGACCTGGAGGTAGAGTTTCGGATTTTGGATCCTTTTAATTCTTTAAGTCCTTTAAGGAATAACTTTAATAACTTTTTTTTAAACTTAATAACTTTAAGTTAATAACTAATTCAACTAAATCAGATGGATGTATAAATTTGAATCTAATTAACCACTGGAGAAACAACAGAGAGAGAGAGACAGAGAGACAGACAGACAGACAGACAGACTGAGAGAGAGAAAGACAGGCAAACAGATATACAGACAGATACCAAACAGACGGGTAACTGAATTGTAGCATGTCTATGTTCTTTTCAGAGGGTGTTTGTCTGGGATCTGGACGAATCGATAATTGTGTTTCACTCACTGCTCACAGGATCTTATGCACAGAAGTATGGCAAGGTGAAGCACACACACACACTTCTCTGCTGTGGAGCGTTTACTCGTTTTGCTTTCTTTCTTGAGTACACCTCGTTCACTGGGGTGTTTGATGTTTCAGGACCCTCCGCTGGCTCTGACCCTGGGTTTAAGGATGGAGGAGATGATCTTCAGCCTGGCAGACACACATTTGTTCTTTAATGATCTAGAGGTGAGCGCTCTGTGCGTCATGCTGGCGTTCCACTCTGATTCGTTCGGTCTTCTGTGGTGCTGCAGGAGTGCGACCAGGTACATATCGACGACGCTTCGTCAGACGACAACGGACAAGATCTAAGGTGATCACACCTCACGCTTTGGGTCCAAACACACACGTGATGGACTTATTATTCACTACTACTGGTTTACTGAACTATGAAATATTCTCCCAGAAGACCATTACAGCAATCTAACATTAAAAGCACGTCTGGGTGTTTCTACATCTGGCAATAAACAAACAAACAAACATAAAGGTCATAAAAGACACTTATTGTCATGAATGTAATGAATGTATGAATGTAAAGACTCATCCTACACATTGTTTCCCAAAGACAAGAATAAAATGAATTATTAATCACATGACATTTCAACTTGTCAAAAGCAGCAGACAAACTCAAGTATAATTTAAGTTTCACATAGTCGATCCATATCTCAGTTTCCTCAAACTGCAGCAGTGTCGTTTAAATGCTTGCTTTTGTCCAGTGCTGGTCATAAGTCAGGAGTTATACCTGCCACCCAGTCATTGTATGCTCAAATACCGTTAAAAAAGTACTGCAAGGACGCCCTTATGAAGGGCAGTGTGGTAATCACATGGTAAATTTAACAAGTTTACGCGTGCCTGTTTTAGTACATTTTGGTTCACATTTGGCAGGTTGTACTTTGCCTACCCGTGTTAGATGCATAATATCTCCACAAGACACAAACCACACAAACGTAGTTTATTTTAGTATTTTACCGATAATTTGGGATTTTAAATGTTCCTGTAACTCTTGCTGTTCCTGTTTCTATCTACAGTACGTACAGCTTTGCCACTGATGGCTTCCACGCAGCAGCAACAAGCGCGAGTCTCTGCCTTGCAACCGGAGTGCGTGGTGGCGTTGACTGGATGAGGAAGTTGGCTTTCCGTTACAGAAGAGTCAAGGAGCTGTACTGCTCCTACAAGAACAATGTGGCTGGTGAGAGTTACTGACCCGCTCTACTGAGCCTTAATCTCTAGACCAGCATTTTTTAGTATTTTATACTAGCATTAGCATGTGACTGCATTCTCAGGTCCTCACACAATTACAGTCTGGTGAATAAAAGCACAACAGTCCCTCAAAAGTCCTTGAGGGAGTCTCTGAACTTCTTTGCCGGCTTCTGAAATAAATCACTGATTTAAAATTTCAATTTATATACAGCCAAATTGGCCAGGGTCACGCAAGAAGTGTAAGCCAAACTATTGTATGCACACTGTAGTCCACATCTGTCCACAATGTGGTTCAGAAGAGGTGAATTTTATGTTAATTTGAAACTTGATAGTGTGTTGATATTGCGAGATCAGGTGAGTCAAACTTTGGTGGGGGGTGAGGGAGATGGAAGAGAAAGATCTGAGGGTTAGGGTTAGGGTGACGTTTGTTCTTGACTGTTAGTAGCACAATTTCGTAAGCCGTTGATGTTGTGAAAATGCCGGCATTTATGGTCCAGCGGTAGGAAGATTAATCTGTCCTGGTTATTTATCTAGCCAGATTTTTGGAAGATTATGTAGGCAGTTGTAGTGGGAGACCAATTCATCTAGTGTGGAGAAGCTGACTACAACCCGAAGAGAGCAAACACCATTTGTCATCTGAGAGTGTTTGTGGTAATGGGCTTAATACAGCAATAAGATGATTTTGATCAGTCAGAAGTAGTAGACGGTCAGAAAGGGAAAAATCATCTCCCTCAATTTGCAGGACTAGGACCACAACACAACATTGGAATTTGGTGATGGTGTTGATGAGGTGGAGAGCAGTAGCCGGTCAGGCTAGCACACTGAATTCAGTCACGAACCCGATCAGCGTGTCGCTGAGGTCGAGAGGTAGACCAGATGGACATTAGCGCTGCTTTAGATGGAAAGTACATCGACTCAGGGAAACGACAGCAGGCGAATGAGCTCGGGAAGCTGTGTGTTGTATAATTCCCGCAACAGTTTCTGAAGAATCGGTGCATTGTCCTGAATAGCGGAGGTCCACTTTTTTATCTTAACAATCTAACAATTAAGTTTGGATCATTCTAAGTTTTGATCTTAACAATCTAACAATTTTCTAAGGTATTTGGGGCAGCCATGCAACTTTTCTGGCCAGTTAATAAACTAATATTTGTTTATTACCTGTTAATATTTGTACATTGTCTCCCATTCAACTCTTATATGTTATCAATACAAGTTGTGAATACATTTTAAGTGTATGAGGTTTGTTAATGATTGCATAGCGTATTTATTCAGCACATGTACAGCGCAATGTATTTTTAATGTTGTGTTCGGCAGGTCTGCTGGGGCCCGCGAAAAGGGAGGCGTGGCTTCAGCTCAGGGCCGAGGTGGAGGCCCTCACAGACTCCTGGTTAACCACAGCACTGAAGTCTCTGTCCATCATCAGCTCCAGGTCTACTGGCACTTTACTCACCCAGTAACTCAGAAAATCATCCTCCGGCTGTTGTCCCGGCTTTTTAAAACATTTTAGCTCATGAAACCCAGAAAGCAGTTGACAGTTTTTTTTTTGCAGGAGTAACTGCGTGAACGTCTTGGTGACAACAACACAGCTAATCCCGGCACTGGCTAAAGTACTGCTGTACAGTCTGGGCTCCGTCTTTCCGATAGAAAACATTTACAGTGCAACCAAAATAGGTGAGTTTAAAAAAAAGTTTACATGGAACAAAGTGATGCAAGTTGGTCATTAGTATCTAAATCACAGAAAAACGTTTGGTACAGTAATCTTGCTATAACAAACTTGCCGCACAGTAACAAACAGCATGCACTAGGTATGACTCGCTAATGATGGAAAATCATACCAGCAATAACAATTGCAAATAAATGTATATTACAAAAAAATTTTGATTCCCAGTGCATCAGCCGCTGGCAGAACAGCAGCATCTATCATGTTCAGCTGCTGGCAATCGAATGTATGTTTTTGAGAACATGCTGTAATCTATTGTCATGATTCATTTGTGTCGTCTAGTCCCATATGGTCCTTGTTCCTGGTTTCAGTCTGGTTTTGTTTTCTGCCTGTTCACTCGGTTTACGTCTGTACCGCTGCCTCCTTGTTTGACCTGCTTCCTGTATCTCGACTATGCCTCTCGCCTAATAGACTATATTATATTGTCTCCTTTCTACACTGGTGCTTGTTCCTGGTGTGGTTGATTCTGCTTATAGAAAAATGGAGTGATGAGTCCTGCAGTGCACCCACACACACACTGTCCTGTAAATACGACAAGTGCACCTCTTCATGACTGCACCTCTGACTAGTGCACTACCATATTTCAGTCGTTTACATTCATAAACGCAACAGACACCAAGTTTGTGAATAATGATGATTTGTTTGCTTTAGTTGCTGGTGAGAGTGTGGTGGGATTTGAGTCTGTTCCTTCTGTCCACAGGTAAAGAAAGCTGTTTCGAACGTATAGTCTCCAGGTTTGGCACTAACATAACATATGTTGTGATTGGCGATGGGCGCGATGAAGAGCATGCGGCCAGCCAGGTAAACTCTCACCTTTGACCCCAAACCTCTGACCTTTCACCCTGTTTATGTTTGCAGGAAAAGAGAGTTGCTTTGAGCGCGTAATGCAGAGGTTTGGCAGGAAGGTAGTGTATGTGGTTATTGGGGATGGTGTAGAAGAGGAACAGGCCGCCGCAAAGGTAATGACCCCGGGTAAACCCGGAGCGGCGTGTGACCTCCGACCTGTGTGTGCGCTAGAGCTTCAGTTAGACCCGTGTGGCATCTTGAGCGCTTCAGTGACTCTACGCTGTGGAATGAAGGCATTCGCTGCTGCAGCTGCTTCCTTCCATTTCTGACTTTCTCTTTCTCAGATTGCGGAGAAATAGAACACGGCTATTCAACTGAGAAAAATCACGTAATGGTTGTTCAACTAAGAATCATGATCCTGACTACAATCCAGGACAAGACTTGCTTAGTTCCTCTTTCTGATCTGAGGCACTGAACAGAATGGAATGCTCGGTTGAATAAGTTTGTTCTAGAGTTTCTGCACGTCGCTCTTTGTGTCTTTGAGCCAGAGACATCCGCTATTGTGTAAAACACATTCTGTTTTCTAACCAGGTAGGTTTTTAAACATCTTGTGTCAAACTTTGGCTGAATACTGGTTTCTCCCAAGAAAACTAGTGAATAGCAGGGAACTAGAATGCGTCTGAACTGATGGCCAGTCTGGGTCGCGGCTACAGGAACTGCATGTAGAACAGGTTTTTCTGTATTTAGCCTTGTAGTGGTGCTGTAGAGCCGTCTTGTGGATCTCAGTTCCAAACAGCAAAATCAGGACTGCACAACTCAGGACTAACACACACGTCCAAAATGATGCGAGAAACATCACGTGTGTGTTCATTTACAAACATCTGCAGGCAGTCAACTTGGCTTCCTTTAAGATCTTTCTTAATTCTTTTTATTTTAAATGTTATATTAAATAATTATTTATTTAAACAGTAAATGTAAAAACTTCCCTGTCTTCTGTGAGATGGGTGGAGTCACTTCTGGACTAATGAGAAGAAGGACGATGTTCCTTCAGCCTCAGAACCGCCATCACACAAAGACGGATTGAAATTAGACAGCAACGGTGTGATGAAGCGCTTTGTTAAGAATGTGTTGAGTTGATCTTGAAGCAAGAAGCATTTTCACATGTACTACCGTTCAAAAGTTTGGGGTCTCTGTAAAAGTCTGGTTTTTGGTGAAATACATAATGTGTCTACATAATTGTATAGAGGTCCATTTCCAGCAAATGTCACTCCAGTGTTTTAATGGTGCCATGTGTTTGCTAATTGTGTCAGAAAGATAATGAATGATTGGGAAAACTCTTGTGTAATCATGTTAGCACTTGCAGCTTGTTAAAGAAGCTATAAAACGGACCTTCCTTTGAGCAGGATGAAGAATCTGGAGGATCACATTTGTGTGGTCAATTAAACGCTCAAAATGGCCAGAAATAGAGAAGTTTCACGTGAAACTCGACAGTCTGTCTTTGTTCTTAGAAAATAAAGTGTGACTTTTCATGGAACACACACAATTGTCTAGGTGACCCCAAACTTTTGAATGGTATTGTAGGTAAATGAAAATCTTTGTTGGAGTTGCCAGCTTCTAATAATGTCTTGGTAATAAATCAGACTATAAATCAGACAGACTATCAAGTCGCGGGTAAGGATGGGAAAGCTCTATCTGTCATTACAGCATATATGTACAGTATATCATGTGTGTGTGATTTTCTGTCCTTGAAAGTGATTGGTCGGCTGCATATTGACTCCAGCCTCCACCAACCCAAACTGGACGACCGGTGGAGAATGGAACGATGGACGGAACACGACTAGCCACATTTATAACTATACCTTCTTTATGTTTATAGCACAACATGCCGTTCTGGCGAATATCCAGCCACTCGGACCTGCTGGCTCTGCACCAAGCGCTGGAGTTCGACTACCTGTAACCATCACACTGGCCAGATGCCTTTTGTACTTTTTGTGTCTGTCTGTTTTGGTTTGTTACGGAGCAAACGATGACCTGATCAGCGCTGTCTTAAAAGAAACCTGTCAGACCTGTGGTGAGACGCTTCCGGTGATCTTACTTCTCACACACTCCCCCTGTCCACAGGAACGTGACTTCTGTAATCAGATGTGTGTGCTGCTCATACTGAATCATTGAACGCGCCGTTGTTGTTGTTGCTGTTGTTGAAGATGTTGTGCCTTATGCTGTCTGTTTGTTTTTATCCTGAATGTATCAACGTGCTGCAAGCGTCTCTCTGTCTCCCTCCTGTGGAAATGGCTCTTCTTACAATTCTTACAATAAAACATGCAAAACATTTCAATTGTTTAGCCTGATAAGAATAGAGCCTGTTCTTAATGGCATACAGTTGTGTAATTACTAATATTTACTGTTACTATTACTACTATTACAATATCTATATTAACATATGTAGTTAATATGGTGCAAAGGAAAAGCAGTTGAAAAACGTTTACTTTAAGTAATAGTTGTAGCTTTATATAGTAATGAACGCTGTTGAACTATATAATCTCTCTTCTCAAGCACACAATTACATAGAATCGAGACCAACACCGGTTGTAAACAAAACATCAGTGTGATAATCAACTCCAGGTAAATGTGCAGAATCAGAAAGTGGTAAAACTAATTGCAAGTTACCACTATTCACAAACAAAAAAGAATTTGAGTCAAATGATGTTGCGGCCAAGTGAACAGAAAATGAGGCGTTACAGAATAAACAGTAGTTCAAGTTCAGAGCTTTTGTAAGGCACTTATCACACGTTTAACTGTCTGAAAGCACAGCTCACATCCTAGGACATCATACATGTGATCAGCCCACTCACAGTTACTGCACACTACAGCAAAAGCAACATTTGGGTCCAAATACCACTCCATGTTGAAATGGAACTACCAGCAACTGAGAATTGAGACCTGCCAGATATTTATGGTGAAGAAAACGTTTAGAAGGCTGTTATGCTTCAGCTCTTCAGTTTAAACTGATGCAGAGGGACCTCTAGTGGAACACATGTGAACAGCTAGTTCTCACTTGAGGGGGTCTTGTCTAAATAAAGTAGAGTTCTTGTGAGGTCAGAAATCAGCTGAAATTCTACAGGAGCAAGAAGCAGCATTAAATATATGCCCCTTCCTCAACATAAATAATTCAAGTTAATCAAGCACAAAAAAAAACAGTCTCTTGCAGAAAATCTTTTATTGCGTCTTATTTCTTGGACTTGAAGTACTCTTCAATCACGTCCTTGGCCTGCGACTCCTTGCCGTAGTCCTGCGGAATAAAGCCAGCAGCTTCACGTTAGAATCAGCAGCCTTCCAGAGTCGACCGCACCACGAGACTGACCTTGATGACCACACAGCTGCAGCCAACCACCTTGCGGGGCTTGCCCTCACGGTCGATCTTGCACAGGCCAACCCATTCTCCAAGCTTCTTGTTGTCATCCACCTGCACGGGACACACTTTAGTCAAAGCAACA
Source organism: Paedocypris micromegethes (assembly GCA_028031935.1). Taxonomy (NCBI): domain Eukaryota; kingdom Metazoa; phylum Chordata; class Actinopteri; order Cypriniformes; genus Paedocypris; species Paedocypris micromegethes. Next base: position 18,575,129 of record CM051495.1, on the reverse strand, counting down.
AGAACAGAGCGGCTGGAGTGTGAACGCTCACCTTGATGAGGTTGATCTGATGCTCGGCACAGAGAGCCTCCACCAGCTTCACGTACATGGGCTCGTCGCAGTTTGCCGCCAGGACGCAGAGATGAGCCTGACGCCTGTGCAGATAAACAAGATCAGCGTCTGAAGGTAAACGCTCATATGGGTGAACGTTTAGGTCAAGCAGTCAGGTGAACTGGCGGTTTTCCTCAGAAGCTTCAGCAGAGGGAGCCAGATCATCATCATTGATGCAGAGGGACATCACGGGGGCTCACCAACACTTACTTATCGAGGGCCTTGGCGGCCTCGCGGATGCCGCGGGCCAGACCGTCGTGGATGAGTGCGGTCTTCAGCACTTCAGGTAGAGCGGTGTTGACATCCATCACACCTCCAGCAGCGATGCTGTGGGCAGACGCAGCGTTAGTGAGGGTCAGGGGTGGTCCGCAGACGCAACTCTGGGATCAGCGGCATTTCAGATAAGTGTCTCACTCAGTCGAGTGAAGGGGTATCCGACTAAAGAATGCATTTCATCATTGCCGCAGGAAAAAATTCAGCAGTTACGACTCGTACAGTCCAGCACTTCTGGCTCGAGCGAATGGGTCACAAGACACATTTCAGAACAGCATTTCACTACGCATTTTAAACTACAACTGACAACTAGACCAGGTGACAATTGATAACTTCAAGATCAACCACCATGTCAAACTAACCCCTGCTCCAGTGTTTGAGACACTAACTATAGTGAGATGCACACAACACCTTGGGTCAAGTCCTCTACCACAGTTGTGGTCACAAATGCCACCCAATTACTCCAGTGTGTGCATGTGAGTGACCATAGATCTAGAGTGTGTTCTGATGCACTGTGGGTCAGACTCAGAAGGTCCTTTCTCACTGGGGGCTGACAAGTCAAATGTCATGATATAAAGCACATTTTGATTCTCCAACAGATGACGGTAATGTTGTGAATGGTTCAATTCATTCAGCCACGTAGATTAAACAAACGCAACGATCGCTTCAGTAATCCGTGTTATAATTTATCTCAGAGTTACTGTGTGATACTGCACAGGGGTGAAAACACTGAAGACCGCGGCTGTTTGGGTGTCGAACAGCCAAAATAAGTTGGTCGTCTAGTGCGACTAGCAGCGTTCAGCGGGTTAATTTAACCGACTGAAAACGTTTGACGAACAATGCAACACACACGTCAGCAGCATTCCCGCGAAAACCCACCGGACAGAGACGAACACTCACCCTTCCTCGGCCATTGTAAATTAGCGATGGATGGGAGGCTTGAATTCCTGAAATAGAGGCAGAAGGAGATTTCCACATTAGCTTGCATGTTTCCGCGAGCGGTTTGAGACGCTTGAATGCGAAGATGGTTTGTATTTTACACGGATTATCACGAGAGCAGGGAAACTCGCCATACCTCGTCTCGCACTGCGTGTAAAGAGGACGTCATAACGGCGACACGCTTGCTTTAATAGCGAAGGACCCGAACGCGGGGCTGTCTCGAGCTGCCTGCGCGAATCTTATCATTTTATGTTTCAGTTCTATATTATAGGACCTCATTAAAGTTGTACATAAAAACCAGATGATGGCTCAAAAGTCTAAAATTGTCTAAAAATTGTCAACGATTAGGGCCGTATTGTGTCAATAAACAGTTACGCAGATGAATTAATGATTTTATTTACAAGGGGAAATTTCTTAAATATGCGCCAAACAATTGTCACAAATAAATTTTAAAAACTGAAGTTTAAATTTTTTTTGTGATAAGCTATTCGTGTGAACACATGAACAAGTGGAAAAGGCAGTGACTATGGCAACAGAAGATAAACGACCGAGTCGTTAAACCAGGCTAATGATTTCTACCTTTGTGGCGCTGCTTTGACAGGTTTTTTTCGTTTTAAACGTTTATATAGTTTTAACTTCATTAAAAGCATTTAAACTTTTATGTATTGTGATCCGTTTGATATGTTATCAACTCAATGTACACAAATATTTAGAGAGGATTCATCAGGTAAGCTTTATCACCGAAAGACATTCAAATCAAATCAAATCCCGTTTTATTCTTTTAAAAGCGGTGCAAGCTCAAGACAGTGCAGACGTACAGTGCAAATACAGAATACTGACAAGGCAAGATAGTGCAATCATATTAATAATATGTACAATTTACATGTTTTAATTCAAGTGCTTAATGTTGAGCATCCTAACGACTTTGATGGACGCTTCAACATTCAACATTGCCGCTAATCGATATGCTTTATCATGTTGCTCGTTTTGTTGTAACGAGTGTGTTGCAAACTCATTTTAATATACTCGGCAATCGGCATCTATAACAGCAGTAAGTGCTGTGTTTCTGGCTGTGCGCTGAGGGAGCTGTCATGAGCTCGAGCGGTTGCCATGGAGACGCGTCACTAAGGCGCAAGAGGCTGAAGTTGGGTTCGGCAAGCACTTTAGCCAAGCTCTTTTACTTTTCAGATGCCTTTTCCTTCGCCAAACACATCTTGACTGCGGCGGTTGTCTGTCCTCGGGCGGATACACACTCTCAGTCGCGCTGCGGAGTCGAGTGTGTGTGCTGTTTAATGACATAATCCGGGCTAGCTTAGCAGCTACAGATAGCGCGTCTTCTGTCTCCCGATGAACGACCTAGACGAACTACGCAGGCAAAGGGGCGGCTAACGGTGAGTTCTTTTATTTCAATCACTTTGTTTTAACAGTTTCTGCCTGTGTATGTGAGACGGATTCGCACTGATCAGTACGGCGCCGTGTTCTTAACCACGGGCTAATTATGAAGCTAATTCTCGATTAAAGACACTGCGACACACGCACGCACGCGCGCACGCACGCACACACACACACACACACACACACACACACACACACACACAAAAGCACGCACGCACAAACACAAACACGTTGCGATTACATGTATGTGCCGCCGAGTCTCTAAAGGCTGTTTTCTCACAGTGGGACTGAACTGAACTTCAGACTCGTGTTGTGGTGGGTTTTTTTTTGGTCACACGTGTCATTTGTACACTTCACATTTTTTATTCTAAATTTTCAAGTTGAAACGTGAAGTTTTCTATATATTAGGTATGTGTAATCGTGGCATCTATGTATAATCTCTCCTGTTGCATAACGTTTGAATCTCTTTTAGTACAAATAATAATTATTATTCGGACAATAAAGAAATAGGGTGCACCAAACAAGTGCAATAATAGGACACGAAGAACAAACTTGGATTGGAGCTGGTTGTTTTCAGTGCTGGGTGTGTGTGAACAGTGAGAAACACACCAAGACTGCACGTTAGACAAGTCAGGAAGTCGTTTGCATTGTCATGAAATATCCCAGGCACAATGTTTGAATGATGTACATTACACCTTGTTTCACCAAAGTTCATATTCAGAGTAGACGAGTCCTAAAATCCAAGCTTAAGGATCCTGAAACGTCTCAGGACAAATATCATGCACGATCCCACATCTTATCTTAAAATACAGTCACAGTTTTCAATAATACAGTGATTCGATGGCTTGATCCCTGACAATTACGACAATTAAAAAATAATGGAATTGCTTCGGACAAAAATGTTTTTAAAGTATTTTACTAAAACTGTGTGCCAGGGGAAGAATGGACCACAGGAACAGCCGGGAAGCCGAGCGATCATCGTGCCGCAGTGAGGGAAAGCTTTCGGATTCTTCTCTGCGGTCAGGAAAGCAGAAGTATCAGTCGGACTCAGCTGAGGATCAGGCACACGCACGAGGGTCTCAGTGGACTGGAGATCACAACCAGGGGCCGTTTTCAGATGGACAGCAAAGCAGTGTCTACTTCTTCTCTGAGGACGATGAAAACACCTCGGATCTCTCTCACTCTCCTTCAGCTTCGTCTCCACTCAGGACACGAAGACCACGAAATGCGTACAGCAGCCCCTCACACCAACCAGGTACAGAGCTTTGTACATTCCTTGAACGTACTTTCCACTTGTCAACATAAGGCTCGCTGCCCACTGCTCTGGGTTTTTGTGCTCCACATGCTTCCATACAAGACGGGTGTTCAAAAACCTCAACAAAAGTCTCTAAAATGTTGTTTGTGTTGTGTGTAATTTTCAGCCAAGACTGTGTCTCAGCGTCCCCCCGCTCGGCCCCGACCTCCCCGGCAGCAAAGAGGAGCTACTCGATCTCAAAGTTTGAGCAAAGACACTCCATCCAAAGAAGTGGGTCCCGTCACCAAGCGCATGCTGTCGGCCCGTCTGCTGAAAATGAACGAGCTAAAAAACGCCCTGTCTGAGCTGCGGCTGCACGCCGAGGAGCTGCAGCGCGAGAATCGCCTACTGCGCCAGATGCAGCGGCGGCAGGATAAAGCATTATACCGTTATCACGACACGGAGAGTGAGATCTCGCAGCTGCTGTCCCGACACAACAACGAGACGCATGTCCTGCGCGAGAGGCTGCGGCGCAGTCAGGAGAGTCAGAGGTCAGCAGAGCGCAGCCTCAGGGAAACCGACGCCAAGCTGCAGCTCTGTCGCAGTCAGCTGCACAAACTGCAGCAGCTTGCAGACGACCAGAACCTGGGAGAAAGAGAAGAACTATCACGCAAAATGCTGCAAACTCAAGTGAGGCTGCAAGAGAGTGAGCGCAGGGTGAAGGTAAGCTACCGGAAACCAAACTTTGGTCAAAGGCGTATTTTCTGGCATTGATGATTGTTGGATGTATGTGTGTGTGTGTGTGTGTGTGTGTGTGTGTGTTGGCAGGAGCTGGAGAGACACATGGAGTTAAACAGTGGGAGCTTTCAGAGGCAGTTATCTAATGAAAAGAAGATGACCCATACTGCACAGAAGGAAGGTAAAGCCCTGCAGGAGGAAGTGGAGAGACTCTGCGCTAAACTCAAGGTACTGACCCATCCTATTGTCTATCGGTGCACATAATGACACAATGCCATGTTGTTTTAGGAAAAAGAACGAGACCTGGATGCTCTGAATATATATGCCAACAGGCGACCGAAAGCTTCTGTTAGGAGGGAACTGGAGAACAGCGTCAGGAGTAAAGGTAGCATACGTCTACTAAAGACCTGCGTACACACAGACAGAGAACACACACACGGGATTCTGCACTGTTGATTATTTTCCTGTCAATTTATTCCAAGTTTGGATCACTGACATGATCTCTGGATAGAAAACTTGTTTTCACCTTACATTTATGTGTGTGACATTATCTAATTATCTGTGTTTTGTCAACTGAACACATCCTAATTTCCCGCAGTGTTTCCAGCGTGTCCCTCATTTACACATATAGCCCAGCCAAGCATTTTACAAAATAATTGTACCACATGGAGAATATTTTCCACCAATAATGAATTTAATATAATATGTCCAAACATAAATTAAATGCAGCGTGTTTAAATCTGAACTATGAGTTTGTGATCCACTCAAGACTCCAGTGCAGCCAGTTCGAAAGCCGTCCAGACGAAGTGCACGCCGTCTCCAGACTTCCCATCACCCCCTCCCGCCGTCGCCTGCGATACCCCGCGAGAAGACTGCTTTCCTCTGCAGATACGTACAATGCAATATTTGTTTATCAACATTGACAGTACATGAATGCTTATTCATATATGCTTATTCTACCTAAGTAAGGGAGTGTGTCCGTGTGGCCACTAGTGGCCGTATCTAAACTGTGCTCTGCAACAATTTCTAGCAAACAATTGAAAATTAGTATGTTAGATTGATTATTTTATTTAACCAAAGCAGGACCCAAAGCTGAGACCGAGAGAAGCAGAGGAGCGAACGAGCCGAGAGAAAGAGAGAGAGTCGGACTTGACATCTGACCAGACAAAGGTGAAGGAGAAAGAGACAGAAAGAAAAATCAAGCTGTGGGAAAGCAACCAGAGACCGGAATGTTCCTCTTCACAGATTAAAGGTCAGTCCAGATTTTCAAGCTAAAGCTGCACACCTTCTAGAAGCGAAGCACTTTCTGATTGGACAGGAAATCACAATTGGAAGCTTCATCTGGACGTGTTGAAGTAGTCCGTTTGATGACCAAACATCCTCTTTTCCCCAGACATGTCTTCTTTTTACGTCTTATCCGGACAGAATTTATAATTTCACTAAAATGTCCGAGTTTCACTCATTTTCATTATGTGTGTTCATGACCATTACGCGTGTTGGTCAATTGACCGGTGCTTTGCACACAAAACACAGCACTACTTTTTTGTGCACTGAAATTACCTAGACACTGCCTTATGTTTCATTGTCATGACCTGGAGATCTCTAAACTCACAATATAAAATGCTCAAAGCTTTGTATTTTTGTGAAACTCTTCAATTATTCTTCTTACAGTATCAATGGATATCGCTGATGAGTTGATATTTAGATCCATAATATTATTTTATTCATGTATTTAAAAAGAGTCCAAGACTAATATTTGGTACACGTTTATGCAGATGTACTTTTTTAGTTTTATTGCATATTAAAGCTTCAATTATGTATTTTTTTCTACATTCTTAAGTCTAAGACTATTATTTTGTTACACGTTTTCACGTATTTTTATTTGTGACAAATAAAATTTGAATTTGAATTTAATAGTTTAATTTTTCACCGTTAAAGCATGTCAAAGCATGTTCATCCACCTCAGAAAAGCCTGTCTGAATTTGTGTCTCGAGGCCGCTCTAATTGTCTTTGTTTTTGTCAAATCAAAATATGGTCATCCTAGTAGGCTGAGCCATTTCTCACGCTCACATTAAAAACTATCATGACCGATAGAACAATCACACTTCTTTGTGACACTTTGCGAAGTGTTTTCTTATTGGTTGCTGGAATTTTCACTGTCATTCTGTCCGACCTGCTTAGCCTGTAATCGTTAGTTCGGCCTGCTGGCTTAACTTTCTCGGCCAGTGTCCAGGGTGTGTATTCAAAGTCGCTTTGGATAAAAGCGTCTGCCAAATGGCAAGTCAAAGCTGATTTTGCAAAGTAAAACACAAAAAAGTTGGATTGTTCAGATAGTTCAGGTGCGACAGCAGAAGAGGCACTACAAGTTTAGAGCAGGAGGAAAATGGAGAAAAAGTATGTAATGATGCTAGACCCACGATACCCAATGGAGTTATGTATTGTTGCTTCATAAAACATTTGAAACGAAGGGTGGTGAGTATTAGTGAAAGTTCTCAACGTATTCGCCATCGATAGCTGATGCTGAAATCCAGTGTTGTAACTGAGATGATACGTCTTTCTGCAGCTTTGACGACAAGTCTTGATCCCGGGGAGGAAGATGACAATGGCGTGTCTGCATCTCTAAAGCAGGAAGAAGAGCTGAAGGCAGTGAAAGAGCAGATCCGGCCGGTGGTTCTTGAGAGCGAAGCAGAAGAACGGAAGAAAGAGCAGCTGTTGGCTAAGATGCTGGAGATTGACATGCAGACTCAGACTCAGCCGACGTTGTTGTCTGATACCTCACAAAACGGCCATTCTTCATCGAAGTTGTCAGAGCTGAAGTACCAGAGCGACGCTTCCAGCTTCTCTAATCCACTAGAACACAGGAACGGTGTTGGTAGTAGGAGACAAGCCGGGGTTCGAATACAGAGACCTGCTGAGGATTTCACCCCGACCTTTGGCGGATACGCTCCCTCGTTTGGCAAACCTGCACCACGTGGAGTTTCTGCTGCTCGTTACTCAAATCAGGAAGGTGAAGTAGATCTGGACGATTCGGTTAAAGACAAAAAGTCCGACCTCATGCAGCAGCTCTTTGGTGTAGCTTCACCTGCTTCAGATGCCACATTTGGGCAGCTGGAAATCCTGAGCCTCTCCTCTGCTGGACCAAGGACTGGACGCAGGAGGGAAACCGACACACACACTGGTCCAAACACTCTCCACTCCTCTGAGAACAGGCTCGCCATCAAGGCCATCAAACCGTTTGAGGGCGACGTAGAGGAAATCACACTGTGAAGTATCTTCATGTCTCTCTGAACGTGTCGCACACTCTGATCACTACAGAGTTTACGTTTGATGCGCGTAAGACGCCTCTGCTCAACACAGAGGACAGTACAACAGCTCAGAGAAGAAAGCCGCTAGTGCTAGCGGAGGTATGGAGGAACATTCTCTCCACTTCGGTCAGGGGCTTCACAGTGGCTCTCAGATGATAGCAGTCACGCACACGTCTTTTCCTGATATGTTGTTCTTAGTCCACTCTAAACTTTGCTTCTGTGGGTTTGGGGAATCCTCTAGGTCTTGCGGCTTTTTCTGAAGCGGCCTCGTTCAGCTTGACGCTGCTGGTCTGGAGCGATGTGTTCAGCAGGGCTGAACTGTTCCAGACTTGAGGATCATACTGCTCCTGTTGCCTAAGCTTCAGTATGATGTTGTTGTGTGACAAACGACAAACTCGCTACACACACACACACACACACATACTCGGTGCTGCTGCAGGGTCAGTCTGACACTGGTCAAACGTGGTTTATACAACGAGACTTATCATTTCTGTTATCTAATTAATCTCGTATTAAAAATGAATAGCGTTTAAACTAATCAAATGTCTTGATCTGTACATGTTTCATGTTTTTTAATTGTTCTAATATCAATGTTTGTTCGGGACATTTTAAATGCTCTAGTCATGTAAGTAAAATATTATTTAATAATAATAATAATAATAATAGTTTTATATATTACTTATATTATTTAACACAAGTTTTTTAATTGTGTCCATGTAAATAAAACGCTATTTAAAAAAAAAGCTTACTTTGATTTTGCGTTTTCTGAACATTTGTCTAGTAATGGTGGCTTTAGTGGATTAGATCTCAGTGTGTCAGGGAACCTGCTCTGATTGGCTGATGAGTGAACAGATGATCTGAACCAGTCCCAAGGGTCAAGGTTTGTAGGTCAAAGGTCTCAACGAGAGCATCAGCAAATGGGATTCACACTCGCATGCGTATGTAACTACGTATTATTGACATCTACAAAAGAAATTGTTGATAACCAGCCTCCAGAGTTTCATGTGAACTTGGTGAAAGACCACAGACTAGATTGTGCTTCCGTCAAAAGTAATTAATGGAAGTTGATGCAAAATGTTCACAAGATGATTGAAACAGAGGAATACGCGTTAACGGTCGAAATAAAGAGCTGAGCCGTTGAAGCCTCAGTCCTCACAAGCACTTTATATTCAGGGTTGAGAAAACATCTGGACTTTCCAGCTTGGTGGTTTCACCTCTGGAGAGTTTCCTGTAGACAGAACATCGCAGTGATGTTGAATGAAACTCAAAGGCCTCTCCTGCGGTGCGTGTCCGTGAGACCTGCGTCTCTCCGCCAGTTTTGAATTGTGATCCGCAGTCGCGCTGAGCGCTTCATGAGCGCTTTCACTGGAACATCTGAGACTCATAGTCAGCACATGACATTGTGCCTGTGAAGAAACCTCTAGAAGCCGAAGCCAGCGCTCGCTACTGTAATTTCGCTCGGAGCACAACAATTCCACAGACGTGCGCATGGCCGCAGAACGTCAGCCATTGTTGAGGTAAAATATAATGTCAGCCATTGTCGGCTCGCGCAGAACACTGACACTATTGTGAAGTGGCTGAATGCTTCTTTAAACACTGACATGATCACCTGTCGTACTGATGAGTGCAGAGATCTGTCCTTCTCCACTGTTCATGACATTTACATGTTGTAGTGCACAAAGCCATCCACATTCATTTGTGCTGTTTAGACCCATTAGAATGTTGTATGCTTCACTTTATATCAGTTTAACTAAACTATACAAAATCTATTGTCGTTCAGTGTTCAGCATAATTTCAATCTCGGTGCATAAACTCGTTTAGAAAAAAGGAAAATAAAGGAGAAAAAAAATCGTTTATGTTTTTGTAATATTTAAAGTTTCATGTTTATTTTTTACTTTCTTTTGAACCTGTGATTTGTGCACACGCATAGGTTTACCCATGCACCCGAGCGCGTGGTGTCACGCGTGGATTGGTTTGGCGCCGCTTAAAACCCCGTCCAATGGACAGAGCTGTGATTTGCGACCTGAGTGCGCGTGCCCAATCACGGCCCTGTGCCGGAGAGCGATCCAAACGTTACAACCAATGAAATTGCGGCTTCGATTTGCATACTGGGCACACTGACCAATCCCTTTGGAAGAGATGCGGGTAACCGTGTAGTGGCTTGGCCAATAATCTGTGTCGGTCGCAGAATTCGAGGCCTGCATATAATTAACATGTTATTACCGGAGGTGTTTTAGATATTGATCCTCTATTCGACCGTAGTTTAAACTCTTTCCTTCGCCTGGCGGCTTCAAACCAGACCTTTTCGTCTAACACGCGTGAGAGAAATCGCGTAAAGATGCCGAAGCGAAAGGTAAGTCTTTACGTTTGATCGCCTCAAATATAATCGTGTCCCCGTCATTTACGGTGGAATAGCGACGCAGCCGCGCGCGATGTCCGGCGGCAGGTAAAAGCCTCCTGTACACCACCCGCGGTCGGCGCGATAAAGTCACCCGCGCGCGCTAATGTTTAAGTCCGTTCGTCACTCTCGCTGATGTCCTGTTTCAGACGTCGCTGTTATAAACCCGATGCTTCTTTCATCGAAGTCGCCACTTTGTGCGCTCTCGCGTGATGCGCCCGCCCGCCCGCGCTCGCCTAATGCGCGTGATTACCGGGCGATCGCGCGCTAAAACGTGCGCGGTTCATCTGCTGCTGTCGTCCATCGATGAGCTCGTCTTTTACCTTAAGCCGTGTTTGAGCGGACGGGCTCTTCCTCCATTGCTGAGCCGAGCGCAAACGCTCCGATTACACCAGCAACAACAAACACACGAGCGGCGCGACTAACGCCAGCGTCGCTCAGTGAAATACCGCGCGGCTGTTACTTAACCCAACTTAACCTGGGTTAAACTTGTATGGGTTGTCAAAACTTCACGGTTTTGATTGATCGGCGTTTTCTGCTTCTCTTCGATAGTTCACTAAACGAATAATTAAATTATTATAGACGCGCCAGGCGTCCGTCTGTTTCTGCATCTGGTGAAGTGTGAGTAACGGTCTGTTTGTGTCTCCAGTCTCCTGAAGAAGCCGAGGCCAAAGACGCCACCAAAGTCACCAGGCCGGAGGTAAGTGTGGGAATGTGGTGCGTTTAGTCTGAGATTTGACAGGGACTTGTTGTATTGTGTCCGCTAGCCCACCCGGAGGTCCGAGCGTCTCTCGTCGGTGAGTGGGACAGCATCACTTCTCAAAGCAGTGTGGTCTTCAGCTCTGTATACGTAGTTCTGTTTTTCTGCCTGTTATGACTTTGTTTTCATGTCTTTGATCTTCTCAGAAACCAGGTCCTGTTAAAACGGAACCAAAATCCAAGAAACCATCTGCAAAGGTAGAGCGAGAAACACACACACACTTAGACTTTTTTTTTCATCATAGTGTGGGTCCGACCCTTGACTTGCACAGAATACAAAAACTTTTGCACGACCCCTGTGTTTGTGCATGTGCATAGAACCCATCCAATGATAAAGCAGTAAAGGAAAAGAAGGGTGGAGCCAAAGGCAAGAAGGAGGAGAAGGACTCTGCGCCCACGGCGAACGGAGAAACCAAGCCAGAAGAGGTGAGATTCAGTCTTGTTCACAACACTAGTCGAGGTGGTACTTTAACCACTTAGAGACTTTAAGAGCGATGGTAAAATCACACACAGAGTTGCTGCCTCCTGGGGATGGCTAGTTTCGTACGATCAGTAAAATCTCTAGAAAGTGGAAGGACAGTCAAGTATGATCCACACCAAACTTGATGCATACCCGCCACCACCGGGACGTAACCGATTCAGACACCTCTCACCACCACCGGATTACAGTACATAAACACTTCTCGCCACGGAGAGGTGTGTCTCGGGATGTTCCGATTTGATTTCATGATCTGATCGGTTCCTAATAAAGCCCTTTTTAGATTTCTCGGGATCGGTCTTAAATGGGCTGATCGAGACACCAATCTTTACATTAGATGGGATTGATGCTAAATGATGTGAGTGCAGCGCGGGAATAAGGTTCGCTCGATCGAAGTGATGACATTTCTCTTTGCTGCGAAGTTAATTGTGTTCAGAGGTTGTAGGTTCAGATGCGTGTTACTGTCATATCAATACTTTATTTAATTTTTTATTAATAATACCTATTTATTAATACCCCTAGTTTAGATGAGTGAAGTGCTCAACTTAACCTGGGTTGAGTGCGTTACAAGCGGCGAAAGTGTTGCATGACTGTGGAAGAATCCTTGAGCTGAACCGCACACACATCACCTATAAACCCCGTACTTTATCGTAAACAACTGGTAGTGACTCTGACTTTATTGAAGCAGATACACAGTTTCACTCACACAGTAACTTCACTTGCTTGATTTACTACCGAAGACACCAGCATCTGCAGCTTCGTGATTGGACCAGGTGTTCGTATTTGTAAATAAGAGTATTGATATAGGAATCTGGATCAATTCGGGCCCGATATTAAATGACTCAGGACAGAAACCCAAACATTGTGATGGAATTTCTCTACTCCACTGATATTCTGGGTACAATAGTTTGATGAATGTCACACGTGACTGACGCACGTCTCGCACACACACACACAGATCTGCGTGTCGCGCTCCTCTGTCAGCGTGTCGTCATGGAGAAGCTCCGCCCTCTCCTCACTCTCCATCCGAGGACCGAGCGACAGCGTTAGAGTCAAGGGTATGAGGGTGTGACGAGTGCCGTGTGTGTAATGAGTGCTGTGTGTGTGTGTGCGCGCGTGTCAGGTAAGTTGTGATCATGGTTTGTGAGCTTTCGGAATAACTGTCATTTATTAATAATAAATGTCTTTGCAGGAGCTTGTGATTAATTCCATCTTGTGTGTTTGTGTGTCTGGTCGCAGGAGACTGAGAGGCCCGAGACGGAGCCAACCGAGTGACTGGAGTTGTGTTCATGATTAGAAGAGTTTTGTAAAATGCTTTTTTTAGAGTTGTACTCATGGTGGTCTTCTGCAACGAGCTTGAGGGTCAATAGAAGCTTTTTTTTTAATCTTCCTTGTAGCTTTTTAATATGTCAGTGTGCTTTAAAGAAACGCTAAATTAAAGACAAGACAGGCTCCAGCAATAATCCCACGGGACTGCAGCAGATCTTCTGTCTATTGTATGAAACCCCAATAAACCTTGAGTCTGTGCACGTGACGTCTCCTCTCTTATTCTGCCTCAGCCAATCACACGTCAGCGCTCTGCTTACTCTCAACACCTTACTCAGGGATGCTGGAGCCACAGCAGTTGACTCAGAGCCCAATCATAGGACACACACACTCACACCTATGGGTCATTTTTCAATCTGTAATTCTTACATATTTCTGGACTGTGGGAGAAACGGTAGACCTGAAGGAAAGACACGCAAGCACAAGAAGAAGGTTCAAGGATGAAAGATCTTGATTGAGTTTAGAGGACAGTCAACTGACATGACATTAGGCATATCTTTTCTATGTCTTTTTACCTGCTGTTTTGTGTCGTTTATGAGTTAATTTGTGTTGGACTGTGATTTTAAAGTATAATAAAAACTGCAATACCAGTAGTTTAACTTTTAAGACTTGTTACAATTTAATTAGAACGAGAAATTAATTAATTCTTATCCTAAATAAATAAATTTTTCTGAATCCTCAACTTAAATAGCTAACGTCATATAGTGACCAAACAACATAATACCACAAGTATAAAAAAAGCATTTAAGAATTGTTGAGAAATTAAGAAAATTGTTGAACACGATTTTAAAGAGTCAATTTGATTCGAGGCGGTATTCTGTGTACGATGTTTTTCGATTTTTGCTGCTGCTAGATGGACATTAGCACGCGCGCTAGGGGCGGGTCCTGAAGGGCCGCACAGCCTCTAGTGTGAGTAAAACAACTGATGACGTCAGAGAGTGACAGATCAGCAGCGCTCGCGCTTTGTTTTTCACATAATGCGGCTCTTCCGTCTTTACAACACAGATATTACCGCAGAAATCAGGAAAGAACAACCACCTCTACGACCATGACTAAGAGCGCGCGTTTTTGCAGTTGCTAGAATATATTTTCCAATGCTTGTGGCTACTGTTGTAAATAAAAACGTGATGGGGGTCGTGATTCGCATCATATGTCATACATACCAGTATTTGATATATAAAACGAATCACGATATTAAATCCTTGAATGCTGCGCGTGCGCTGAGCACCCCGAGACTGTCGTCATCGGGATCACAGGATGAACCATGTCGTGGAGGTTTGTGGGAGATGGAGTTCTGCAATCAAAATACTGGCACGGAAATGTTTTCCAAAGTGGTAAAGCAGTGGTAAATCAGAGAAGCTGATGTTATCACTGTTACATCCTCTCTCTAAATCTATATATTTGTCAATAAAGCATTTCTTTGTGTTATAGTCTTCTGGAGTCATTTCTGGACCAACCAAGAAAGAGATGACACTCCTTCAGTCCCTGGAACCATCATCACAAGCACTGTACGACTGGCACCAACTAGTCGCTTCTCTATGTTTATTTTCCTCTGACTTTGTCAGATAGTTTTGTTTCATAGCCAGTGTATGTTCCTGCTCACCGGTCACAGTAAGAGTCATGAATTATGGCATGATAAATTTAGCTGGTTCTTCAGCTTTGTGACTGTGACTTGATGAACAGAAGGACTTTCGCTCTCTGGGTGCAAACTTGTGTGATTTAGTATGCTGGAAACTGTAGTTATTGTGGCTTAAACATGACACACGTTGTTGTGTCAACATGCCAACTGACATGAATATAACACCTCTGGAACAAACCTGATGAGTGAACCTGTCTCATTTTACTGAGAGTGTACAGATGTAAACTGTAAAATGTGTGTGTGTGTGTGTGTGTGTGTGTGTGTGTGTGTGTGTGTGTGTGTGTGTGTGTTTGTGTGAACGCTTCAAAAATCAGGACCAGGACATTTCTATAGTCTGTAAAAAAACTATATTACTGTATTATACTGTAACACACACACACACACACACACACACACCACACACACACACACACACACACACACACACACACACTTGTCATCCAATGAGCACACTTCTAGCTGTTGGGTCACAGCTAAACATTTGACCCCTGCATGACCCCAGCTTGACCCCTGCAGGTTCAGAAGAACAACCCACTGTGGCAAAACCGGGGGTCAATCCTCACAGCCCACTTAGAAGAAGAAGAATTGAACTTTATTAATCCCTCAGTGGGGAAATTCGTCTCTGCATTTAACCCATTCGAATGTACTCGGAGCAGTGGGCAGCCACACGTTGCGGCGCCCGGGGGGCATGTGGGGTTCAGTGTCTTGCCCAAGAACACTTAGTTGTAGAACCAGTAGTAGGGGGGATTCAAACCGGCAACCTCTTGGACACCAGTCCACGTCCCTTACCAATGAAACAAAACAAAACATTTTTAAACAAATACGAACAAATACAGACAGGGAAAGTATTCCAGTATACTTAAACTTTACACATTTTGAAAAATGGAATTTGGTCTTGCAGTGTAACTGTGAGGGGGAGCCTCCAGTTTGACATATTAGATCTAAATATGCAAACACAGACAGATTGGTTGTATTTATAACCACAAATTTGGAGGCTCAACACAAACTATGTGTTTCTCTATTGCAATTAGCTTGGGATAGCTTGCGCTTTTTTTGAGGGATTCTGTTTTAACATGCAATTTTTCTAATTTCTGAAATTACAGCAGCTTATCTATAAATATTTATTAATATTTCAAACGTTTCTTTTAATTATAGTTTATATTAGTGACAGAAGAAAATAAAAATTAAAACAAAAATTTTTTTCAGTTGTACAGCTGAAGTCACAATGTGATGTCAACGTAGATTAAACACGGTTCACTAGAAGATATCCAGAATCTTCTGTGCTGTGATTTTCCTGCTGCACAATTGAAAAGTTAAAGCATCTGCCGTATTATTAAAGCCTGACTTAAAGATTACATTTAGATTAAATGTAGGACCAAGGACTGGACGCAGGAGGGAAACCGACACACACACTGGTCCAAACACTCTCCACTCCTCTGAGAACAGGCTCGCCATCAAGGCCATCAAACCGTTTGAGGACGACGTAGAGGAAATCACGCTGTGAAGTATCTTCATGTCTCTCTGAACGTGTCGCACACTCTGATCACTACAGAGTTTACGTCTGATGCGCGTAAGACGCCTCTGCTCAACACAGAGGACAGTACAACAGCTCAGAGAAGAAAGCCGCCAGTGCTAGCGGAGGTATGGAGGAACATTCTCTCCACTTCGGTCAGGGGCTTCACAGTGGCTCTCAGATGATAGCAGTCACGCACACGTCTTTTCCTGATATGTTGTTCTTAGTCCACTCTAAACTTTGCTTCTGTGGGTTTGGGGAATCCTCTAGGTCTATTATTAAAGCCTGACTTAAAGATTACATTTAGATTAAAAATGTGTCTGTCTCTAGTTCATCTTCTCTCTGTATTATCCGATTATAAATACTCTAAACGATGTAAATGTGTATTGTATGGTACAGTAAAAATGTGTGTGTGTGTGTGTGTGTGTGTGTTTTAATGAACGTCTGTCAACTTGTTCTTTTCCCGATGTCCGTATGTGAGTTTTGCTGCTCCTAGCTGTGTTCCTAGTGAAGATGACCCTGAAGGTCTTGACTTACTGTGCTTGACTGTGACTTACTGTACCTCACCGTGACTGATTGTGCCTTCTTGTGACTTAAGTGTGCTTGATTGTGACAGACTGACGAATGAATTACTATATTTGACGATGCCTTTAATTCAAAATTTATTTTACTTTACTGTTCTTTACCGTGACTGTCACATACTATGACTAACTTTGACCGACTGTGATTATGTTGCAAGCAGAAAAACGCTCTCTGAAATGGAGCTGTTAAACATTTGTTTTTATGAAAGAACAAAGTGGAGTTCTGAACAAAAAATAAATAGAAAGTAAAAAGATGCTAGCAGGTAGGTATCTATAGATATATAGTTTGTTTATCCCTGAGGGAAATTCCCAAATTTCCCTTCTCAAATGATCCAGTTCCACACATATGGAAGAACTGAAGACTTTCTCACCAGCTTCTATCTCATCATGCTTTTTTGAGGGAATTTAGCTCTCTGCTTGGTGTCGTTGATCTGCACGGAATGAATGTGGGATCAGTCAGATGCTGAGATGATGACACTGCGTGATAGAGTATAAATGGTCAGTTATCCAGCATTGAGACCAGATCTCCAGCCCCTGGACGACTAAGCCAAATACATTCAATGGGCAGAGTGCCATGTTTGATGGTCTTGTTTGTGACTATTACATGAAGACAACTTCTGGCCACATGCCCGGTTCTGTCGTTTCCACCAGCACTGCGTCTGCATTTCTCAACCTTTTTCTTTTGTTTTTCTACCCTCTAACAGATTGTGAAGCTCCGCTTTGAACTTTAATGTCTGCTTTGAATGTTGGTCGATCCAAGGCCTTCAGCAGAACATCTAGAGATGGACTCAACCAAAGCGGCATGAACAGAGAAGGTCAGGAAGATCCTACACTTTGGGCCTCGGAGACCGTTTTAATTCTAAACTTAATTAGTTTGTTCATCAGTTTCCCTGATCGCACAAGCGACAACCCTGTGTGGGAGTGCACATAATCTCACCCTGGTCTCTCTACACCTAGATTATACTTTCAAGTTATTTTTACATTCCCAAGATCTTCAAATTTTGTTTATTTCTACTATTCAATTTTTTAATGTTAAATAACATACTGCAGCTTAATTATCTCAAGGCAGTTGTGAGTGGAAGTTTTACTGGGTTTTACTGTGAATTAAAAAAAAGCCATTTGATTTTTAATGTGCGTTTGTCAAAAAAAAAAAAAAAACTGCGCCGACATTACTGAGATCAATGCGTTATGATGATGATGGTGGTGGTGACAGCATGTACACAACTAAAAGAGAAACGCGTGGTTGTGTACTTTTTCCTATACATTGACGCGGGCGTTGTTTTGTGTCTGCTTTAGCGTCTGTCAGCGGATTGCGGTAATTTACAGGTTTGCGGGGTCCCCTTGTTTGCGACCCTTCCCCCATTTTACTGCTTGCTTTTGGGAAAGAAATGGTGGATTTTCCCACCACAGTTCTGCACAGAGTGAGGTAAAAGAACTGAAATGTTCTATATACTATATTTGATTAAAAAACACAAAAACCGTGTAGTATTTGAGAAGCATGCGAGCGCAACATTTGGCGTGATTTAAGGTTTAAGAGGAAGATTCAGCGAAGAAATCCGAGATCGCGACTGCAAGGTCGAACAAAACGGCCACGTCGAGATGCGACGCCCAAACCTAAGCGTAACAAACAGTCATAATCTGCCGCCCAAAAAACCCACAATGCAGTACATGTATATTCTCTTAGCTAAAGAAATCTGCCATGCGTATTCCTAACGGTGACACACGCAACCTCCCCGAAAGTCTCGTGCGTTCTTACGAGACCTCCTGCGTGTATCCCTGCGCAAGGCTTCGTGTTGTTTTGTGCGAGGAGGGGGTGTGTAGTGTGAATCGAATCCTCAAACATGCCGTATCTTGCACGTTCGACCGCTGGTTAAACGCGTCGAGCCCAGGGACGCAAATTCGTCTCGATGCTTGACGTGTTCGTGCGCTTCGCTGTTTCGCACACGGCGTTCCTCTGGATCTATTTCGCAGAAGCGCGGACGGTTCTCGTCTGCAGCCGGATCTGCTTTCCGTGTGCGCTGGGTGAATGGAGGCGCAGCTCTTCCTGGTGAACAAACACTGACGACTACAGGGTAGCCCAGCGAGACCCGCTCCTTTACCCCCCAAACATGGCTGCGGACGGTAAACACGTCGCGCAGTTGAAATCGGGTGAGTAAAACGGGTTCAGAGAGGTGACTCCATGGTGTTTCTGTACAACAATGTCTTTCCACCACGTCCTTTAAAGAAGCTAACGTAGCTCGCTCTTCCCCATCTCGCAGAGCTGTACTTCCTAATAGCCCGATTTCTAGAAGCTGGACCTTGCCAGGACGCCGCAGAGGTGGGTAATTCTGTCATTTAGGATCAAATCGAACTGGCGGGGTCGGATTGAATGATCGTTTGGTGTTTTGTGCGTTTTCAGACGTTGATACGGGAGGTTGAGGAGAAGGAGGTGAGCAGCGCGAGCGCTCGCGAGCGTCACATCTCACTGCGCTGCTCTTCAGCTTTTCATTTACACACACTTCACTCATCCTCCGAAATACACCATGACCCCCCAAATTCACACGAGCCCACCTAACGCACCCTTTCAATTACAGCTTCTGCCCAAAAGGATCGACTGGACCGGGACAGAGCACACGGGGAGTTACGAGAATTTGGTAAGGGATCCCTGCAGCCCAGAGAAACTTTTACAGAGCGAAATAAGAAATTGAATTTCCCGCAATTTTTAAATCAGGAACAAAAAAGCCCAGCTAGTGCAGACGGATGCGACCCGAGCCCGTGGAGAGAAGCGCGCGAGCTCCGGCTCCCGCTTGACCTCGGGGCTGTGAGGGTGTCCGGACGGGTCCGTCAGGTGCTAGTAGATGTTAGAGTAGAGTAGGGTAGATGTGAGGAGACGTCATGGACGGAGCTGCTGTGGCGGGATGGAGCGGAGGGAGGAGGGACCAGCGCGCGCCGCTGTAAACAGCTCGTGTCCGCGGAGCACCGCGTTTCGCGCCGTTTGCCGTCAGTAAAGTGAGATTGTGGCGCAAGATCGTGGAGTCTTTGCTTGCGGTAACGAAGATGTTTCTGTCGTTTTCCGGACTTCGAACAGTCAGGTACGTCAAACGCAACTTCCTGTCTATTAGTTTTGGACGGCAATCGGAGGCGTGACTATTACGTTTGCAGGTCTTTTTAAAAACATCGTGTTCCACTCCGGAATACGGTCCCGAAGTGTCTTTATTTATCGGTCCAGCCCCGACACGCCGCTTGCGTAATCGTCTCGATCGTAACGGCTGTCACCGAGAGCGGGTCTCACGTGCTGTCTCGCGCTCAGCATCAGTCTGTCAGACTAGCGCGCGCTCAACGTGCAGCGCAAACCGACCGCGGCCGACTCCGGTCCCACGAGACGCCGCTGCCGGTTGTCGGCGCTGTCAGTGTCTGTTTTTAATGTTTGTCGAGTCTCTGGACTCTATATCATTATGCAAATGAGCGACGCCATCTGCATGAATTTCCATTGTGTGAGGTAAAAAATAATCCTGTTTTGGCATCTGATATTTCATTTAGATATTTTATTAATAATGTTTATTTTTGTTTTAGTGCAGTTTGAATGGAATTATTTCATAAATGTCAATTCTGTTATTATCATTAAAGAATTGTTTTAATTAATGATAATTATGTAGCATGCCATATTAATAGACATATTTTAAATATTAATAATGCAATGATTGTTATTATTACAGAAGTTCTGCAACACACGCAATAAAATGTTTCCATTTAAATAAATTTGAGTGTGGTCAGAACCATACTGGTGAAGGACACACACACACACACACACACACACACACACACACACACACACACACTAATTAGTAGATTCTCCCAATCTGTGTTTTTTTTTTATTTCGTTTTTTTTTTTTTTTTTATGCTTTTTAAGTATTTTTGACATTCTTGAAGTGTTTTTGTGTAAAGCGCTTTCCCTGAGACACAGTGAGCGTGTGGTACGGTGCTGACTGAGCTCTGTGCGCAGGTGAAGCTGTACCGCCACGTCTCCGCGGATCATCTGCTGCGTGTGTGTGAGCGAGTCAGTCCTCTGCTGGAGCGGGAAGTGGCCGCAAGTGTCCCGGGAGTCAACTCGTTGCTGGGAGCCGGACGCCAGTCGCTGCTGCGAACCAACAAAAGTCAGTATTTCACACTAGAACCCAGAGGGTAACATCACGCGCTGCAAGTCCTAGCAAGCACAGATCTGCCCTCGGTTCCTTCAGTGCATGACGCCCCGTCCTCATCTCAAACCTCACAGAAACAACTTCTCATTTTCTTTTGTAATTTTGATTAGCTTTGCTCTGATTATCATTCAAGTCCAAAGCTGCTCTGAGGTTCAGAGGTCGGGCACAAGCACAAATTCTTTTCCATTAGCTCGGGCTTCTTCTCTGACAGATGCGCACAGCGCGGAAGCTAATGCAACATTCAGCAAGACATTTGCACATGGATCACCAGCGGTCGCTTTTGTTTCACATCAAAGGCTTTAATTTAGAAACTCCTACTCATAGTAAATTACTAATTATTGTATTAATTATTAATGAATAATAATTAATTACATAAAGAATAATGATTGTATGATCAGTGCGCTACACTTTTGAGTGTTCAATTGACCCAAGTGTCACTTCTGTGGGAGAATGACCGTGACACTTTAGGCGATAACCGTGTGAGTTTCCTGCTGAACTTTGCTGAGGAAATCCTCATTCTTTATTTCAGCTATGAACCATTCCACAAGTTGTGAGCCTGTGTTTGTCCAGTTTTATTTTAGTAGTTTTTTTTTATACTTATCCAAGCAAGATAGTAGTTTTCCAAGACACTATGCCTACTTCTGCAATTCTTGGCTCATGGAGATCGGTTGTTCTGACGGCTGGCACTGGTTCTGTTCTGGCACGCGCTGTGAGAGTTGACGTCCGTGTGATGATATTGTCAGAGGTCGAAAGAATATTTCACCCTGTGAGTAATGCGCTGATTTAAAGCTCACGTTTTTGTCTTTCAAACGAATTGCTGGAATCAATCAATTTTTTCTCATATTCGAATACTATCGAGCATACATGTTAAAGTTCAAAGCTTTTATTGTCATCTGTGCAAGTTTCCCAGTACAATGAATTTCTTACATTACTTCTCCACAATGAGTGCTAGAAAAAACACAGACTATACAAAAATAACACGATACACACTTTGACCATGTGCAGTATGGACAGTATAGATAAAATAAGCAGTACAGTTACAATATATAATCTATGAAAGGGATGGAAATACACCACCGTGACAAAATCAACTTGCAATTTATTTATTTTTTTTATTTTTTCATTATTGATGGTGTAAACGTTGTGTTTTTGAGGAGGTTTAACACTGCAGCCGAAGACCCTCCTTGTGTGTTTGATGCATGTTGGTTGTGTTTGTGACGTGACTGACACTCAGTGTGTGTTGGCAGGTTGCAAGCATGTGGTGTGGAAAGGCTCCGCCCTCGCGGCGCTTCACTGTGGCAGACCCCCCGAGCCCCCCATCATCTACGGAAGTCCACCTAATATTGGTAAGTGCTTTATCACATAGTCCTTTTGTCAGCATGAGTGTTTAACGCGCTCGATCTCACTCAAGTGTTTGTTTTAAGCATGTTTTTTACACATGAGATTTTATGTGCACTTTATAGTCTGAACATTACAGTTAATGTTTTGTTGGTGAGTGAGGCTGTGTGCACATCTGATCAGTGTTGTGGTTCTTGTTCAGTGGAGACTGTGCAGAGCCGCAGGCTGAACGGCTTGTACCGTCTGGGTCAGCTGCTTCCCACCGCCGTGTACCAGCACATGAAGATGCACAAGAGGATTCTGGGACACCTGTCGTCTGTGTATTGCGTCACCTTTGACCGCACCGGGCGCCGCATCTTCACTGTAAGTCGCTGTTTGTCCGGACCGCTGTGTGCGCGTCTGATGAAAGTTTCAAATGGCGTTGGTGTGTGTTATAATCTGATAAACACTCCACTGTCGTGACTCTCATTCATCACAGCACGAATCACACGTTACAAGTTACTGTGTCAGAATATCTCTTCTGCGTCTTCTGAAATATTACAGATGACATAAACCATGTCGTTCAGCCTGTCAGACGTTGGATTATTACTGAGGCATCACTGAACGTCTGTTTCCTGATCTTACTCACCCACTTACTCACAAACCACAGATTATAAGAGCATAAAGCAAAGCTAAACTTTCTTTACCTGACTATCAATGGTTCAACACGTCCCACAGTAACACACACACACACACACACACACACACACACATAGTCATTCCTTGAGTCCGTCTTGTGGCTGTGACGCTGCATGATTCTATTTCCTGTCTATTTCTCCTGTGTCACCTTCCAATTAGCTCGCAGTAGATCTTTAAACCCGCTGTTGATTTAATTTCTAGTGAAGTGAGTTTCTAGGAAGTTTTTTGGACTATCATTTAAAAAAAAAAAAAAAAAGACATTTTTGTAAATGCCATAAAGCCCAGAGAACGTGGCATTGACTCTTTTCTATCAGTTTTCTGCTTGGTTTTAAGTTTTTAAAGGTCTGATAATTTTTTGGTGGATGTAGTTATTGTGATCAGAGTGGGATGAATCGTAGTTGCGGTTGACTTGGAAGTTGTAACTCCTGCACTAGTGATTCGGAAAACATTGCTTCTACTTTTAGGGCTCAGACGATTGCTTGGTGAAGATCTGGGCGACGGATAATGGCCGCCTGCTAGCAACATTACGTGGTCACGCGGCGGAGATCTCGGACATGGCGGTGAACTACGAGAATACGCTCCTGGCAGCCGGTAGCTGTGATAAAACCATCCGCGTGTGGTGTCTGCAGACCTGTGCCCCGCTCACCGTGCTAGAGGGTCATGCCGCCTCCATCACCTCATTGCAGGTGCGCACACACACACTCACTGGAACTGTGGTCAGACACACACAAACTCGGAGCAGTAGCCACTCTTAAGTCATGGTGTCGTACGACAGTGTCTTTCTCAAGAATAACCCAGGAGACTGCGATTCCAACCTGCAACTATTTGTTCTTAAAGTTCACCTTTCAAATGAACTCTCAAGTACAAACAAATAACTGTTAATTAGAAATATGTGTTTAATAATAGTCAGTGACCTTGACTGGCCAAACAACTGACCAAATAACCGAAAGTTAACCAAATACTATCAATTGTTACACAATGCATGTGTGTCATTTATCCACTTCACTGTAAATTCAACAAAAGTTCAAAACACAGAGATGAACAGGATATGCAACAGTAAATAGTTTTAATATTAGCATTTGATCTAAACCAGGCATGTCCAAAGTCCGGCCCGGGGGCCAAATGCGGCCCTTAATCAAATTTTGACCGGCCCGTGACTTGATTCATAAAATGAATGGAATACGGCCCGCGGGCAGTATTCAGTCCCTTCGGGATTTCGCGATTGCGTGATCGCGCCAATTCACGTGAATTCAGCGAAACCTGCGATTTATTGTTGACCTTGCAATTTCACCACAAATTTACCGAAAATTCAATTCAGCGCGTGAACACACCATGTGATCTCAAATGAATATGTTTTGTTTCACCACGCCCACCAGAGCTTTGAAAAAATATATATAATTTTGATTAAATTTTTTACATGTTCCATTATGAAGGTTTTCATTGCTTTATTTATGAACACATTTTAAAAAGCAGTTAAAATGCTAATTCACCTTATTTGCATTATATAATGATATCTGTTTTTTCTTTTTCTTTATGCATTTTTAAATAGGAATAAACACAATTTAATGTTAAATACTAAATTATATACAAATGTGTATACCCTAAAATGTGTATTTGTTTTTTTCCCCGAGCCCGGTCCGGCCCCTTTGTCAAATGTTAGAACCCAATGTGGCCCGCGAATCAAAAAGTTTGGGCACCCCTGATCTAAACAACTATTCAAGTTATTCATTATATTAATTGATTTATTAATAAACTAAAGTTAGCAATTATTAATATGGATATTAATTCATCAAACTATTTAAAACACAGATCATGACTATAAGCACAGAAGCCGGTGAGGCTTCATTACACACATACCTGTTTGCTGTGTGTCTGTAGTTTTCTCCGCTGTGTAGCGGCAATAAGAGGTTCCTGTCCTCCACCGGCGCAGACGGCACTATCTGTTTCTGGCAGTGGGACGCACGAACGCTGAAGTTCGGGTGAGTTTCCTCTACACATGGCGCTTTAGAAGGCTGCAGCTAGCGAGACCGATCTCTACTGTCACATCAGCTGTTGTTCTGTGTGTCATCAGGCAGCGGTCCAGTAAATTCATCGAGCGGCCGAGGCCTGGAGTGCAGATGATCTGTTCCTCCTTCAGCGCAGGTGGGCCATACCTGTTCCTGTCTCCTGTTTTTGGCCCGTTTTCTGTAACGGTGCCAAATATGATCAAATCAGTATCATCTGGCTGACTGATCTCAGTTCAGATCTGTCCGGCGAGACACTTTCCTTTCTGCGGGTTTCATAAAGCGCATCTAAAAACTTGGACCCTCATCAGACCGTCAGACCTTCATCATCAGACGCTGATCATTAGACCCTCATCATCAGACCTTTGTTGACTAACGGTCATTGACAGACCCTGATCATCCGACCCTCATCATCATAATCTTATACACTCACTATCGAACACTCATCATCACAACCTTAGACACTCACTATCGGACCCTCATTATCACAATAACATGCTCGTTGTCAGACCCTCAAAGTTGAACCATCAGCAGCCAGACCCTGATCATCAGAACCTCATTATCACAACCTTAGACCATCACTGTCAGACCCTCACCATCTGACCTTCAACAAGACCCTCATCATCACAAACTACACTCAGCGTCAGACCCTCATAGTCAGAACCTCACCATCAGACTCTTTTTGCCATCAGACTTTCATTGTCAGACCGTTCTCATCAGACTGTCGGGGTCAGCGTCAGACCCTCACCATCAGATCCTTATCATCAGACCCTCATTGCCCGACCCTCATCATAAGATGTTACTGTAGTAGCAGATTGTCATTGCACAGCATTATGTGGACGGAGACATTCTGCCAAATCAAGCAAACTTTTTCACTCCTGGCAGGTAAAGATGCTGATGTTGATTTTTCAGGTGGGATGTTCCTAGCGACTGGCAGCACTGATCACATCATCCGAGTGTATTTTTTTGGAGGTGGACAGCCAGAGAAGATCTCCGAGCTGGAGTCTCACACAGTATGTACTGGTTTGTGTGATCCGAACAATGAGCACTTAGGACGGGGCCCAATTTACCTTGACTTAGATTTGTGTGATTCATAAACAATCAGGGTCATTCCAGAAGCAGTGTTAAGACATCTAGGAGAAAGCTAAAGGACATCTACTGTAGAAGACATTATTATTATATAGACATAAGTAGAACAATGTCAGCTTATAGACTGCTTTCATGCTCTTATCGACATTAAAATAAAACCGGAGTGATAAGAAGACAAGGAAGCTGCATATTGGCTTGTCTTCTAACGGCTGCAATCATTTTCCAGGACAAAGTGGACAGTATCCAGTTCTCCCACAATGGAGACAGGTAAGCGCTTTTTATTCTTCGTGCCACACATTTACACAACTCACATGGCCCACCATTAGCTCTGCACTTCAGTGTGTTTGTTTTCGAACGAACGTTACTGTTGTAAGTTTAAGCCAGTCATAGCGCACCGGCAGAGTTCTAGAACATCCTAAAAACGAGATCCCACCAGATCAGAGAGGCAGGATTTAGTCAGCAGATGTTTGTCATTGGTCCTTATGATTGAGATTCAACTACACACTTCCTGAAATGTGACATGCTCAAAACAGACCCACTGGGCGGACTCCTGGTGCTGTGTGTGTGCAGGTTTGTGAGTGGCAGCAGGGACGGCACCGCCCGGGTGTGGCAGCTGCAGCAGCAGGACTGGAAGAGCATCCTGTTGGACATGGCCACCAAGCTCCCGGGGTACGAGTTCAACTCTTTACTTCTCAAACCACCAGACGCTACTTTCGTCTTAAACCTCAAACATGGGGTGTTAAACGTATGGTTCTTACGGGTGCTTTAAAACTCTAAAAAAGCTTGGATTTCAATAATGTGTTTTCAAGGCCTTAAAATGCTTGAATTTTAAATGAAGTACATGAAAATGCTTGAAATTATACAGTGGAATCCAGATAAGTGCATGTCCTCATTACCCGATCCGAACTTAGGCGGTTTTCCTGTTTCTGGTTTCACACAACTTTTGAATTACAGACTCTGAGAGTGAGACGGAGATAGACGGATAAATAAAGTCTGTGAATAAGCAGCCTGTGTCCACTATGATCCAGGTCTGATTAAAAGTGCAGAAAGAGAGAAGCATTCCCGGTTTTGTTACACTTTGTTAAACTAAAACACACTTTGCTACAAATGGATAAGAATGGCAGAAGTCCAATTTCTTGCTTTCAACAAAGTTAGAATTCAAATTTGGCCTATAATGGTAGGAAGGTCTACTAAAATGTCCATTTTTTTTTCTACCAATACCGCTAAACTTTCCCCCAAAATGGTAATGTTTCATTTTGAAAGTGCTTGAAAAGTGCTTGAATTGTATCTTTCTGAAAATGTGACACTGTGTAAACGCTGTTTTATGTTTGAAGCATCTGATTTTCCCGCGTTGCACAGACTCGCGCACACTTCTATAAGTGTGTATGCACAGTCTACATATATTATGTCTGTAAATCATATCTGTACATTTTCAAGACCAACTGGTTAGTTTGAAAAGCAGTCATTTATTTGATTCAATTCCAGATTGATTTTCTGATCAATTTTCCTCACAAACAATCCATTAATATTTATTAATATTATGTATTTGTTTATATCATTACAATTGTACAGTAACTGAAGATAACAGTTATATTATAAAGTTACCACGGCAATATATTGTCGCTACTTTACTGTTAATTTTGATTGTTATTAACAGCAGATCATTTCCGTATTTGTAGAGTGTGAAATGTGTTCGGGGGTCTTGTCATACTAATTAGAGTAGTTCAGAGAGACTAGCATCATTATTCTGATTGATTTTAGGAAAACTGTGTAGATGATTAATTTTTCAAAAGCGACGGAAAAGCCAAACGTGATGTAAGTCAGGACTAATGCAGGCGAGAGTAAATTACTTCAGCATCATGAGTCTGATCCAGTCTGATTGTAGTCGTGACTATAACGTGCCTGGAAATGTTTGAAATCTGAAACTGTCTTCTCTTGTAATTAAATGAGCTTGTGTCGGGGGTTTTAGACAAAAAGATGTGTATTGTATCTGCTAGCGGAACAGCAGCTTGTGAAGTGCGTGGATTGGGGGAAGTTCAGGCGCATTTCATTATTATGTTTGTGAAATGTGGCACGGATGTGTTTCATTATTCTCACACAGCCGTGCATCTCTAAATCTAAATGTTCTGAATAGTGTTCATGTGGAACTTTTTTTTTCCTCGTTCTCTTTTCTTTAGCAAGTTTAATCCTCCTCCGTTAGAGGACAAAGTCACCAAGCTGAAGGTGACAATGGTCGCCTGGGATTGCAGCGACAACACCGTTATCACCGCTGCCAACAACTTGACGTTGAAAGTTTGGAACTCCTTCACCGGTCAACTGATCCATGTGCTGATGGTGAGTGTTTCTGGCGTGTTCCGAGAAGATCCCCTCCGCTGAGAGACTGTGCTCCGCAGGGCCACGAGGACGAAGTGTTTGTGCTGGAGCCGCATCCGTTCGACTGCAGAGTGTTGTTCTCCGCCGGCCATGATGGGAATGCCATTGTTTGGGATCTGACAAGAGGAGTTAAAATACGATCTTACTTCAACATGGTAATGTTCTTCATTTTTTTTATTCCTATATTTTTGTAATTAAATTGTTTTAATTTTTATGATACAAATGACTGATCAATCTAAAGTGCACTTGGAGCTCCTGAACGGAAACCACGCTCCTCTCTTCATGTAAACCAATGTTTACAGCCAAAAACATTTTTTGATTTTGCAGTTATATCTTTCTTTTTTTTACTTTCACAAAAAAACTTCTTATGGTTTCAAGTGCCTTTGAAAAAGTGCCTTTTATGGTTTCAAACATTGTCCTCATTAGTTTGTGTGTGTGTGTGTGTGTGTGTGTGTGTGTGTGTGTAGATCGAGGGTCAGGGTCACGGGGCAGTGTTTGACTGCAAGTGTTCTCCAGATGGGCAGCACTTCGCCTGCACAGACTCACACGGTCACTTGCTGATTTTTGGGTTTGGATCCAGCAGCAGATATGATATGGTAATGCATCTTCATTGCAAGTAATTTTAAATCCAACATAGTGACTGATTCATCTCTTATAGCCTGTTAGTAACAGTTTGTTCTTACTCCGGCAATAGGGGCTTTTTTGTGAAATTTGGTTTCAGATGGCAATTAGTGGTCATATACAAACATTTACACTTATACGAAATTGCTTCTATACTGCCTGTGGATTATTAGTGTAACTGAGTGTATTTTATTAATTGTAGATGGTGTTTTTCCCAAGTTACTGCTTTTTTCGACAAATTATGTGAATATTTTGTTGTTTTCCAGATTGCAGATCAGATGTTTTTCCATACTGACTATCGTCCGCTGATCCGTGATGCCCGTAACTTTGTGCTGGACGAGCAGACTCAGCAGGCTCCTCACCTCATGCCTCCCCCCTTCCTGGTGGATGTGGATGGGAACCCTCACCCTCCCCGCTATCAGAGACTGGTTCCTGGACGAGAGAGCTGCAGAGAGGAGCAGCTCATACCTCAAATGGGTCTGACATCATCTGGTGAGACATCTTAGTTTATTGGAACATGAATTTCACAACTTGCTTCTGTTTAATCTCAAGTCCATCTCTTTTTCTCCGTTCTGGTGTCAGGGCTGAATCAAGTGTTGAGTCAGCAGGCCGCTGAAGGCTCTAGTACCTTGGATAGTATGATTCAGCGGCTCCAGCAAGAACAGGACGAGAGACTCGGTTCGGACGTTAGAGCCATAAGAGGTACCGCTCCGTTTTAAAGCTCTGAAGAGAAGCGTTCGACAATGGTTTAAATAGAATAGAAGGACTATTGAATCCACAGTGGGGAAATTACAAAGAAACAAATCAACATAAAAAATAAAAAGATTCCAAAAAGATAATAAATTAACTATTTATCTGTGTGATCTCAGCCACTCTGGGCCTGTGGCGGGACACACACTAGATTGTTAGCCAACCATTCTAAGAGCGGGACACACACAATCACATACTCAAACTTAGGTCCAATTATCTAATTCCATTTCACCTGAAACGCCTGTTTTTGGACTGTGACAGGAATCCGGAAATAAACAACAATTATTCTAAATTACAGTGATATGGGGAATAAATAATAGAACATCTATTTACTAAATAAATTAACTATTACATAATGTCTTTTATTACAGTAATGTATTTTAGCGTAGTTTGAGGATGACACGATACCAAAGCCTTTTGTCTTCCTTTGCTTCTCAGCAACAGTAGAGAATGTTTGGCCGGCTTCAAGATTTTTTACGCCTCACACAGAAAAGAAGTACAGTTGCATTGGTAAAGTCACTGTTCTTAGCACTGATAGTTTATTCCGCAGGTTCCGTCAGCTCCCCTTCCGAAGTCTCTTCACCACCCAATGTGGGTCTCAGGCGCAGTGGGCAGATCGAGGGCGTCCGTCAGATGCACAGCAATGCTCCGCGCAGTGAGATGGCCACTGAGAGAGACCTGGTAGCCTGGAGTCGACGGGTCCTTGTTCCTGAGCTCCTGCCGTCCATCGCGTGGTAAAACTAACACACTTTTGTTAAATCACTGACTCCTTATTCAGACCTATCATGAATCATACTGTAGAAATGTCAAGCAAATGATTCAATAATTCATGTGGCTGTTTTTCATGTTGAGATTTGTGTGTGTGTGTGTGTGTGTGTGTGTGTGTGTGTGTGTGTGTACTAATACAGCAAGCTGGAGGTCTGGCGGACGGCAAAAGGAGAAGAAGAGATTAACATTTACAGATCCGAACGAAGGAGACGGAGTGTCCACAGCCAGTACCACAGAGAAAACAGGGTAATAGTTCTGACTGTTCGGGACTTTCATCAAGTTATGTTCTGAAATGTTCAAATTCAACTACGGTAAATGTTTTTTTTTTAATAAAAATAAAAAAATACATATTTGTCTCTAACAAAGTAAAAAAAGAAAATATCAGATTCATGTTTAAAGGATTAACTGACTATATTCAAATATGTATACTTTATTACGCTGCAGTTTACATTTCAAATGGTATTTCTGAGATTAATTCAAAGCTCTGGTTGTGTGTGTGTGTGCTTACATGTGTGTCATTTCAGCACGCAACAGAAAACACTATTGAGGACGGGCGTCGTTACCAGGGTAACCAGCATAACTACCACACACGTCTAGCTGTGGAGGAAACCAGCCGTCAGAGTGAAGCTAACGAGGAAGAGCACAGCGCCTCTGAGGTAAAGCTGAAGAACCATTAGATCTGTTTAGGTCTTTCTGCTTAGCTGAGCTAGTTTTAGTATACTGTACATCCTCCTATAGTAGCCCTGGTGTTTATTCAAAAAATATTCAGACGTCAGGGTGTTCAAAAGAGACATGTGGTTGTTGGAGACCAGCTCTTATTTATTTTAAGGATAGAATGGTGACTGGTAAACAGAGTTGATATTTGGGTAATAATATCAATAAGAGACAGGCCACTAATAGAAGCTGTAGCTTAGTTTATATGTGCTATAAACATCTGCCTGTTTGGTTGTAGGGTGAAGTGGAAGCAAGGCCTCCGAGCAGAGAGTCATCAGATGAGGAGAAGGAGGAGAAAGAACCCTGGCCTGATGACAACAGCAGCTCCAGGTACAGACTCGTGAAGTCCCAGTCCAGCCTCATGCTGCTCCACAGCTGCTAAACCACGTCTACACTTCCTCTGCAGCGATTACTCGAGTGATTATTCAGACTGGACAGCAGATGCCGGAATCAACCTAGAGCCGCCCAAGAAAAGCAGTGTGAAGAAAAAGAAGAACACCAGCAGCTCTGAAGAAGATGGTGAAAAGAAGAAAGACTCAAAGAAGGAGAGGAGGAAAGAAAAGCAGGATAAAGACGGAGCTTTGTTGAAGAATAAGAAGCCAAAGGAGAAGAGGAAGGTGCTTTGTTCTTACATTAGTCACCTGCATTTTAAAACTGCAGCAAACACTTTCTGTTGATTCAAACTGGTTTTGCATGGCTGCTTGTGTTTCCTCCTGGTCTCTGGTTTGCTCCCTTAGCCCAGAAACATACACTTAGGAGAGTCATCCACAGATGTAAGTGAGAGTGTGAATGTCCAGAAGACGTGTGTTCCGCTTTGTGATTGGCTGATGTTCTGTCCCAGAATCGCTGATGTTGGCCTCAACTCCCCATGACCCTGAAAAGCCGTTTAGAAAGTGGATTCATGGAGTCTAGAAACCTAACCTAAACAATTTAAATAACTGGACATGGTTCTGCACCATTCTGACGTGTTTGTGTGTCTGTTTTCAGAGAATCCCAGCGCTGCAGAACAAGGGCTTGACTCTAGAAGAATGGCTGCCATCCCCCTGGATCACAGACACCACTCCGCATAGATGTCCCTTCACCCCACAAATGGGAGACGAGGTGATGGACTTTCCTTCTCTGTGCTCGCTCATCACTAACATGGCAGTTCATCCCATTTCAGCTGTTCTTAAAAAATGCCATTTTTGCTAATCACATTTTTGTTGTTCGATTAGGTGTATTATTTCCGTCAAGGCCACGAGGCTTATGTAGAGATGGCCAGAAAAAACAAGATCTTTGGTATCAACCCTAAAAAACAATCCTGGCACAAGCTAGAGCTGAGGGTGAGAGCTTTGCCCAGTTTAATGTTTTTGACAGGCAGTAAAACCTGAACTGTGTCTGAATGGGAATAGGAACAGGAACTGATGAAGATTGTGGGCATCAAGTACGAGGTTGGGTTGCCGACCCTGTGCTGCCTGAAGCTGGGCTTCCTTGACCCCGACACCGGCAAACTGACGGGCGGCTCCTTCTCTCTGAAGTAAGTGCTGGAGGCAGCAGGACGCTATTACGTCCAAGCGTCTCAACACGTCCTGTCTTCAGGTACCACGATATGCCCGATGTCATTGACTTCCTGGTGCTCCGGCAGCAGTTTGATAACGCGCGGCAGAGGAACTGGATGATCGGTAGGTTCTGTGATGTCAGCGACTGACCTGAGCAGGACACACTGAGTCCAGAGCTTCTTCCTCAGGTGACCGTTTCCGGGTGGTGATTGATGACGCTTGGTGGTTTGGTACTATTGAGAGCCAGGAGCCGTTCCAGGCCGAGTATCCCGACTCCCTGTTCCAGTGCTACAACGTCTGGTCAGTTTTCAGTCGGGCTTTGATTTTTTGGCTTTGACAATTGCAGTTTAATTGTTCAATCTGGTGTGATTGCAGCTGGGATAATGGAGACACAGAGAAGATGAGCCCGTGGGACATGGAGGAGATTCCTAATGACGGTGAGTCTCGGAACTCCTCCTGACCACAGCCGCCATTTTTGTACCACCGAGAACTACAGTCGCCTTTCTGCTGCTCACAGTCCAGCTCAAAGTGCCACAAGACGGCCTGCGATGTGGCCTGTTGAAACCAAACCACTGTGTGTGTCTGTGCAGCGCTGTTCCCTGAGGAGCTGGGCCTGAGCGTCCCGCTGACCGAGGACGAGCAGAAAGCTTTACTCTTCAAGCCGCTGGAGGGCGAGTGGGGGTCTCGCAGCCGTGATGAAGAGTGTGACCGCATCATTGCAGCTATCGACCAGCTCTGCACTTTAGGTCTCCGTGTCACTCTTATATTCCATGGCAATACAATCAAAGAGACATTGACCAAAATACTCGTGGTATACGTGGCGCTGTATGCCGACAGGAAACCACTCCTTAGCCAAGCTGACTTTCTCATGCCAGTTCCTGCAGGTCTTCTGGTTCAAACTGCGCTCTCTTCCTTTCTTCCAGATGTTGCTTCGGCGTTTCGATGTCCGGTGGACCTGCAGGCGTATCCCGCCTACTGCACTGTAGTGGCGTACGTCACGGACCTGAGCACCATCAGACAGAGACTAGAGAACCGCTTTTACAGGTCAGAGACGCTGTACATTTGTGTGTGTGTGTGTGTGTGTGCTCACCTGTGCGTGACGCAGGCGCCTGTCATCGCTGATGTGGGAGGTGCGCTACATCGAACACAACGCACAAACCTTTAACGAGCCTGGAGCTTACATCGTCCAGACCGCCAAGTTTGTCTCCAACCTAATGCTTCAGTTCATCAAGTACGTGTGATTGAAGCTTCGGTGGCGTCTTGGCCTCGGCTTATGCTCTCTTTTATTGTGTGCACCAGGGACCAAAGTTGCACAGACATTCTTCCACTGTACAACAGTATGAAGAAAACCGCTTTCTCTGACTCAAGTGAGGTAAGTGCCACAGTTACGCCACAGTCACACACACTCGAAGCTCGTCACAAGTTTGAGGTTGTTGTAGTCAAACTGTTATTGTTTGTTGTGCTAACTCTTCCCTTGCACTGATTGCATTGGAATCAAGGATGAACGAGAGGCGCCGTGTACGTCTGGACGGAATAAGAAGGTAAGCCTGGTGCAGACAGTGGTGGTCAAGCAGGTGCGTGGAGCTGACTAGAGTCTTGTTGGGTGGCAGATGCCGCAGCAGCCCATCTTGAGAAGTCTGCGCAGTAAACCGTCTTTAGACCCCCAGGCCTGGAGGGGGCGCTGCAGAGAGCTGCTGGAGCTCGTTTTTCAGTGTGAAGATTCAGAGCCGTTCAGACAGCCTGTGGATCTCGAGGAGTATCCGGTAAAGGCCTCACAGACTCAGTCTTTGGTCCGTCACACGTGTGTTGATTTTTTGGATCTAACAATAAAGGTTATCATAATGACATCTTAGGTGTAGCGTGTCATCTTAGGTGTAGCGTGTCTTTTCTTATTGTGCGGAACACGGGTCATGTTGCTTACTCGGACCAGTCATAATTAGGGCTAAAATGATCTGGGCTCTATATACATTAATGAATTTAATTCCCTCGCAGGACTATCTGGACATTGTGGATACTCCGATGGACTTTGGGACGGTCTTGAACCGCCTTCTAGCAGAAGAGTATGACACTCCAGTGGATCTCTGCAGAGACGTGCGTCTCATCTTCAGCAACTCCAAAGCCTACACGCCCAGCAAGAAGTCCAGGGTACCAGCTCCTGCTCCTCGTGCTGTCATCGCTCATGTGGAGATTTCTAACCCAGCTTCCCCTGTGCACAGATCTACAGCATGAGTCTGCGGCTCTCTGCTCTCTTTGAGGAGCACATCAATTCCATTTTGAGCGACTACAAAACCCTTCAACATATTCAAAAGGAGACATTTGCCCATCAGCGCCAGCGAACGGAGCGCTTGACCAGGCAGTCGCTGAAGAGAAAGAGGAGCTTGTCGCACTCCAGTTCCACCTCGAGGTATTATCCCCGCAATCACCCCTGCTAGAGAGTTTTTCAGCAAATGAAACTCAAACTCTTGTTTTTCTTCACCAATTTATAGTCCAGAAAGAAAAAGACGGGTCTCGTCTTGTGCTCCTGCCCGATCAGATGCTCCAGCTCCAGCTGCTGCCGGGCCGTCCAGACACCCGTCACTGCGCCAGCCGCTTTCACAGATCAATGGGAAGACAGAGCAACCCAGCGTACCCGGGCGGACACGTAGCTCCGCCCGCTTTCAAGGCCAGACTGCTGATCCGCCCTCTGCTCCTCCGGCTCCACCTCCCCCAGTGGCCAGTAGAGCAGCGGAGACGTCGTCGCGAGTCCTGCGGCCCCACAACACGAGGGAGAACGAGTGCTTCAGTGGCAGAGAGTCGCGGCGGAGACTGTGGTCAGCTGCACAGCCCACCTCAGGTAGCAGATGATGGATTCATGAAACCACACGTCTCACACATATCAATTTTTTTTATATAGTGCTTTTCTTAGTTCCAGACCAACGCAAAGTTGCTATGCATAATTAGGGAAAAATTGTCTTTAAAGATAAAAATGTCCATCGTTCATCTGTGTTCAAGAATGAGGAAAAGAGTCAGTTAAAAAGAAAAATGTCCATTGTTCATCACATCATATCGCATGTGCAACCTAAGTGGTTATGCGAAATTCAATTTTTTTTCTTTTTAAAAGTTAACTTTGTTGTAAAGTGTTGTAATTTTAGTTGTAATGTTGTAACTAAAAATGTTGTAGTTTTAGTATAAAAACTGTACTTGTGAAGAAGGTCATGGCTTCATGTCCTCGTACACTGCTGTAAATCAGAGAAAAACTAGACGCTTGTCAGCTGAGTTCAATTCTGCTAGCCGGAGTCTGTTAGACGTCTGTGGTGGTCTTTACATGTCACTATACTCCCTAACATTTTCTGTTGTTTCCTCTCAGGCACGGATGACCACAACTGTCTGCCTCAAAACAGCGTGCACCTGAACGGCCACAGTCAGGGGACTTTGGGAGCCGTTCGCCGGGGACGAGGAAGACCCCGCTCAGACACGCAGACCAAGACTGAGGAAGAACAGCAGGCTCCAGTGGCCCAGCCTTCCAGAAAAAAGAGAGGCAGGAAAAGCAGGAAGGAGCAGGACACCCTCAGAAGAATATCCCCCCGTGACCATGAGGTAGAGGATGAGGTGGAGGAGGAGGAGGAGGAAGAGGAAGAGGAGGAGTTTGCTCCTTCTACAGGAGATCCGGACACCCAAGACACGAGTGTTTCAGATTCAGGGCCAAGGTCTCCAGAGAACCCGCGGACACGAGGAAGACCCCGGGTCACCAGGACTAGCACGCCGGCACCTTCAAGCCCTAAAGTGCTCAGGAGGAGCAGTCGGCGAGGCAATGAGGAGACCCCACCTCTCCGGACAGGCCCTGCCCCCAGGGAGGCGCCTGACCTGTTCATAGGTGAAGAGGGTTGTTCAAAAGGGCCAATGAGAACACGTAACCAGGGCCGGCGGACAGCCTTCTATAACGAGGAAGACTCTGAGGAAGAGCAGAGGCAGCTTTTGTTCGAA
Organism: Paedocypris micromegethes; assembly: GCA_028031935.1. Classification (NCBI taxonomy): domain Eukaryota; kingdom Metazoa; phylum Chordata; class Actinopteri; order Cypriniformes; genus Paedocypris; species Paedocypris micromegethes. The sequence goes on along the minus strand of CM051495.1, from coordinate 18,538,448 downwards.
GACGCCTCATTAACTTTTGGGACGTCAAGCAAGGGACGAGTCCGCAAGCTCACGGAAAAGGCCAAAGCCAATCTCATTGGCTGGTAGCAAAGCCAACTTTGCATGTGGGAAATGACACAAGCTTGTTTGTCCATCCGCTTCGGGGGGAAACCATTTCTGCTGCTACCCGCTCTAGCGTTCTTCAGACTTGCCTCTCTCCGTCTCTCGGTTCGATTCTTCCACAGTAAGACGGAGCATCACTAATCCAGTTCATGTTGAGTTTCTGTGTCAGAGGAAAGATCTTAGCAGAGGTGTGAGCAGATGCTAGGAGCGTCAGAGCAGCATTTTATCGTCCTTTATCCCCAAAAGTCTCCCACCGAAGAATCACAAGTGTATGATGGGATTTAACTGCAAAATATTATGCTATTTATTGGTTTTAGTAAAAAAAGTTGTTTTATAGATTTTTTTCAAAGTGTTATTGTTAATCAACACATTCCTGAAATTCCGCTCCTTTTACTGATTATGTTCGAGTTGCTGGCGTCTCCTCACTCCTCTGTCTGAAGCCTCGTGTCGTGCAGAGAAGCTCCTCACCATCCCTCGTCATTGGCTCCTGCGGAGGAAACGCAATCATCGTGAGCAATACCTTGTGCCTTTCCAGTATTTCAAGTTCAGTTCATTCACTGTCTCTGAACAAAACCAGTGTGTTTAAACACGGACTGTGAGAAGCAGAAACGCGACACTGGCTAGGAACCGGGAACGTCATTAGCTCCCAGAATGCACTGGGACCTCAGAGAGTACTGAGCAAGATTTCATCAGTTGAACAGCCGTCTATATTGACTTGATGACTCAGAAACATCACCGTTCTTGATTCGGACACATTTTAGACAAAAACATTTTTATATTGGTATTATACAGTCCTGATATCATCAGTTTGAATTATATTCATGCATAACCCATTTATTACTCCAGCAAATGTTTTGTCCAGTTACATCAACACATCAGTTTAAATTAACAGTTGAGTGACTGATGAGTGATGGATAGATGAGTGACGGGTGAGTGACAGATGGAGCAGAAATAATTTAGTTGAATTCTTAATTTTCTTCACTATAATTTGACTGAACATTTAAAAAATTAATACAATAGGCAGTTGAAAGGATTAGAAATGTATTTATAAAAGCGCAGACTTAAGTCCCATTCAAGGATATAATATCAAAAATATATATTGTGAAGAGGGTGTGTGTGTGTGAAATAGTGAGCAAATGTGAGTGAGATTCGGTGTGTGTGTGTGTGTGTGTGTGTGTATGTGAGTGAATAAGTGAGCAAGTGTGTGTGACATTATCTACCTAAGAGCTGTTGTGAATGAGTAAATACAGAAGAAGCTCTGGTGATGTTCTTCATTCTTCTCAAACACCTCGGGTCTCTGAACGGTTAGTCGGTTTGTCTCCGTCTCGCTCTTGTGAATGTGCCTTGACTGGAGATGGTGTGGTCTTCCCTCGCTGTCCGAGCGTGCACGTTTCCTTCAGACTGCTCTGAATTGGACCCTTGGACACGGGGGACTTTCTATGTACGTTTGTATACTTTTATATAAAGGACTCGGTGTAAATAAACCTATTGAATAGAGCGTCTGTGAGTGTACTGCCGTCACGTTAGTGCATACGGATCTTTTAAATAAACCTCTGCTTCCATCTCCTGGTTTACGCCGTTATTCTGTCTTTCAGTTTGATGTCCAGGAAAGAACGTGGAGAAGTGTCATCTTCAGTGTTGGGTTACAGCAGATGTACGTGCATGTGCTTTTATGTTTAGATTTTTCATTATGTTATAGAATTCACACTTCCATTTCTCACAGAAAGAAAAACTACACACATTTTAGCAGCGTGTCGCTGGTTCATCTGTAATCTCTGGGCATGAATTGCAAAAAATAATTATTTTCTGTGTAATTCTTGTTGGTATAATTCAAGAATTATTGTTTGTATTCTTTATATAGCATAAAATGCTTGATTTTTTTAGAAAGTTAGAAAACGTTTTACAGTGGACATTGGTGAATCAGTGATTTTTTTATGAAACCTAATGAACTTGGCTGTTGTCAGTTTACTCACAATCACTGTCCTCACCAACTATACTCGTCCTCGTCGTCGTAAAGTTGTGTGTGTGTGTGTGTGTGTGTGTGTGTGTGTGTGTGTGTGTATCTGTCTGTGTACAGATTTTAATGGTATATACATTTTAATTTGTTGTGTCCTTGCTGCAATGACCAGGAGGGGGCGGCAAAATCTAGCAAATGATCGTTACTGCTGAAGCCTCGTTTTTTTACAAATCCTCCATAACCTTACAACCAAGGGTTTTTATTTTCCTTTTTTTTTCCTGCTGTCACATTCACCCTGTTTAATTTGAGGAGCACTGAAGGCTCACCTGGCGATTTTCGCAGTGAGCACATCCGCCGCACCGCCGCTTGTCGGCGTGTTGTTATACTGCAGGCGGAGGACTGCTTTTATTCGGAGAGCTGGACCTGATTACTGTCCTCAGCAGGAGAGATGCTTTATTCCAGGGCTTTCCATGTGTTTGCCCCTCAGCACTCCACCTTAACTCAAATGAGACACTTGTAGACTCACAAATCTCATGTTTCGGCACGTTTCAAATTAACGATTATCATTCAAATATGTAGACTTTATTAGAGTGCCAAGATTAGTGGTACGCTTTCTTTCATTTGATGAAAATTTGAGTGCCACAAAAGAATTCGAAATTTGTGGCATATGCACAGCTTACTAAAACATAACCACTTTGTCTAACACCTTATCAATATAAATATTAATTAATTTTTATTTTATAAATAAAAAAACATCTGGGGAAATGGAGTGTGCAATGCTGCTGGATTTGATTCAAAATGTGTTTCAGTAAATTTAGTAGCTTTACCCCTTTAAATGAATTGTTTTTATTTGTGTTTGAGTTTTCGCTATAGTGTCTCGCTCTAAAATGTGGATTTAAAATGTGGATTTTAAAGGCTGCTTGTATTTCAGAGCTCTATTAAGTTCAAAGTTACACTTTACTGCTGTAACAAGAGCTACTCCTGATCCAAACACTGAGCTAATGAGAGAGCAGGAGACAGAGAGAGAGAAACAGAGATGGAGAGAGAGCGGGGCCTGTTTATTGTGTTGAATATGTACTAAGGTACATACAAGCATGGAAACCATTAGAATTTGACTCAGTGGTACTTCATCAGTATATTATTCTCAAATTTTACAGTTTGCTAGTTAGAAGGATAAGCCAGGACATTTAGATATGAGATATTCTCTAATCTAGTGATTATCTGTGTTTCTGTCCTCCACATCAGCAGGCAGAAAATCAGAATCAAAATGTTACACCTGCTCCACTTGTGCCAATCCCAGCTATTGTCGCAAAAAACACTACGTCATCACCACCAGCATCTTCCTCATCTCACCCGCTATTCATCACAGTACAGTGAGTCCTTGCTCCCATTTACCCATCATCAACCTCCAGAGTTTGATGAGACAGTCCAGCTACAAGCACTACACACCTATCTCCATTATCACACACATCCAGTGGGTTTAATGACTGAGATAGAGGAGGCACAGAGACATAAAGAGGATTGCCTGGCAGAGAGACTTTCTGCTCGTCAAAGAGAAAGTCGTGCCACTCCTACATTCCTTTCCCAGTTTGGGAGATACTGACATCTAAAGAGAAATGTATCCTTTACACACAACCATACTGTTGAGATTTAATATAAATATATAGAATATTTTAATTACCAAAGAAATTGCTATAATTTAAGGCTGAGCGATAGAGTTATCAATTGGAGTCAGACAGAGAGACTGCCATGTTCAAGAGAAAACCATGCGGGCCACTTCGACTACGCATGCCTGCGCGAGGGTACAAGAAGGCTGAGGGGCCTCACCACGCTGGGCAATGCCACCATGGACGACGATGACATTCTCCAGACTCAATGATCGTGTATTACTTTATGTGAATTACATTCATTCTCGCCTCTGGCCCTCTTTATGAACATGCAGTGCAAGTGGTACAACACATCTCAGACTCGAGTCACATGTTGAACCATTCAACATTAAAATTTGGCACACCGGCGGGTCCTAACGGGGTTATTTATATATAATGGGCTGTCAAAGATAACGTGTTAACGCATGCGATTAATTTAATGTTTACCGCGTCAAGTTTTATTATTTATTATTTAATCTTTTCTATTATTGAAAATCACAGCATTTCTTTCAGTCCACTACCAGGACCGAGGCGTTATGCATTTACTGGACTAGTTTATTTTAATAATTCAAAGCTGAACAGTTAGTATTATGCACAAAGCATATTCATACAGTATTAATCATCCAGTATTAATTCAAAACATGGATTTAGTGCTCAGATTAGTCATTGGCTACATACTAATATATGATTCTTCATTGCTCTAGTTCTTGATGCTTGCTTTTATTTATTCTCAGGTATGTTTCTCTAAAATTGTTTCTTCTAAAATTGACTTCTCACTTGAAAATGGAGTATTGACTTTACTCTGAGATTGAATATGTTTTGCTTTTCTACTGGACAATCTTACATGGGATTTTGCGGCTGGAATAGAATATAAGCCACTGGAGACTATACTTCACCTCCTGGAGATTAACCTCCTAATACTGAAGACCACACGACATGCACCATAAACACTCGTTACACCATTTGTCATGCACTAAAAACACACATGCTCTCTCACCGCTGACACATATTCTCTGCTGGAGCTCATGGAGACTCACGTTCATCAACGTCCGCTAAACACCGGAGATAAGCCTTGTGCTAACACACACTACCTGATGACTGCTTTGTGTTTATGAAGCAAAACGGCAGAACTTCCTGTTTTCTGCTCCACAATTAAATTAGCCGGAGGAGGGATAGAGGAAAGTAAAGAAGGAAAATGTGAAAGATGAATGATATCATCTGTGATGATATCCTAGCTGTGATGTCTGACTTTGGCTTAACATTTAAAGAAAATATATTTAACAGGTTTTCCTTGAACTATAAAGGCTGGACATTTTTATTTTACTTTTATGTAAGTAGAAGAAAAGCAGTGTATAGTGAAAACATGCATGGAATTGATTAGCCCAATTGTTTTCACGTGACTTTAAATTTTTTCAACTTTTTAACTTCCTTTCATTTCCCACTTCGACTTCCAGAGTGACAATAATAATACGCTATTGTTCTTTTTCTGATTCTGGCAGTGCAGCATTCCGGACCATTCTTCCTGCCAGTGGCCGGTTCCTGACAGACGTGTGTGTGTTTTGCTTTGCTATGGGTTTATTTGACAAGACTCTGCAATGTTCCCGGGGTAGTTTCAAAGTGGATGTGAGTTATGAGATCTTGTTAATCTGGTTTCATTTGATAACAACCTGACATATTTGTTTAAGTTTACTCAGACCAGCTGTGCCTTCATCTATTTATTGATTTTAAAAAATCCAAACAGGGTTTCCCTTTTTAATTCCTGAATGATAGTGAAACAATGGTTTGGTTGTTCATGCAATGCAAATATATTCAAGTGCAAATGTTTTTCTCAAGTTTTGAAGCAGATTTCTGTTAAACTTCTATAGAAATGAAAAAGCCTAAACTGTGTCATCACTGATTTTGTCTGTCTATTTTACTGTTTATCATTTTGTCCTATTAATTTTGTCACAATAATTGTCAATTTTTCTATACCAACCTTGTGCCCAGTGGCGCTCAGAGACTAATTTACATGAGCATAAGGAACAAAACTATCTGCTCTCTCTCCCGATTGATGGTTGTTGGTGAAAGCAGTTTTTCCTCTATTCTCTTTTGAAAAAAAAATGGGCGTTAAAGTCAAAACGACAAAGTCGTCTCAGTCCACGCCTTTAGCAAAATGTAAATGTATTGTACTTAATTTCCATGGCAGTAATAAAGCAACTCAACTGAGCTGGATCCTCTTGTTTATAATACTGCTAAATTGTAGTGTTCAAACAGGCTGCTGTTTCCAGTGTGGCCGTTTGGTTTAATAATAGACAAAAATAATTCTGAAAAACAAATAGAAAAGAGATTGCATGAATTGATATCAAGCTACTGTATTTTGCTTTTAATCAAACTGTTTGGGTCGGTGTGCTTTGCTGACATTAGTGTGAGCTACGAATGAAATGACTAAAATTTAAAAAATGCTTTTCAACAGCCAACATTGTGACAATAACACAAAGTTTAAACTGTTATTTTTATTTTGAGAAATGCAATTTTTCCCCTGGAAACGCATTCTAGTGTGGCAGAAAATTGTGTGATGGCGGAAATCGTAAGAATTCAATAGGGTCTTACGTTCCCGTTGAGACTTACTGTACGACTTTTGGGACTCAGGGAGTTTTGAAAATGTGTTTCCCTAGACGACTGGTTACAGGGAAGCAAGAATATATAAAACCCTGTTAGAATAGTAATACTTTTAACAAAATAAAGATTCCTTGTTCATAATTCATACCAATTAAGCTTTGTCTTCATTCTAATATAGGTTATTAAATGACACAAAATGTCATTGCTGAGCGTCAAATTTTGACAAAATTCCAAGACGACGACAATGACTTTGTTCAGTTCTTATGGTCTTCAGGGCACCGGGTCGTCTCTAACCGGGGAACAATAAGCAGCTTTAACCAACACACTGAAACTGCAAAGCGAAAAAGGAAGAGGAAAGAACTTGGGCATCTGGTTCTTATTACGCTTCACCTCACTCAACTTTTCAACATTCGGCTTCAAATCATCTGTTTTCTTCAACTTCGAGTGCGCTGGCTTTCCAATTGTGTTTCATAAATGATGGTGAACCGTAGAATGAGAAATCAGAGACCTTTCTTTGTTGCAACATATATGAGAGATTTCTTTATTATATACAAAGCATTTTCTCTGCTCTCTCTTGTGTGTGCGCGTGTGTGGTCTTTTTTCTATTTCTATATGTGTGTGTGTGTGTGTGTGTGTGTGTGTGTGTGTGTGTGTGTATGTGTGTGTGTGTGTCTGTGCGTGCTCTCTGATAAACAGCCAGCAGCCTCATTAACCGTAAAGCAGAAGTGTCGTTTATTAACCTGAAGGGAAGTTTTTATTTAGTGAAATGCTAAGAAGAATGCATTTACCTGACACAACATCTGCTTATTAGCTCAGTATTCCACACCATTTAGTGCTGATGTACTGGAGATACGTGTGAACACACAGTCCGTCTTGAGTTATGTTCTACACAGTGTTCCACATAATGACTACGTTGTTTGTTTAAAATGACAAAATTGGGCGGCCTGATGCCAGAGTTTGTCGTTTGCTTTCCATGTTAAAGATTCCATTTGTTTTGTCAATCGCCTAACGTGTTCATTCAACAAAAAAACATTTCAATTAGTTGATCTGCGAGCGGATTTTCACTGGCAGGTGTGTGAGAAGATCAAATGGCCGTTTGAGGATCACGATCAGCGCAGAGATACTCACACAGAGGGGATGCTTTGATATATTAGAGCAGGGAAAGCAGAGGGAGGTAAAGTCAAGCTCAGTGTTCTTCAGACTCACTCACTCACACACACACTTTCTCTGACTCTGATCTGATTCTGTGGGATGTTTTCAGAGCCTACAGTCACATCCCTATAAACACAGCCTCGTCTCCTGCGGTGCCCGTCTGCTTTGACGTGCCTCCAGAAGAGGGTCTTCGTGGAGACAACACACATTGGGACACACACATATTTGTGCACATAGACATCTTTTAACTTAGCATGTGGCCTCAAGTATGTAAGTGGGATTTCTGTGGAACCCGAGTAGGTCTTGTTATACAGGTCTGCTACAGATTTACAATAAAGTCCCGGAAAACAGCCTGGAGAGGGAGAGCGAGCGCTGCTGGGGGAGCTGGAGGGCACAGCCAGATGATTAAGTGCCTGTAAGGTTTGCCACAGTCCACTGAACACACAAAATCCACACATACTCATAATGTACCAGCAGGTTTATAGGAGAGCCAGTTACTGACAGCTTGACTCTACCGAGTGTGGAAAACACAGGAAATGACAAAGCAGGGAAATCTATGGGAAAATCAAAGCCCATAATATGCAATGCAGGTCCCACAGTTCTAGAATGTGCTAGAAATGGAGAGGCCTTGGGTTCGAGTCTCATTGAAAAAAAATATACTACATGCACAACATGAAGCATCTGTCAAATATGGCAATTTTGTGTATGAACGCATGGTGTTGCTTTATGAACGTCATAAATTTTACTGTACATTTGAAACATCAAATAATATTTTTTTTCTAAAGACTGTATAAAGATGTCAGTTAATTTTTTTGTTGTTTAAAGAACATTTAAAGTGTGTGTGTGTGTGTGTGTGTGTGTGTGTGTGTGTGTGTGTGTGTGTGTGTGTGTGTGTGTGTGTGTGTATAAAAAAGTGAGACAGACAGATAGAGAGAGACGGACAGACCCAGAAAAAGTGCAAAAGCATTTGACAGCAAAACATTGAATTATTATAAGGTTGAAAATGGCACACCTCTTGGAAGTGTATTAAGTCCATTGCTTTTTAAATCAAGAATGATTACAAAAACCTTTTTGCAGTAAAAATAGTGAAAGCACTGTTTGCAGTGGACTGCCGTATAGATGAAAACATGGAATATGGAGTATGTGGCCAGGAAAGTGCAGGAAACTGTGGATAAGGTGGAGTTCCAACGATCTAGCTCTCACTGTCAGCTCCACCCTCGGAGATTTGACCGGTAGTGATAGCCAACTTTCCTGTGTCAGAGACAGAATCACCTTCACACCAAGGTTTCCAGAGAACAGGGGCCTGTTGGAGTTGTTCCCATACTGTCAGAACATCTCGTGAACTGACAAAAAAGGGACTGTCTTGGTTACTGGCTCAACCTCTGTTTCATAGCTAACCTTGCCACATCGGACTAGTCACTAGTAGTCTGATTTCCCAACTAGCTTCAATCAGCAAAGACACTGTGCATGGTGCGTACGTTCCTTTGTAGAATACGGATTCCGGTTTAAAGGTTACTGTATGCAATTCATGCAGACCCCGAACATTCGTTCATTGGCTTGTCTTGCGGATCAGATCATTCTGTTTCCCATACTGTCAGTTCAGAACATCTCGTTCCCTTTAGTCAGAGAAACCAAGATTATGCAAGCAGTCAAGACATTTTTCAGTTTTATCAGTAATTAAATTATTCATTCTTGACACCCGTCATCATGTTACGTATGTTACAGAAGATTTGAATATTGTGTACTTATTTTCTGTTCCCGGTCTGATTTATCATTTGTGATTTTGGAAGTTATTCGTCTACGAGGTATTCCATGAGGCTTGCTAGATCTCCTGTGTTTGGCTCTGGATCGGCACACACACCCTCCAGCACCAGCTGTGTCTGAGACATATGGAGAAAATTTAGGCACGTTGATAAAATAAAAGGAAAAATGTTTAAAAAAAACGTTTAAGTTAAACGCTGTCCTCGGGCAGGGTCGACCTCTTCTGGCTCACACTTCACAGAGACATAATAACAATGACCAAGAAATGGTTTTAAACACAACAAAACATGTTCAATTGTTTTCCAAAGTTTTTGTCTTATACGCAGTAGCATTATAAATTACGCTTTTGCCTTTTTAATGTACCAAATAACTGAACCAAAATGCTTGATTTAGAAGCATGTTCAACTTCTAATAAATTCAAGGTAACAAATAATTCATGTCATCTATTCTAGCTTAAACAAATGACATTATTTTTAGGTTTGCATCTGCAGGGCTCAGCTATTGTTGTTGCTCTAAACCTGAAGAAGGGATTTTCAGAAAAAAAAAAAAAAAAAAACTATGAAAACATGTTTATTTCTATGTGCTTTACTTAATTGAATTCTGAGGTTTAAGATGAACAAGATGTGTATGCAATGTTTTCTAGGTTTTCTTCAAAAGATGCTATTATCTGTCAAGTAAACAGTGTTGGTGATTGTCTACATACAATATAATGCTTTAGCTGTAAGTGGTAGAACAATACAACTTTAACAATTTACAACAGTTAACACACTGTCCGCTCACATCTTTGTCTCTAAAAATCATATTCATATGCAAAGAATGCAGCTTCGAAGATATAATTTTAAGGCCCAGTCCACCTTTTATCATAAGTGAGCTGTAGTAAATGTTAGGAGAGAACGGTCTTTTTAGATTTATTTCATTCTCACTCCATCAGTTTTGTTTTCTAGCCACTGACACATTTCTACTGCTGAATGATAATATGTATCTGCTACAGTACGTATTTATCTCATATATTTATCTCTTGTGAGCCAACGCGAAAATATTATGGATATTTAGTGCAAAAATGATTGAATGTTCTGTTTTGTAAAACTTGAGATTCAGAAACAGTAAGTCCGTTTAGGTCCTAATCCTGATAAGAGAAATGAAAAGCCCACAGCTGTTCAGATCAACAAGTGGGTGAATGAACTTTGAGAGTTAATGCCTTTTTTTAGTCTGTCTCTCGCTCTATCTGTGTGTGTGTTCGGGGTAGACAGAGAGACACACACACACACACACACACACACACACACCCACACGCGCACACACACAGGCTATATGTGGTACATCAGCAGGATGCAAAGATTATTTTACCACTGCAGGATTCCGGAACAATCCTGCTGGACTTTCATGCACTGGTGGGATAAAAGCATAAGCAAATCCCACTGCTCAGACTTACATTTCAATGCCTGGGAAACTCTTGTGTTTGGCCAACAGACTTCAGCTCAGGCTAAACTTTTAAAAATTCTTGAATATTTATTGGTGTTTTTACAATTCTTTTTTTACTACAAATATATGACAAGTTTTGTAATATTTTGTACTGAACACACACGCCGACTCCAAAAACACCAGAAACATGCATATCGTCAGCTCAGAGAGAAAAGCTCAAGAGAGACTGTGTGCAGACAGGAAAAACTCGAGACTGAATAGTGAGAAATTCTGGAAAACCACTAGGTAAAGTGAGGCTGCCTCAAAGGCACAAAAAGTTTCACCTTGAAGACTGAACTACTGACTCACTGATTGTCTGAACACTTGCTTTATTAATCTAGAACTTCAAAACGTAACATCGTGCTGACACAGCAGAACAAATAGTTTTTTTTTCTTTCTGCCTTTTCTGGCCCCTTCAAGGTTCATTCATAGAATCGTCTCCTGCTTTCACTTCTTGCACCACATGAAACGTGTTTAGTTTAGCACCATCTGTCAGCATTGGGGGATTCACAAGTGATAAATGCATGAAAACAGCCAGGCAGACGGAAGGACAGCAGAGATCCTGCAACATGAACATTAAGTATAGTAGAATTCCAATGCAATTATTACAACTTAATTGTAAGAATTATTTCTACACAAACATTTTCAATGCTGCTATATTTCCTACAAAAAGGAGAGCTCATTAAACATTATACAGAAATTATTCATGTTTTCAGTGTCTTTGTTGTTTCAATATCTTAAAGACAAATTCTTGCTTCTAAAACATTCCCATTTTGCCTGAATTATTTCATTTGATTATCCTTGTAATATGAAACTCATGGAGGCATTAGTCGAAGATCTCTCCTCGACGGCGAGACACCAGAACAAAAGACATAAATGGTTTAGACTGGTTAAAGAGACTTGTGTGGCCAGTTCCAAACATGTTTTTAAAACTGTTCTACTCTGAAGTGAAGGCGACAGCATACTTTGGGAATGGGCAGGGGCTCACCGTTGTTGTGTCCTCTGACCTTCACTGATGCAGATTTGGAGCTAACATGCCAGCGATGACACTGATACTATTTGACTGGTGTCGGTGGGTAAGTTCTCTGCCACCCTGGCTACCTGAAGTCCCAGGAGGATCCTGACATTTGCCCTGCCACTGTTTGCATGTGTCTCTTTAGTTGAGCACCCGTCCTGGACTTCTGCCTCTTTGCCAGTCCAGTGCCACCAGACAGATTTGCCCAGGCTACCCTGATCTCCAGCTTGTAAGTCAGTGGTTCTGGCCTTCAGGAACATGTATATCTTTCATGTCAGACATGACAGGCATTCGAGGTACTCAAATCCTTACTGTCCTGAATGTTTCCCGGCATTTGGGAATGCACTATATGCAGTGACATTCTCACTGAACATGGTGTTGGCAGGATACTATTTCTCCCTTCTGACATGTCGTTTTAATGTGTCAAATTCTCTCTAAGGCAGACCTATATTTCTTGCAGACCTTCGGCTGGCATATCAATGTTTTTCATCTACTTCAAGTATTCCACAGGCCATTCAGGCCTGATAAGACATCTTTTTCAGCATTTTCACTGATGAAGGAAGCCCTTTCTTCTGGACTCCAACAAGGGTTTGTAGTATATTCACATGAAGATCTTATTGAATAAATATAAAGAGCTTCTACTTTTAAGGATAACAATCAAGCCAAAAGTGAAAGTTTAAAGCAATATCCTCATATGTTCAGTGTGGCCAGCCGTGGTCAAAGTGACACATAGTAAAACTTTATAGGTGCAATGAGGCAGGTAATTGGTGTGTTAATTCCTCCACTAGCGATCAATGTAATCTAATGAAATTTCCACTGGTTTTCTTTTACATCCTGAAGGTCAAGAGGCAAATGCTTGTTTGGATAAGAACTGCTTTAAAGAGCATGAGAAAATCCTGTCGGAGAGCGAGCACGGCTGTGCTCAACTTGGCTAGAAGAAAAATCAAGGAATTGAATTTCAAGTTTGACTCAACTAAAAGTTAACAAGTTTTTCTTGTCAACACACTGAAAAACTACCAGTGCAATCCCGAATCACAGAAAGTCAAAGCTAAAATGTAAAAGTGCTGAAAATGTCTGACTGGTAGTAAAAATGTGTTCTATGTCAAAAATATTTTGAGTGATCATTTGAGAGGAGTTGAAAGATTCCTGTTTAGAAGACACAAGGCTTTGCATATGTATGGCAACTTTGAATTCCATTATTTGTATTTTTATAATACTTTTTATATAATACTTTTTTTCAGTTTTCAACACTGTAAAAATTATATATACTACGGTATATATACTTTAAATAGCAGCAGTTTAGTTTATTTTATTTGTTTTTTCGAAAAAATGTACAAAAATATTTTATCTTTACTTCATTACTACTTTTTACATTAACTGTTACGTTATAACAAGGATACATTAAAGTGATGTATATGTTTAAATAATGATATATGTTTAAATAATGTAACAACCGTGTTACCATCAATGTGTCTACTGCTCTTCAGAATGAGGTTGAGGTGTATTTCACTCTGTTTAAATCACTGACTATGTGAGATTGTTGTTCTCTGGCTGTTAAAGGTCTTAATATAAATTATTATCTATTTGAGTGGAATCTCATTGTGAGAAAATATATGAAAATGTTGTTTTTTTATTTTTACCAAGAATCTTTTTAAAATTAGTGCAGGTTACAAATAGCATAACATATAAAAAAGTTACCTCAACTTAATAAAAATCGGTTTATCAGAGTAATTTTAGAACCATTAGTTAGCTCAACTTGATTTTGTTGCTTTTGTTTTACATGAAATGAGAGCGTTTATAATACTTGAAAAAGGCTAGAAGTTAATTCAACTTAAAAGTTGATAGTCTGTTCAATCAACTTTAGATAAAAAGTAGATAAAAAAATAGTCTGTCACTATTATTAATTCCGCTTCATTTTATGACTGTCAGGTCGAGGAGCTGCGTCCTGCTCCACCGCTGCATTCTGTTGAGCAGAGTTTTCCCAATACACAACACTAGGGGGAGACAAGCTTCATCCTCTCTTCCCACGTCTTCTACCCATTATAAAGAGATTATACATTGTTTATTCGAATCATAACATTTACTTAAACGACTTAAGGCATATTTTAGGAACATAATTAAAGACAATATTAACCTATAATTCTAGCAAATATGTGTCGCTGTTTAATTACAGTAAAACCTAGTTCAAGTCATAATACAAGTTAAAGTTGAATTGATTTTAATCAAACGAGATCTTGCAAAATGTAAGAAAAACTCGACTGGTTGAAAATTCAATGAATATAAAGCGTTTCCTCTTGTGGTTTGTCTGAGCTCCACGAAGTCCAAGCGCAGAACTGATCTCTTTCATCTCAAACTTCATAAAATCTCTCCGTTTTTATAAACAAGGTCAGGAACAGAAAACGCTCTGAAAAAAATCAAAAGGGGAAAAGACGCCTGTTAAAATGCTTGGGATAGTTTTCACTGCTTAAGATTAAAAAACACACTCGACCAAAAGCCACATTCTGTGGAAAACTTTTCAACAGTAAAGAAATCAAGCATCTGTTAAAGAAAATCCCATAGAAATGGAGTCATGCTATTTTTAAAATAAAACAAGCAATCAATCAAACAAACAAACAACCTAAACCAGTTGTTAAATAACTTAGTGAAGAAATTAAATGTCAATTGTTCTTTTAACGTGTCAATTGTTTATTATTTCTTAATGTGTTTTTTTTTCTTTTTAGGGATTTCAAATGTGTTTGAGACCATTACAATGCGTATTTAATTGTATGCTTAAATACTCGCATTACACTACCA
>CM051495.1:18494635-18514642 GCA_028031935.1 Paedocypris micromegethes | reverse complement strand
CACACACACACACACAGTCTTTTACGCCATGCGTAAAAAAAGAAATATGTAATGATGTTTTAAGAAATGATAAAGGTTTCTTTTAAGAAGTAATGGTGCATTTTTTAACTCAAAATATCATTGTGTCTTTTTTTATTGTTCATGTAGCTGGTTTTGCATTGAGATTAAAGCCCCAAATAAAAACAGGTAAAATAATTCCCTTTTCTTGTATAAGGAAAAACACAATCTCCTGTTCAATCCAAGTCAGCCCATCAGGCTCAGATTGCGCTGCCCTAGTTTGTTTTTCAGAACTTGTAAAGAAGCTGAAGGACATGAGTGTAAGAGCGAGATAGGGGTGTGAAAGGAGTGAGCGGCTGTGGAGTAGCGTTGGTACGGGTGTGAAGCAGATATATCTCCCGATTAGGGCTGGATGGAGGCGCCACTGTTTGTCATTCTGGATCCCTGCAGTTCAAAGCTCAGATAAAAAGTGTTGACAAGATAGAGACGACCGATGTCGGTGTGTCAGCTTCTTGTGGTTTGACTTAAGAGTTCTGATTTCGTTTAGCAAATCACTTGTACTGTAAAGAGTGAAATACACATACACATTTCCCAAACAAGTGTAGATGGTTTATTTGCACATTGTTTGTGTTTGATATTTTTTGTTTGTGTTTGAAGTCTTTTGTTCTCTTGGTCTTCTCTCTTTTTTTTTTTTTATCACACCTGCTTTTGTGATATCGATTTAATGGTTTTTGAACATCTGCCTCAGTCTCTTGGTGCTAATAATGATCAAACCAGGGAAATTTTCTAGTAAAAGCACTAACCTGATCTCTTCTGCTTCCAGTCTGCCTTTAACATTTACACAAATCTTCTTTCAATTCAGAACATGCCAGATCCAATTACCCGCTTGACCACGGAAAAAGGACAGAGCAGGAAAGGTTAACAAACAAAAAAGACCCATAGAAACTAATTGGTCCAAAAATTAGTCACAACACTGACCAGCACAACAATCATGTTTGCAATTGTAAGATTTGGCTTGATTATTAATACCTATTTCTTTTCATCAACAATACAAAGACAAAAAACTGTTTTGGTCATGATCCATATCAAATCAAGTTATCAATAGAGCAGGATTCAAATATTGTCATACGAGGCAAAGCGGCACCAAAGAGACAGAGAGAGAGACAGTTTGACTAGAAGAAGGAACTTGATTCATATATGACTTCTTATATGACTTCTTAATTTCTACCTTTTGTTGAGCACTTGTCTTATAAGTATTTTTGTTATTGTTGTGTCTGTCAGTTCAAAGAAACCGACTGTATGACATTGAAGATGCTCAGGTATTTGTTAGTGGGCAAGCATTCAAAACCAGCTGGGCTTCAGATCATGAGGACCATTTACAGTATCTGAAACCATCTGACAACCGACATCAGAGTAGCAGAGCTGACATCATCATTGAAGTTTCAAAAAACAGGGTCCACATCCTCGCCCCAGCGTTCCGTCATCTTCTGATTTACTCATACTCTATTCTTATGTTCCTTTTCCACTAAATTTGAAAAACCAGAGCAAGTCCTGGAGTCACTTTGTTTGACATGTCCAGTCTGTGGCTCCACAGTCCAGCAGCATGTGCAGGGATGCAGTGTTCTCTCTGTGTTTCTTAAACAGGTATAAGGTCCTTGTAGAAGTCGACTGACTTGCAGAAGCGCACTACGTATTTTAAAGTCCGTTAAAATGGTTCAGTCCAGTCATTTGTTTAATAGTAATGTCAGCGGCATTTTGCCAGACCAATTACCACCAACTACTCTACTAACTACAGTTGTCATGTTTGCTGAAAGCCACAAAAAGAAATAAATGGCTTGGGCCCAGTCATCGTTGCTTGCAGCCTTTGTAGATTTTAGGGAAAGAGAGAATAATGAAAGACGGACAAACTATATATAGGACAAAATGATGAGATGACTTTATGTAGAATGTCCATGTATTGAGAGAATGATGAGTTAATGATTTGATAGATTAAAGCAGATGGATGGATTATTGCAGAACAAATTGATCAACAGACAGATAAATGATAAAGGACTTCTTTTTATTTGATCAATATGTTTATTAGCCTACTCGTTTGCTAATGTTAAAGTAATAGAAGCGTAATTGTACTTTGAGCCAGAAATCCTGTGGGTGCGTGTCAAACTAGCTCATTTGAGTTTGGTTTGTTTAACTAGTTTAAGTGTGATGGAACAGATGGGAAGAGAATGTAAGTGTGTAATCCTGATATTGAACACACACACACACTCGGCTGTACAGTTACAGTGTTACTGTCGTCCTGCGGGAGGCTTCATGTGTGACCGCATCTCCTCGCTCTGGATTACGGCTCATTTACATGTAAAGCGCTTGACTCCGCTGCATACAGAGCGCAGAATTACAATGGAGTGGTGATGCCTGCTGTGCACAGTGCTCTTAGATTCAGAGAAGTATGATTACTGGAATGTAACTGTATTTGTTACATTTATATACAGCAGCTAGAGGTCAGTTTTCCTCATTGTGTTGCTTGTGTTGGTTCACCTGATAAACGCTTGTTCGGTAAGAAATCTGCAAATAAATATAAAACATAATTGGAAGTACACTAGTTGCATTACAAATTGATAGTAGCCTCTTCCATATGACCTTCTCATAATAAAAAAGAACGCACAAGAGGAAGTAGATAGATTTATTCATGAGGACTGATGTCCGATCAGATGGACAGAGAGACACTATGAAGTCTCCTACATGCTCTACCCCGTCATCGCTCTCTTTCTCCTCACTTATTCTCAATATTCTCATATTGGCAGATTTGCTCACATACACACACACACACACACACACACACACGCGCATGTACACAGGCAGGCAGGCAGACACTCACACACACACACACACACACACACACACACTCCCTCTACTTCCAGCTAACTCAAGGTCACTCTCACAGATCACGCGACCACACAGACTGATGTCATGCTTAGTCTTGTGTGTGTGTGTGTGTGTGTGCGTGTGCATGCGCGTGTGTGTGTGTGTGTGTGTGTAAATGTGTGAATATGTGAACATGTTTCCTGACATTTATCATTTGCTTACAAATGATACAAAGTGAGAGTCACAAGTTACAATGTGTACCGGAAAGCTAATTGTTCAAATTTGAATGTAGAAACGAATTAAATGTATTAATACCTATATCCAACTAGCCATAAATTCATCCAATACATTTGGAAAAAAATGGACACACCCCCTACGTCAGTGGCCATCCAATCTGAAAGCAGGACACACAGACCATCACTCTTACAGTTGGAAACCCAGGGAGAAGCAAGCAAGCAATCTCTCTCTCTCTCTCTGACATAGTTTTATTCTCTAGTTGAACTTCTCCCTTCTATTGAGATTGATGGTGTGCTGTGCTATAAATGACAGTGCTAAGTCTGGCCCAGCATTAAGAGGGCTGTGTGGGGGGCTGCGTATGATGGTCTACTCCAGTGTGTCACTCACTATACCGTGTGTGAAAGACAAAAGAGTCACACGCTGTTTAAAACTAAAACTTTTCAGTGTGATTGAAAATAATTTTTTTTTATCTCAGAGTGATAATAAAAGTTTGGTTTGATTCTGATTAGTAAGAAAACAAACCACATTGAATGTCATTGAATTAAATGCAAGTTCTTTAGATGAAAGCATCTGCTCAAGGCATTAACGGAAAAGCAGTGACAGATTCTAGTGGAGGTTTTAATTCAGAACTTGGTCCCAGTGTTTGATGAAGGAACGTCCCAGGCTCTAAAACATGGTGAAGCCATTAATCAGATGGATAAGGTTTGATGACAGAGATTAAATGTTTGTAAGAGACACCAGTCAGCATCGGATTACTGCAACTGTCATCAAATACCCCCAAGACCATTAACAGGTCACGCAGACCCCCGAGGATCCCCCCTCCTCACCCAACCCCCACACAAACACTCACACTCACCACAGGTGCTCACACCAGAACATCCACAAAATGTCTGGAGAAACACACGCACTGTCACTCCATTCCCCAGAATCCCTTGTGTTATGTCACATGTCTCATCGCTCATTCACAGCTGCCTGTCAACAGTGTTTGTGCTTATATCCCCGTGGTTTTCCTTCAGTGTAGGAGATTGTTTAACTTTCACCTCCATGTTCATTACAAGTTGAAGAGCAAAAAGACTCTCTGCTGGTTTATTGACGCACACACACACACACACACACACACACACACACACGCGCACACACACACACACACACACACACACACACACACACACTTGTTGAAAACATTTTTGCAAAAGCACTTGAGATGTGATTAATGGAAGTTCCAGCTAATTTTCTGAATTACATATCAGTTATCATTATCACACTGTAAAAACTAAATTCTCCCTATTAATCTATTCTCAAAGTCGGATTAGTAGGCAAGGTCAGGAGCCTACCCATGTGATTCTCGAAGCAATCGAGTATGCCACGCGCATTGCCCTCTGCTGAAATACAGGCAGCTATGAATAAGTCAACTTTGCTCTTGGGAAAATTCACTAGCGGCTGCAGGTTCACATTCCACCCAAAGGGAGGCAATCCGTGGAGAGTGTAAGATTGATAGTGAGTGTAAGATGAAGAGTTTTTCGACCTAGCGAGCCTGGGAGGTGCGGTTCATGTGAGGATCCTTCATGTGAGGGTTTGCACAACCTTGCTTGTTCACCCTGAGAGACCCTTGCACCATAGATCTTGGTTAGTTACAGATCTGTGGTGGTGAGTGAACTACTGGTGAAGTGTTTGGCATAGCACAGCTGGCAGCCCTGCGTATGTCTGTGAGAGAGATTCCTCTTGATGCTGCCTGTTAGAAGGCAAGAAGGTCTATCAAAAAATAAATAGGCATGGTCTTGAAGGGTTTTTCCTGGTAGCACCTCTTAGTAACTTGACCACTGGGTTATGCTGTCTGATCACTTTCACTTTGATAGGGCAGTTACTCCTTTATAGACAATACTCGGCTGGTGATTTCGGCCAGCGACAGGCCACAGCATCTTTGTGGAGTGGGAACTTGGTAAATGCAAACAATAGTGATCAGAGGGATGATTCTTCCGGGCACTGAGATCAATCTGGGTCTCACCAAAAGCGTCTCATATTTAATTCAAAACCGTCAGATGTTTTGAGGGCATAGAGAAGATGTGTACGGCGCTACTTTAGGCTTGAATGTTAATCGTTTGTACAAAATGAATTTAAACAGGAAGAGTGTGTACGGAATATATCCTGATGGTGGCTGTCAGCATCTGGACTTAATGTAATGTGTCTCCAGGACTCTAGATGGCACTGGTCCTAATTTTCTTTCTAGAATTTTGAAGCAGGTGTATCTCATTAAGATTGTGTATATAAGGAGCATGTCTTCCTTTTTTCTTTACTTGGTTTTTGCAAGTGGTCAGGTGACGTGTTGTGATCTTCCTGGGTGAAGTACTGTTTGTTTCTTTGATAATTATTAATAAGATATTATTAATAATAACAACAACAATAATGATTTATTTTTATTTATAACGCATTTTTCTAACAAAATATTAATCTCAAGCTCTACATTCTAGGTCACTGTACAAAAATCTAGACCGAAATACTATAGAACTACACAATACAAACACAAGGGGAGAAGCTACACGGGAAGACCACTGTGAGAAGATGAGTCCCAACATGACACAAAGACCCGGGGACAGACTGAGTCTCTTGGTGGAACGTCCTGACCACCTCCAGGCTCCTGGCAGGCAAACAGAGTCCAAACCGGATCAACAGTGAGATCCTGCACTCGCCTTCCTGGCTCGGCCTGCCGACGACTGGAGAACCAAAACAAGCTAATGCGTATCCAGTGACTGCGGGAGCTACGTAAATGCATAAAAGTGATTTATTTTTTTATCGTTCTTCCAGCCTGTTAAAGTTTAAAAGCCAAATACATGTAATGTATTGATGTCTGATTTGTGTGCAGTTACATCTTTCAAAATCCAGAGTTAATTAGATTTATACATTATAAAAAATGTTTTTATTCATTTTTAGTTCTAATTATAATCAAGCTGTTTTAACAGCCAAAAAAGTGTTGTGCCTGATAAGTGATAGTCTTTAAAAAGTTTAGAAACCGTTAATCAAAACTGCTTTGGTCTCTCGAGGGTGGTCTTTCTACATATGAATCTGTCCGTCTTTCCAGTCTGTCTCTCTTTCATTACATTTGTCTGTCTCTCTGTCATTCCTTTCGTCTGTCTGTTTTTATGTCAGTCTGTCTGTCTGATTGTCCGTTAATATCAATGACCAGACACTGACCTCAGACATCGAGTGTTAATGTCTTGTGCTCTAGTGAGTGTAACATGAGTCTCCCACACACGTGCACACTCACACACCCACACAGCGTTTGTAACAGGTGTTTCACGAAAGACTCTTGTAGAGCTGGAGCTGAAGATCTAGTAACAGTTAATCGGCAAAACAAGAGCACGTGAAACTGCACAACTGAGCTTCACCGTCACACTGTGGCACACACAATTGTTGTTCCGTATTTGTTAAATCAGACGCTGCAGTAAAACTGACATGTAATTATTCCATGCCACTTCTTAAAGAGGCGTGAGTAAACAGAGAAACGATACTGTTGCCTGTGTGACGCCGTTGTGTGTGTGTGTGTGTATGTGTTTAGGAACTGGTCTCAGGCTCAGCACTGAATGACTGGTCTGGATTGGGAAATAGTGATTGCCTCTCTGGGTTGTGAAGGCTGATCTTCTGGTGAGACCCTGCGGTATTTTTCATTTGTCTGGCATTTGGAGGCTCTGAGCCAAACACAAAGGCAGAGACCAGTGCGCGTCCTTACGTCAACCACACAAATCAGAAGCTCCAAACCGTGTTTTGAATTGTATTTATAAAAAACTATTTTAGAATACAGAAGCGGATGTAGATGTGTCTCACAAACCCAAAAACATTGACTGTAGTTGAAAGCAAGGTTCTGCACTTCTGGTTCTGCTCCAGTTAGTCCTGCACATCCAACGCTTCTGACAAAATGATCATGAACGATGAGAGAATGTGTTAATAAATTTCTTTTATTGTACCACTTTCAGATGAAGCGTGTTCTCTGTTACTATTGCTGTCTGGAGCAGTCTAATGGTAATCAAGTCTTTCCCTCTGCCTCGGGTGCCAACATCTCTTCTGTTGACTAGCATGTCCGGGATCGAGAAGGTCAGGTGTCAAACTCCTATTTTAGGCCATTAACTCAAGCAGAGCAGCTCAGACATAACAGACAGCTCAAAATACTTCCACCTGTTTCTTTTCTTTTTTATTACATTAATAAAGCAATGTTGACTTGACAAGGCCTTGAAGTCCAGTGGCCAACAACCACCAGTCATAGAGAGCAACCTCAGGTTTCACCCACTTTTAAATCCACCAGCGTCTCAGATCAACTCATGTGGGCCATTACCTGAGAGGAAGGGCTAGTCAGACTCAAAGTCCGCGAGTCGAAGAGGTTCTGTTGACTGCTGAGCATGTGTAGACCGTCCACGGCTAGAAGCTGCCTGTCTGTCAGGGTCCCGCTCGGTGGTGAGCCCAGGAAGGAGCTCTGTGTGGCAGCCACCTTTTCAGGGCTGGAGGCCAAGCGTGGAGAAGTGGAGAAGTTGTAGCCGTAGAGTCCGTACGGACTGTGCAAGCACAAGCTGTTATACGATCCCTGTGAGCTCTGATTGGTGGGAAAGGGGTTTGGAGCGTGGCTAGGCATTAGGTACTGCAGCTGGGAGGGTGAGCTGGGCACGCTGTTGATCTGGAGTGGCAGACCGGGTCGCCCGCAGGAGAAACCTTCACTTTCTGTGTTACTCACATACGCAGATCCTCTGGAGGGGGAGAAAGTGTCCGGCGTGGGGCCAGCAAGTCGGCTGTAGGCTTCGACGGAAAGGGGTGGAGCATAACGATGGAGAGGGTGGCTGGTTCGGCTGCAGGTGGAGTGGTCGCACACGGGTCCCGCCCCGGGAACTAAGTGGAATGTTGGGGAGGAAGTCGTGGACAGCAGATGCGCGTGAGCAGCGGAGCCGACGACACTGGGAAACGAGGATGCTCCTGTAAGAGACAATCACTGTCATTAATGCACATTAGAGTCCCTGGGCAGCAGACAAACTCAGCTATGAAGAAGAAAAGAGCTGGAGGTGATTATATAAGACCAATGAGTCAACCCAAAATTCAGACCGAATCAACCGATCAATGTCCAAAGCAGCTAATGTCTGAACCACAGCTGGATATTTCACAGGCCATATGATATTTGAAAACCATAATATGTTTGAATAACACTTTTTAAAAAAAGTCTAGTTGATGAAATGTGAAAATAAAATAAAGAATTGAGCTGACTCACTATCCGATGCTGATTATTAGTGGAACGCCTGCAGTTGTTCTTCAGAAACCAGTTTCAGACCATTTGGGTCGATATTTGTCACGGTGATTCACAGACAGAACGAAGATGTTGGTATGTAATGACGGAACGTGAGGTTTGGCTCTTCATCATGAAGAACGTTTGTGTGTGCATCACAGACGCCGCCGTCAAACTCTGTCTTTCCTTTTGTAAATTTAGAAATGACTGGCAACCGTTCAGAAACAATCTGGCAGAGATTTTTCTGTAAATTTGATCTTCAGGGATGTCTGAAGGTCGTCTCTAGTCAAAGGTTTTTCTAATTTAAAAAAGAATCTTTGTTCTTACAAAATAATTACGTGAATTTAGAAATCCCAACCAACACCTTCACGGTACGGACTGTTTTTACGTTTTAGATTAGCTTTTATTTTTTCCATTTAAATATTTCTTTTTATGGACTTTGCTGTTATTAAACATGTTATCCTACTTAGAGATTGATAGTTGAAGATTTTTTTCTGAATATTCTGATCTTCTTTTTACAACACATATCAAACACTTTGGCAAAGTGTCTTCTATGGTCACCATGTTTGGTGATTCCTGTGATGTCATCAAACGTCAGTGTTCTCAGCGTGGGCCGCCAAAACGCGTAGGACTCCACCAGCGCCTCCAGCCCCACCCTGCACAGCACAATCACACACACACACACACACACACACACACACACACACACAATTGTTCACTTCAGCTTTCAAACCCAAAAAGTTTCCAAGATGGACTCCGGTTCCGCAGCTGCTCATTCTTTATCAGTCTATATTCCGCCAGTAAAGCAGAGCAGGTAATGAAGAACATAAAGTATGTGTGTGTGTGTGTGTGTGTGTGTCAGCCAGGCTGTAATTATTTTCACATAGGTTTAACGTGGGGA
Organism: Paedocypris micromegethes; assembly: GCA_028031935.1. Lineage (NCBI taxonomy): Eukaryota > Metazoa > Chordata > Actinopteri > Cypriniformes > Paedocypris > Paedocypris micromegethes. The sequence continues at coordinate 18,505,391 of CM051495.1, read as the reverse complement.
TCAGTCATGGAGTGCAGGAAGCCACAGTTAAAGCTTTACGAGGAGAGAGAAAGAGAGAGAGAGGGAGGGAGTGTTCTGGAGGTAATGGTGTTTGGTCGGCCTCGTTAGCGGGACACGGCCCCACCCCCTCCACATTAGCGCACGGGTGATAATTCAGACAAGATGCCTGGACCTGTTAGGGCCGCGCTTCCTCAGCCGCTCAAGCCCCAGAACCGCTTTTCTCTCGCCGCCTTCCTGCTTCTTGCCGAAGTATTTACTTTCGGCTGTGTCGTTGCGAGTGAAACATATTTCCCTTGAAATGTTCTGCTTTTGGAGTGGGACTGGAATGTTGAGGTTTTTCATGTAGATAAACTTCTCCTATTCTCTAGAAGCTTCTTTTCTTAATGTCGAAAAGTGAAAGATTGCGTGTAAATGTTTATTTTCTGAAGACTACAAATAGGTGTAGGAGAAATTCAAATTCCTTGGTGGTAAACTTAGCTAATGAATCCATTGCTAGTTGTGAGCATTGTGAGCGCGTGTGAGTCAAATCAAGTCTGTCTGTGGAGTGAACTGAGTCTCAAATTGTTGTACCTGTTTCTTCCGGAGTCACGAAAGCCTTTAGCAAAAGGATTTCTGTCGATTTTCAGCCGAGTTATCTGTGAAGAAACCTTCAGTAAGTCACTTTATCCAGAGCAGAACTCAGAGCACTACAGCTTTAGCCGCTAACATTAGTGGCCACGTCTAGGCGTAAGCTGAGTTTATAAACTCATCTAATAACGTGTCGTCATTACAAACTTTTGTGCCATAAAATTCTCAAATATCATGATGAATACCTCAAAATAAGACACTTCTAAAAACTACAAGTGATGAAAAGTGTGAAAGTAATTCTAGGATCTACTGCAAACGCCAGTTATGTCTCTGAAGAAGTGACGTTGTTTCTCAGTGTGTGTGTATGTGTGTGTGTGTGTGTGTGTATGTGTGTGTATAAATGTGTGAGTGTATGTGTGCTGGGTCTGACTGTCTGTGTGTGTGTATGTGTGTGTGTCTGGCACATGCGTGAAGCTTGTGTAAAAGGTTTACACAAACGCGGCAAATAATTTATCAGCTGAAAATGTCATTTTAAAACATTTTAAATCATATTGATATCAGGGGAGATCAAACGAGGCAAGCGGGACCAACCTGTTGGTTCTGATAGGCCGTGACGGTGGTGAAGACGGTCTCCGGGAAGCTAAAGGCGGCGACTCCGTCACCCGCGGGAAGGGGCTTCAGCGGCGACAGCTCCTCCACACACTCCCTGAGCACCACGTGTACGCGCGGCTGGTACTTATGCATGGAGTGTAGAATGATCTGGAAAACATTACATTGTGCATCCGTGTTTAGAGAAGGAAACAGAGGAATTACCAGAGCAGTTTCCTACCTCAATAAAAGCTCACATGCCCTGATTTTCAAAGAGCAAGACGAACTTTAACAGCCTCACCCTGGGGAAGCTTCAATTGAGTCTGTTTACAGCCCTCCACATTACAAAATTCTCGGCTTTTAAAATAATACAGCAAAACAAAAGGGCGTGTGCGCTCCTGCAGGTCACTCTTGCAGGCTGCTCGAATTTGCTCAGACTTTCAGAGAAAAAGTCGACATTTCAGTAAAATTTTGAGATAATTTATATACTAATTCGATAATATAATATGGGTAAAATATTAGAGTCAAACTGTGATCAAAACTAGAAGAAGTTAAGAATGTTTTGTCAGTTTTATTTATCTCACATTTTCCGAAATGCAAAGACATCTGAATAAATTTGTTCAACAGATCAGCTTAAACATCTACAGCAAGACATTACATATTAATCATTTAAATTCACCTCTTCCCCTCCCAAAAACTGTCTTGCTGTTTTAATGCTCGAAAAGGTGCATTCAAACGTGCTGAACATGGTTCATTACTCTAATAATTACGGGAATAAACATGTGGTCCAGTAAAAGCAGACTAAAGGGAAACACGCAGCACTTTTATGTCCATGTGTAGAAGTAAAAACACAGTGACAAAAACAAAAGGCTGGGAAAGGAAGTTTCCTTACATGGCCCTGGTCGTCGAGCTCATTGTTGGTCAGTTTCAGCTTGTCGAAGCTTATTACTTGGCGCATCCACGTCTCACCAGACGCGGGCGAGTCGGGGTGAATGTAGACGCGCGGCGGGACCGGGGAGTCGGCGTTGCCCGCCACCATCCACTTGGAGCTGTGGTACACGTACCTGAAAACACACGGGTGGCCTTCAGAAGCAGATTTGCGCAAAATGTTTGAATGCGCCGCCAAAAGCAGATTTGTTTTGACTGCTGCCGGATCGTGACATTGGGGTCCCGGGGTCACGCGCCCAAAAGGACGGACAGCTCGGGACGCCATTTGTGGAGGCGTTTAGCTCCAAACAAACAAGCAGATCCGGGTGCGGAAGATATTAACTGCGCGACCGTTAATCCGTCACAGATCGTTTAATGCGCTTACCTATAACGCTTGTTGTCGACAGGAACAACGTCCATAGCGACATAATACTGTTGGTGAGGATCGAGGCCAGCGATCTTCACGCGCATTGCGGGAAACATACGCCTGCAAAAACAAAAGGCACGAGTAAAAAGTGAAATATTTAATGTGAAATGTTCATTTTTGTATTAAAAAAGACTTTACATGCTCAAGCCCATTTCACAAAGCGCTTACGACCGTGCGCGCGACCACATATACTTTATGAAATTAAATTAACAAGTTCATAAAGTTGCTGTTATCCCCCACGTTTTAAAAAACGGTTTGGAGATCAGTTATATATGTGTAACTTTTCTTTTTTTAATTAATACGGGTTTGTTGCGGAATTTGATATGGCTTTTTACGCCACGTGTAGGGAAGTTGGTTCTGTGTTTGGGCGTTTGTGTGATGCACCTGCCGGCTTTGGTGATGATCATTTCAGTTCCGATGTCGTGAAATCGCTTCCACAAATCTGATCCTTGCAGGTCCACGCGCATCTCCTCGCTGGAGCTCGTGCACGTCTGCACGTGAAACGGGTCATTCTGCGATATTTCCGACAACACGTCTTCAGATTCCGCTGAAAAATGTAGCAAAGTTATCAACACTGTGTCAGCGCTTACAAAAGCCTGACCGGGTGCAACAATACGTGATTTGCAAATGATTAATAAACTGCTTATAGTAAAATAATTAATATTTTGATAATAAAGTTATAAATACAACAGAACGGGAATATTAATATAATTTACAAAAATCGCTGATGAAAGTATAATCTAAATTATGTCGATCCACGGTTTATTTATATTTCGATTGTACGTAAAGTTTCTGGCTTTGCGTTTGCTGCTAACATTAATGCAATCGTTATTACGGTGTACATACTGTCGATTCAAGCGAAACGACCAAATAGACAAACTCTTAAATATAAATTTCTATTAACAAGCCTTAGACACATTTAATACAAGCATTGACATTTAAAATACAGACCTTTAAAGGATTGTACATCTTTTAAAAATATTTTTATATGTAAGACTGAAGTTCTATTCGATATATCGACAATTACTATTGTAGCGTTTGTCACACTAATTTAAAAAATGTTTTTTCTTACAGAAATTAGATTTTTATATATTACATTTGATCCACTTAAATAAAACGACTGCAAAATGTATAATTTGTTGTTCAACAGCAGCAAATGCGGACATGTAAAAATATACAGCAAGGTTAACCCAGACTTGGATTTTGTAAATTCAGAAATTTGTTACAATAAATGTCCCCGTTTTACAAGATTGTCTGTAACATTTTCATGCTTTTATTTCTTCCTTTTTCATATATTTATTTATAGATCTTTTAGCGTTCGTGTGCACTTACGGGACTCGTCGCTTTCGCAATCGATCTCGAAACTCCGATGACACGTTCCCCAGTTCTTGGCGTTCGGGTTCGGAATCTCCGTGAGCTCTTCAGAACTTTTCTCCGTGTCGTTCTCCAGTTTTCTTTTCTTCTCAGAACCAATAAGTGCTTCCACCGAAAACGCGTGCGCTTTCAGACTCATGGCGCACGGAGATCGACGCTTCTCAGCCATAGTTCCAAGCTGAAGAAAGTTCGCTGGAGAGCATTAGTCTAGCATTTCTTATTAGTCAGCACAGTCCGGTTCAGTAGCTACGAGACGACAGGACAAACACAAACTTTCAGAGAAATCGGATCTGTCAAAGCGCACAGACGCCGACGCAGTGACCGGAATCCGACAAAGTGCAAGTAACGGGCCGAGTGGGCGGGGCTGTGACACATCAGTCACCGGTGGGCACGCGGGAATCGCCCCTCCCGTGGACGGGTCTCTGCTGGATGAATCATCCCGAGCCCGGAGAGCTTCAGTCACGCTCGCGGCATTGCGATCATTGTCACACTGCAGCTGCACATGCTCCGCGCGCCTCCACATTACCGCCCCGCTGCCGCTGTCAGCCAATCACGGAGTCATTTTCGAACCGTAATGCGGAGTGAGACAGGTCGGAATAACCTGTGAGACTTTCTAAACGCAATTCCCCAAAAAGCAGTATTTTTCCTGCAACACTCCACGTTTCCGTGTGCTATAAATATTGGTGTTTTATTGTTTGTTTAACAATAGTCAGAGTGGATTTGGTTTGTACACGCAAATCTTTTTTTCGAATTGTTTTACAATATAACGAGAACATCATATATATGTGTGTGTGTGTGTGTGTGTGTGTGTGTGTGTGTGTGTGTGTGTGTGTGTATATACATAACTTGTAACTCTTTCATTTTTTTAGATATAATTACCGGTGTAAAATTATCGAACTATTAAATTGTCATTTTGTTGTTTAGTAGATTTTTTTTAGTCTCCGTTAATCTCTCCGTTTAACATCAATATTGTGCAAAACCTCTCGATGATGTTGCATTTGCGTATTGCCGTGGCGCACATAACAGTCTTATCCATGACCGAATTGCCGAACATATATTTAATAACAGTGATGATAATAATAATATTTACAGCAACAACAATAATCGTAATAGTAATAATTCTATCCAAACACTATATGTTTGCTAATTTATGATTTAGAAATGATTAGACTTATGATTAGAAACATTTCGTTAAAATCGAATTTTAGTTAATAAAAATGTGTTATTCATTATGGCGAAATCGTAAGGATTTTTTGATTGATTGATATTATGTGAATGATATAATATATTAATAGAAAACTAATTATGTAACATGTTTAAATAATTGTGCCCGTGTGTGTGTGTGTGTGTGTGTGTGTGTGTGTGTGTGTGTGTGTGTGTGTGTGTGTGTGTTTGTGCGTGTTTGGTATAGAAATGCAATCACACCCGCTATTCATATAATGTATAAATGTATTTTGCGCGTTTTTGTTTTTTTTTTACAATTGTGCCAGATATTATCGCATTTGTTGCCTTCCCTTTAATTCGAATCGTTTTAATATACATATTAAAAATACATACTTGAAATTCATGCTATATATATATATATATATATATATATATATATATATATATATATATGTGTGTGTGTGTGGGGGGGGTGTATTTATTTATTTTTTTTCATCCTGTCAACAAACTGACAGCAATAATGTAAAGCAAGCTCTTTCTGTGGAAGTTGTTCCGGTTGATGAGCGGGTAAAGCGCGGCGACAGCGTCTGTGCAGCAGATTGTTCACGGTTCTTCTGCTGGTGCTAATGGCGGCGTGGCAGTGCGCCAGTGGCTTTATAGCGGAAGTGGCAAAGCGAGGAACGAAAAAAGAACCAGGAAAGAGAAAAAGAACGAAGAAAAAAAACATTAAGAAAAGAAAAACCCCTTTGAGACGAGAGCGACCACAACCGTCGCTCCAACGCGAGCTGCGACGCTCTAGGCTCCACGTATACGTCCTCTAGCTCCACCGTGACAGATTACAAATACTGTATAAAGAACGAAAATAAAAATGAACTGTCAAAATGTGAAAGTACAAAAATTCAACATTGACATGAGTGAAATATTGAATGTCAATCGGTAAAATCGTATACATATGATAATCGAATACCATCAAGAGAAAGGGGCCGTGCAGTGAGTCTGGACTCTGGTCTGGGAATGGGCGCGTCAGGGTCCGGGGGACGCGGAAGGTGACGGCCAGGCTTGATAAAAGACATGATGTTTAAACGTGCAGGGAGACTGAAGCGTCCTCGATCGCTCCGCGTAAAAACGACACGTCAAACCATCCGTGACCCACAAAAGCCTCCATAAAGTTAATCGTCCCATGAAAATGGCGTGTTTCCTTGCGCGGGTGTATTTACCGTTTTTATGACGCTCTTTATGGGGCGGCGCGGGTACATTCCCCCACGAAGACGGACCCCGACTATTGACATTGGAATACTTTCACGCCTCGGGTTTCAGAAACGCGCGGGGCAGAGGAGAAGAGACAAAGTAAACACAAGTCTGTGTAAAGAACAATCTACACCATCTTCATCATCTGGACCTTCAGTATCACCCTCTCATCTTCACCCTCTCATATTTGAGAGAGAGAGAGAGAGAGAGAGAGAGAGAGAGAGAGAGAGAGAGAGAGAGAGAGAGATACTACAGCAGAAACAGATATGAAACAGAGTCGGTCAGTGGTTTAGGTGTGAGTAGTGTAAGGCTGCAGGTGCTCACCTGTACAGTAGAGTGCAGAGCACGACAGTGGCTAGAAAGACAAAATTCAGAAAAAGTTCAGTCGTCGGCTCAGTGTCACCAAATGTTTTTAAAACCATTGTAAAACTATCCTCTGCATTTAAACGTCCAGTAAAGTTGCAGACAATCAGTGGAAGGAGGCTTGAGCATGTAGAGATCACAGTCCTAGCGGAAAACACAAAATAACTATAAATAACAATAATTAAGTATAATAAAGTTTAAAAAAAATACACGTTTTACAATATATCATGTTATTATTACTTTTTTTGTCAGTGTCAAGGGTAGTAGCAAATCAGAACAGAAAGAACAGTGGGCAAGGGGACTACAGGGTGACAAAAAAAAATCAATCTTTGCCTGCCCAAAGGTGTCCCAAATTTCGTGAACCAACGAGGTTTTCCCTCAAAAGAGTGTCTGTCATAATTCCAAAAGACCTGTAGACCAAATTTATGTAAGCATCAGTTAACGTGCTGTCTGACCTGGCCAGAATGTGTTTGTCCTGGAAACTGTCAACAGCTCGAGTTCATCTACCATCACAAACAAGGACCTGCTCAATGTCCTGCCATTACAGTCTGCCCCCCATCTTCTTCTGGATGCAACTGTAGCTGCCACAGTACCTCTGCTCATTTGCTCAGATCAGATCTGACCTCAAGAAAGTAGGTGCAGGTGTAGCTGATTCTTAGTAATCAGGGCAGAGCATTAACCATTGAGAACTGATAAGGGCGCTGGTTTAACTGTACAATCAAATAGGCCACCGTGGAGAAGGGATCAATCATCAAGGGATTGAACCTACTCAGAGTTTGCCCAACTCCACCAGCTTCAGTTAGCGTCTAGAGCACACGCAGAGACCACAAGGGTAAATGAAGAACTGCGAGCTGGACAGAAAGCCTCTGGCAAAGAAAGCTGTCTGCCACATCTTTGTTCGTTTGTAATGAAGCTTGAGAGAGAAAGACACTAGGTGCAAGCCAGGTTTGTTTAATGCTGTTGTTTCAGAATCCAATCATCGTGACTTGCCTTTATGTTGGACATTTGTACCGCTTGTTTACCAAGTGCTTGTGTATTGCAACTCATATTGCTAAAGATGTTGGGCCACAGGAGTGTTTCCTGTACAAAAAAGGAACGTGTTGAAATGTAAAACACTTCTAATAACAAGCTCTTTTGAACTTCGACTTTGTTTTTTTTTTACTTTTTATTTATTTTTTTACTTTTCTTTTTTCTTTACAAGTAGTTGTTTAGTATACAAAATGTATACTTGTATACTTGTAATTGAGTAATTTATTTTATCAATATAACAATTACACCTGAGTACTGAATTGGGTAGTACTGCAAAGGTCTCTGGAATGTCTGAAAAGTCTCTAAAAATAAATATCTATACAGTTAAAACAAGTAATACTAATACAGTATGGAGATTTTGTGAGTATGTGAGTATTTGATGAGTACTTGTTTTGGCTAAATCGAATTAGCTCATTAAAGCTCATTAAAATTATTATGTTGTTAAATTAGGTACTGTATCTTTTGTAAAACTGATGGTTAAAATCATTTAAACAATTTTGGTTCTAATTGTACATCTTATCTTTAAAGTATTTATCGCTGGCATTGAGGAGGAATCATTCTCTGAACCTGAAGACAACACAGTGGATCAGTGTCCTGCCAATCACAGAGCAGGGATCATGGCCAATTATATTATCGTCCAAGCTGGTCAGTTGAGCTTTAGTTGAATTTGCCCAGTGCGTGTTTGCGACACCTGGTGGCAGAATCGTACTGTTGCTCGGCATGTGAGGAAAGAAAGTGTGAATATTTTGCAAGGTTGAACAGCAGCAAAGCTTGGACTTGGTAGAAATGCAAAAACTGTTTGTTGGAAATGTGTTTGTACACTTTTGGGTAATAATTTGAAACTTGACATACTAGTATGACTTTAAATACTTCTGTGAAAGTAAACGTATCAGCTCAATTTTTTACTCTGGTACTTTTTACTTTTACTGGGACTGGTAAAAAGAAGTATTGCAATGACAAAATGACTATATTGTTATATTCAAATATTGCTGTATAATTACAAAGAAAATTAATGGCTTTTATTACAATGCTCACACAATAACGTGCACGCCGATACACAGCACAAAGACTTTTTTAAGTTTGCAGATGACACAACCATAGTAGGCCTCATCACTAAAGAGGACGAAACAAACTACAGGTCTGAAGTCAGCTGGCTGGCTGAATGGTGTACAGACCACAACCTCTCTTTGAAGGTGGACAAGACAAAGGAGATGGTTGTGGACCTCCGTAGAGCTCACACCCAGCACACCCCTTTGTCCATCAACGGTGTCGTGGTGGAGCAGGTGAGCAGCACCAAATTCCTGGGTGTGCAGATTGCCAATGATCTCACCTGGACCAACAACTCTGCAGCCATATCAAGGAAATCCCAGCAGCGTCTCTACTTTCTCAGAAAGCTCAGCAAAGCCAGAACGTCACCCTCCATCATGTGCACTTTTTACAGATGTGCTGTGGAGGCTCCTGCTCCTCCACCTGCAGGAAAGCACTGGACCGCATTGTGAAAACAGCGGAGAAGATCATCGACATCCGTCTCCCTCACCTTCAGGAACTCTACAACACCCGCCTCACCCGAAAAGCAGTCCGCATTGCCACGGACCCCACTCACCCATCTCACCGTTTCCTTAGTCTTCTGCCGTCAGGAAGAAGACTGAGAAGCCTGCCGGCCAGAAGCAATAGACTGCGGGACAGCTTCATGCATCAAGCCGTTCGGAAGCTGAACTCACTTACCACACTACCCCCCATCCTCCTCACCCTCTAACCAACACTTGGCCACTTTTTTTTCCAACTTTTGCACATTTCTCATTTCCACTGCATTGGGTTCTTTGTGACTATTGCACATTTTGGGTACTTTCTGTAAATTGCACATTTTATCTGTAATTGCAAATCGCATTTTTTGTACTTGTACCAGTACTTGAAAATTGCACATTTTTGTTACTTGTTTTTTTTTTTTATAAAAATGCACAAAATGCACATTTTTTGTTACTTGTTTTTTGTAAAAATGTATGTCTATCTGTAAAGAGCATGGATGAGTAGAGAAAGCAATTTCGACTCCCTGCACGTCCAGTACGTACAGCAGAGTTGACAATAAAGCTGACTTTGAAAAAAATAAAGAACCATATATGCATGTGTGATGACTGTGTACAAGTCTCCACCATTCATGACAGCATGCTACTAAGCATTACCTTGTGATTCAGATTGTAAAATATAATGACTAGTATTGTAATGGCGAAAAAAGTTCAGAAACATTACATCCATTACCTTTATGTTTTTTATGATTGATGACAACACACAAATAAAGCCAACCAAAATGAGATGTCAGTTCTTGAGAAATCCGGTCCAGGCTTTTAGTCAGTTCATAGTAATATTAATCATAGTAATAATTTATTTAATAAATATTCTCTTGTTGCACAAATGCAAAAGAAATTGCCTGGATTCATGATTATTGTGATGGGGATTTTTTAATGGTTATATTTAACGTATATTTACTATCAACTGACGAGAAACTTAGACCTTAGGATTTACAAATGACCTGAACCGGATTTCTCCAAAAGTGGAATATTCTGAAATGTTGACGTTTTGATCAATGTTAGTTTTGAACCCAGTTACCGGGAACAATGCAGCAAAGCCTGCTTCATTGCACCACTGTAGGTTTAAAAAACACATTAGTGTTAAGGACTAAGAGATAGTTAGCTGGCACTAACGGAAGCCCATTACACCACGCCACCATAGAAGCTGTGTTAGATGTGATTTTTAAATAAGTTTTTGAGAATTCCGGTACATGTTTTTTTACTCAATCCATTCGTTTTTGATGAATCCAGTCCAGGTTTTATTTTAGCCTATCCATTCCAGTTTTTGAGAATTCCAGTCAGGTTTTTTTAGCCAATCCATTCCAATTTTTGAGAAATATGGTCCAGGTTTTTTTTAGTCAAGCCATTCCAATTTTTGAGAAATCCGGTCAAAGTTTTTAGAGCCAATCCATTACAGTTTGTGAGTAATTCAATCCAGTCCAGTTTTGTATTCTTTTACCCAATACATTTCAGTTTTTAATTAATCCAGTCTAGGTTTTTTTTT
>CM051495.1:18466901-18491683 GCA_028031935.1 Paedocypris micromegethes | reverse complement strand
GTGTGTGTGTGTGTGTCTGTGTGCATGCACGCGCAGAAGGTCTTTATTAGCTTTATTGGTGAGTGTGAATACAGAAATGGTTTAAGCTAATACTATTTACAGATTTATTCATAGGAATAATGTTTATAATAATATACAGGTAATAACATTTTTACTTAAACTTTTTACGTATGTTACTTATATCAAACTACAAAGTTGTTTTTACTAGATTGGCACAGGTATTTCCAAAAAAACCAAACAAACCAGATTTTACATGTGTTGCACTGGCTATTTGCTTCTAAGATTATATTGAAAACGTTAACCTTAACCTAAACAAGTTCCTGCTTGACGTGTTTAACGTGGCAAATAATTATCTTGTCCGCTTCATTTCTATTTTCCTCAAAGCTGATTCTGAAAGCTTTTTCACAATATTGGTTTGTTGCATAATTGTAGCGATCTTCGCTAGTGGTCAGTTTGAACAGATTGGGACATGACTAGCTTCTGGGTTGCCAGATTTGCAATTTGCTCTTTAATGTGCCTTTTTTGTCAGGTTTTGATGGGTGCAACCAAGAAAACCTGATGCCCTTCCTTCCTGATTTTACTTGGTCTGTAGGTTCAGGAAGGAGGGAAGAAAGACATGCTTCAGCTGATGGCAGGATGGTGTGCTGTACCATGGTTGTCCAAAAACCAAGAATAAGGAAAAATATGGGTCACATTCAATAACACTAAAGTGCAAAGTGAATTTTGTGAGTGAAGTAACCGGGATGTCAATTGTGATTTTATCAGGGCTGTTTCAGTGCTGTTAGAGGGCGGAACACAGACTGAAAGACCTTAAAGAAAAATTATCGTGTGAGGTGTTTGTGTACCTGAAAGAAGGACACGTTTTGTAGGATTTTTGAGACAAATGGAAGATTTTAGCGGAACTTGTATGATAAGTAGCCTTCTAATAAAGTTCTTATAGTAGTACGTCATTCCTACAAAAGATTGAAAAAAACTTCTGCTGTAAAAAGACATTTTGTTTCCTCTTTAGTTTTTACGCTTTTGTCATCAGAGGTTGTTATCCAGGGCTACATCTGAATATGATCATACACTTTATTATAAAACAAGTCTTTCGTCTATCCATGATCCCAGAATGTGATAGATGAAGTAATTGGACCACTGGCTAATCGGACAGCATTTTTGCCAATTAGGAAATAACATATAACACATCACTTCTGCTAATCACAAATAGTTTTACAAAAATTATATCAATTTGCATCAAAAGAGTACCTAAAGGTAATGTTGTTGTAAGATGATACCATGTACTGTATTGGTGAATAGGACTTCATTTCAACACTATATAGGTTTGGATCCATTCAAGTGGCTTGTTTATTCAGTCACATATTGTCTTTTTGCATGAGTACTATTGTAATGAGGGTAAATTGAGGCACATTTAAAAAAAGACACATGATTAGAATATTGTAGTGTTCGCTCAGGGGGGTCTGGAGATCGGAGAGTTTGGGCAGTGTACTGTGTCTTCTTACATCCACGCGCTCACAGTTTCAACCTGAGACCAGATACAGTTAATTATCTGCCACACACATACACACACACACGCACACACAAAGAGCGAGAGAGCGAGTGAGGGAGAAAGAGACCATGAACAAAGCGGTCGGAGACTGGACAGAGAAGACATCTAAACAAAAATGCTAGATACTTTTATAAGGATGTACAAGACACAATATTGTGGATGAGCACTCTGGATCATAGAAAGTCGTGTGGGAAAAAAGAAAAATATATTTTTTTTTATTTTCATTTTGAGAGGCAAGAAAACTTTGTCAGTGTTATAGAAGCTGTTATCACACATGTGTGCACTGTTGCATCCTGTGAAGATTCTGCTAGAAGATAAGGGAGAACGTGCATCATGCCAGGCATCAAGTCATCTGTAGATGGTAGTATGGCGGATTCAGGTGAGCTGGAGCAGGCGGTGCCGTCGTACCTCAGTAAAGTGCCCCGGGATATGCTCCAAACATTCCCACACACTAAACGTGTGGGCAACTACCTGGTGGGCAAAATGATCAACAAGGGTTCTTTTGCTAAGGTGATGCTGGGGATGCACATCAGTACCGGAGAGAAGGTAAGAGACAAACACAAACACGCCAATCACACACGGGGTGTCAGTCATCCGTGTGCTGAAGGCTTGTCATTTATATTTCATGCTGTCTTTATCTCTCAGTTTACACAGACGTTGCCAGTCCTTATAATAATCCACTGACACTGAATAAAACATTAAAAATCTAGATTCCATGATGCTACTTTGGTTTTATTTATTTTTACACACACACACACACACACACACACACACACACACACACACATCGAGCTAATGGTCAAGGTATTCTTTAAAACGTAAACATAATTTTATAAAAATATTAAGTTGAATCATTGAAAATGAGATACAGTAGTTATTAAAATTAAAACAATCTGTTATGAAATAATTCTCACTGTGGTGCTTTCAGGGGTCAGTGGTAGTTCATGTTAACCTGATCACTGAGCCTTGACTAACCTCAGTTTAGCCGTTTAACACGTCACTATGGTGATGCAGATGTACTACATGCTTCTTCTTTAGAGATACAGACAGGCGAACCAAAAAAAAAAAAAGCGATACGATTTATGAGGTAAATAATCTCTTCTGTTTTATCAAGGTGGCGATTAAAGTAATCGACAAAAAACAGGCTCGACAGGATTCCTATGTTTTGAAGAACATGAAGCGTGAACCCAGGATTCACCAGCTAATTCGTCACCCAAACATTGTTCTGTTGCTTGAAACACTGGAGACGGAGAATAGCTACTACATGGCCATGGAGCTTTGTGCGGGAGGAGACCTGATGGACAGGATCTGTGACCGCAAACGGCTGGAGGAGAGAGAAGTACGCAGATACAGCCATCAGATACTGTCAGGAGTAGAACATCTGCACCGACACGGAATTGTTCACAGGTAAAGAACACTCCCTTGGATTTCATTCAGAAGACACAAATATTTATTTTAGTTTTGCACATCATTTCAAGAAATTCAACGTGGTCAAATATATATGTGTATGTGTGTGTGTATATATATATGTATGGATACATAAATATATATGTGTGTGTGTGTATATATATATATATATATATATATATATATACATATACGCTTTTTTTTATTTATTTATTTAAAAAAATCAACTCAGCATTTTTTAGACATCTTACTAGGATTTGTAGATTTTTGTAGATATAGGATTTTTGCTGTGATCTTTTTAAAGTTTTAATATTTATATATATATATTTATTTTTTTTTTCATATTTAAAAAATTACTAGATTTACAGACACACACACGCACACAAACACACACACGTTTTCCTGTTCAACTTTTCTCATCAGAGGTTGTCAGCGGATGAACCATTCTTTTCTTCATCCCTTCATTCTAAGCATTTTACGTAACACTCCTTTTCATCTCCTCTGCTGTAACATCAATGTATCTCCGCATTGGTAGCCCTCTTGCCTGACAGCTCCATGACCAATCTTCTTTTACCAATATATTAAAAAAAACATGCGTTTCAGGTTAATCTGCCCGTGTGTGGGTGTGTGTGAGCGTGTGTGGTGTCTATGCCCGGATCAGAGTGAACGCTGGGAGCAGATTGGCTGCCGCTGCTCTCCCTGGCAATTGGAGTGCATGTGAATGTTGTGTGTACTCTAAGGTGTCCTTCAGGGTCTTGAAAGGCGCCACAAAAATAGAATTGAACGTATTATTATTATTATTATTATTATTATTATATTAAATCATGCCTGAATCATTTCAGACTAGACACTTTTTGACCAATAAAGGCACCTTCAAGTCTCGTTGACACTCTTCTGTCACATAACACTCCTGACACCTTCCTCCACCCGGTCAAACTTTCCTGCACTCCTCGTCACCTCCTTGCCACACTCCACATCACACTGAGCTGTTGACCCAAAGCACTTACATCCCTGCTCCTTCTTCACCTCCATCCTCTGTAATCTCACTATTTCACTTTGCTTTTGCCTTGAATGATTCGCATGATTGTTTCCGAAAGCCCTTCCTAACACAACCCTCTATGTTTATCAGGGCCTGGTACTGTTGTTTATATGGGGGCACATAAGCTAAAAAATAGAGACAATTTAAAAAATATCATCTGTGAGAACCTGACTTGACTCTAGAACACAATTGGACAGAAGTTACAATAATGTAACCTTACTCAGCCAGAAAATATAGTTCTAATATATCTAGGAATTATCTATAATAGGCTTGGATCAGAGATCTATATTAGCTGCAAGAGAAGGGTTAATAATTTTTTAACAGAGTGGAGAAAAATTGTGATTTTTGTCAAAAAATTACTGTACTCTGGCGCACATAAACATTTGGGCCCAAAAATAAATATGAAAAAAAAAATTAATGAAAAATAAGACATCCAAAGTCGGTTCTTTAGTTTGGATGGTTTGCCACAACTGCTGAAGTTTCCTGTCTTTTCAGAGAAAGTCCAGGCAGGAGGAATATTTCAATTAAGTTTTTGAATATTGAATCCGTAAAAGGAAAAAGAAAACCTGGCCTAAATGTATATATTTTGTGTGTCTGTATATTTTGTGTCCTGGTTTGTATTGAACAGTGGTTGTTCTGTTTGTTTGCCCACAGAGACTTAAAGATTGAGAACTTCTTATTAGATGAGCACAACAACATTAAGATAGTGGGTGAGTAGAGGTCTGGGTGTTCTTCTGCACCGGGCTCCAGAGGGCTGTCCAAACTTCTTCCAAAGAGGACCAGAGTTGCAAATATGCCGAATATGTCAAACACTCTTGAATTATTCATATAAAAGCAAACGGTTTATTTTATTTAGCTAACATTGGCTTTTACTTTAAAAACACAATGGATGATACACAGATTATAAAGACTGTGGCTGTGATCAGGCCTTATTACCTCATTATTCACTATGTGATTTGATGTTTTAACAACTTCAGATGGCAATCACTTACTGATATGAAGGGTGATAATGAGATCTTAACTGAAACTAAGCAGCTCATTCATTAAAAAACATTGCACAGTGACAGCCACTTTGTCCTGTCCTTTCAGTTCATGTTAGTTAAGTGCGAACCAAGATTGTTTGCTCACACAAATGTGTCGAGCCCAACAAGCTCAGCACATGAGCAGATGTGCCATACATTACTATTTGTATTAGGTTTATAAGGCTTTTAATTTTAATCTGGCCCCTCTTGGGCCAGACTTTGGACAAGCCTGATGTGAGTAAATATGTGAGTGAGTGAGTGAGGTGATTATGGTAATATGGTGCAAAAGAAGTTATAGTGAAACGACACAGCAGGGGTTTGCATACATTAGTATTTAACTTGCACATGTGCTTTCTGTGTAGACTTTGGTCTGAGTAACACTCTGAAGACAGATTCTCTCTCTCTGGAGCTGCTGAACACTCAGTGTGGTAGTCCTGCTTACGCTGCCCCGGAACTATTGGCTCACAAGAAGTATGGACCAAAAGTAGACGTGTGGTCTGTGTAAGTACAACGGAGTTTCCACGCAACTCCACGCATACTGCCCACATACAAACAGCTCTGTACACTTTCATGCATGGTCAATCACATGTCAGCAGTTAAAGCATTACATGCATAAAATAAATACTTCATTATCAGACTCACCCTGTGGATTGGTGGCTGGCCAATCACAGAATGACACACACATTTACACTCTCACTCACACCTAAGATCAAGTCCAAAGTTTTTGGACTGAGAGGCAAACACACAAAGGGCAACAAGAAGAATATGTGAAGGTTCTACTGGAAGGACAAGGTCCCGAAATATGTTTATACTGTATTTTTAATATACACTAATGGATTTAAATGAGAAGAAAACTGATTATTGGCGCTGCAGATGATTTACTGGCGGTTTCTCTGTGTGTAGGGGTGTGAGTATGTTTGCCATGCTGACTGGGACTCTCCCCTTTACAGTCGAGCCTTTCAACATTAAGCAACTTCACCAGAAAATGGTCAGTGGACAAATGGGCACTATTCCACCCGACATCAGCAAAGGTAAAGTTACAGTGGGAGACGACTTATAAGCCCTGCTGTGAAATTGTAATGTTTTACAGACACGTAGTTCCTTATTTATGTTTTTTTTAATAAGCAAATAGATATTTACACATTTGTATTATCCTTTTCTTTAAGAGGAAGTCTTTCTTTATAACAGTTGCTTGAATGAAAGAATAGAATAAAACTATTTGCTTGATCAACTTTATAACAAACCACTGTTTAATCTGACTTGTCTGATTACCTTGATTTACCCAACTGTGCATATAAATAACATGTTAGTGGTGACTACCGAACGAAAGCAAAGTGATTTGCGAGGGTCTGTGGCTGTGTTTGCTACTAGAGATAATTACCAGTGTTTGTTCTAAAAAAGTATGCGCTTCCTTGAACCATCTAGTAAAATTGTAGCTAAAGTTCTGAGTGAGTGACTGAGGTGACCATAGTGAAATTGTTCTCTGCATTTAACCCATCCGAGTGAAGTGTACATACACACAGTGAAGTGAACACACACAAATCCAGAGCAGTGGGCAGCCTTAAGCCGTGGCAAGTGGGGGTCAGTGTCTTGCCCAAGGACACTCAGTTGCAGAACTCGCAACCACTCGGACAAAAGTCCAAGTCCACTACCACCAGACAACAACTGCCCAAGTCTCTTCTGGTGTGTAGTGCACACGACAGCAACCAGAGAGGACATCTTGTTTGAGAAGAGTTAGACATTTAGTTCTTTCCCAGTCGTAGAAGATTCTACAGTGAAGCAGGGACAAACACATCTACGCAAGAGGTAGTATTATCAAAGTATAATCAAAGGTAGTATTAAGTTCAAGTTGAAGTTCAGTGCATTTTATTCAATTTTATTAATTGTTCGTTGGTGTTGAAAATGGCTATTACTATGATGATTAAGGACTTGTTTGTGTTGCTTGTTAGTGTATTGCGTTTTGTGGCTAGCCACACTGTTGTGTCGATTCTTCAATTGAATGAGTAAAGGAGAGGGCTACTGTCTTCTGACACTGACACCACGCTTTACACACACACACAAGGCCAGCCCTGTGACACGCGGTGTGTCTGATCCTCAGATTGAATCTTCTAGAATCTGATCTGCTTGGTGTAAGAGACTCCTTGAGACACTCAGACAGGGTTGAGCTCACACACACACTTGGCTTGATCAGAGAGGAGATGCGCAGTGTAAGGTTAAAGCAGAGGTTCTGGAGGGCACTTATGCAGTGTCAGGATGTTAGCCATGCGTGTGTGTAGGTGCTGTGCAGTTTGTACTGTCTCTGCTGGAGCCAGAACCATCTAGAAGGCCAACCGTTAAAGCGGCAATGGAGGATAAATGGCTGAATGAGGAGCTTGTGAAAAGACCTTATTATAACACGTCATGCAAAAACAGGTAAAGTAGAACAAACAGTAAAACAGAGCGTCAGGCTTAGATGTTTCCAGAATGATACCTTGTGGACCGCTCTGGTTTTTCAGGCCGCGGCCTGAGGATCTCAACTCAACTGTGTTAAACTGCATGACGGAGACACTGGATTACAGCCTTTCTGATGTTGTTCACACTGTTGTCAGCAACAAGCCATCTGCAGGCTTAGCCTGCTACCATCTTCTGCTAAAAAAGCTCCACAGGCATCGCAAAGTCATCAAGTCTGCCAAGGTGAACGGCTGCTCAAGCTCACAGTCATTTCACGATTTGCTCTGCTTTCCCCACACAGTTACTTTCGGATGGACTGAAACTGAAATTGGGAAAAATAACTCAACACACTTCCAAAATGTTGATGAATTAAAAAAAACAAAAACTAAACAAATCCTTAATGATTACCACCTTTTACCGTTAAACAAGTACAACATTGGTTCCTCGATTCACAACTTTAGTTTAGGTCATAACATTAATTGATTGTTGATCGTGGCTGGTACGTGAATTTAGCTGGATTATGATTTGCACAGTTTATATTCTGAGGATCTCGGAATTAACCAAACACAACACAGACATGATGTGCTTTTTTTATGGCGGTTTATTTTAATAATGCCAACCTAAAGCGCTAGGGATGTGAGGAAGCTTGATCATCGTTCCATTCAGCTACAGTCACAACTACATCCACCATTTGGCACAACAGACCTTGTCGTCATCGTCCTCAAGCCTAGTTATGGACAATGGTTGAATTGAAAAGCTCCAGCTCAGAGGAGGTCAGGTGCTGGCTGGACCAATCATTGAACTTTAGACAACCTAGACTAGGACGCAGCTCAGTCAAGATTTTTCTGGAAGTGGTCATATGATTCGATAGGATTACTGTACAGTAAATACAGTAAATTTCAGTATAAAACTCTATACTTGTTTAAAAAGTCTTTATGTTTATGCATTCAAAAATGTAGGCAAATCTTTTGTGGAATGGAGTTCATACTCCGGTGATTTGTTTCCGAGAGCCATGTTCTTTAATGTTTTGCTAAGACCTTGTCCATCCAAACACTATCTACACTATTTACTTTATCTGTAAAGGAAGATACAGCAAGAGTATTGAAGTACCAAAAAAAACAGAATTCCAGTCCATCTGTGTTTGAAGGCTGATGATTGGAGTGTGAGCAGTTCTTTTCAGCTTGACCATTATGACTTTATTCCACAGAGAGAGGAGAGCCATGACTGCAATCTTCACCAGAAGGTCTTGTCCAGAGGAAGAAGCAACGCCAGTTCTAAGAGTCAGCATCAGGTCGTTTCAACACGTTTTCTTCATTTAGTGACACTAATACACCCTTCTTTATCCGTCACTTCAGAATGGCACCATGGACGGGAAGAAATCAGGGCCAGACAGCAAGACACAGATAAGGGATTCTCGAGCTAACATTAGTAGGCCAGTTGATTTCATCAGACCAGGACCAACAAATTCTCCCACAGACGCAGCGCCTGAGGTCGTCCTACTGGCTGAGACAGGTGATGGACTTTGTAACTTTGTAAATTTGTAACTTCCATGTTTTCCTGAATGCAGACCTCTGTGAGATATAAGAACTAACTATAAAGACCAGTCGAGTGTAAATGTACAGTAGAGAATTACATTTTAAATTGCAGAACAATGTTTCCACTCTATCTCAGACTCCACTTCAGGTCAGAAGAAGCTGTCTAAATGTTCCTGCCGAGAGAAGACAGATGCCAAGCTCTGCAGTTCCTGTGGCGACCCTGTAAATGCTGCCACCACTGACCTCCAGGACATAAGGGCATCAGTCAAGCCACCTGATCTTAGACCGCTGAACTCCAGCAAAACCCAAAAGCTGGAATCTGAACTTCAGTTGGAAAAGTTGCAGACATTCTACTCAGAGAAAGGCGGATCTCCCAGAGTGCACCTGGAGAGCCGGACCGGCCAGCGCTTTAAAGAGCTCTTTCTAGCAATCGAGCGAACAAACAACACACGACAACTTGGTTGCATGGAAACCATACAAACCTCCCCGTTACCACGGCTGCGTCATGCTGGAGCACTGAAAGAGGTTTCGCCCAGGAAAGTCACCTGGGTGGGCAACTACCACATTGGCGCTGACACCGGCTCATCGCTGTTCTTGGTGAATGGCACCAAGCCGCCGCTGTTCCCATCTGAGAGACGAGAAAACCTGAGACAAGCTAAGAACCGGAGGAATGCTGGAGTGAAAGGAGGGACGGGAATCTCCAGCAACGCCGCAAAAAGAAACTCCGTTCAGTTACGAGCAGCCCTACACTGCCGAGTCAGTGACCTCAACCTGCCGATGCTTCCGTCTGCCTTACAGAGCAAACCCGACAAGAAGACAGAAACACTTCGGCTGGACTTTGGGTGACACGTCAGTGAAGTGAAGACAAAGAGAAACATCTGTTTTTCTCCCAGCAGTGACAATGAACTAAGCAACATGTTAGCTTGATTTGCACTGAAAAATAAGCAAAAGGGAATCAGCTGCTTTTAAAAACATTTTTCAATAGGTTTTCTTAAGTCAAGAGCAGTTCCCAGTCCCAGAGCGGAAGGAGAATGCACAACGTTAGCACGAAGAAACCTTAATGCAGCACTTGAACAGGCAACAATGGCTAGCAGATCAGTCTCCACGAGAGAGGAACAATACCTGGGTTCCTGGAATTGAAACACTTGATTTGTCGTCACAATTTCCACCAGCCTTTAACGGGCTGAGACAGAGTCTCTTCTCCTTCAGCTTTGACACATTTGTGTGAAATTGCCCATCCAACCAATTTCTACTGGTTTTTCTATTTCTGGGTCACAGGCAGCTGGAACCAACCAGATGGCTGGACACATTCTGGCTTCAAACGACAAGACAAATCAGTTCCTTTACCACATATTAGACTTGATCAAGACTGTTTGCAGAATGTTGCCACATTTGCGCCTGGTGCCAAAGGACAAGGATTGCGAGGCTGGGAGAAAGTGAAGGGCTCAGAGAGGGCTCTGTGTTTTATTGAATTTTTGCTACCGTTGTTTTTACATTGTATGTACATTAAACATTACACTTGAATGTTTGTCTGAGAAGGGTTGTTCTGCTGTGCATTTGAAATGAGCAGTAGTTTTGTTCCTGCTCCACAATGGCTGGTGGGGTTTTGAATAATGAACATGTAAAGGAATCTTTCCCTCTTTTCAGGTGGTGAGGAGCTCATGAATTATGAAGTCTGTTGTGGTACCTGATATAGTGCTGAGGAAATGTCCTCCAACAAGACGATGCTTTAAACTTATGACCGATCATTATACAAAATTAAGCCTCAAATAAAGCTTCAACTTGTATATTGTATATTATATACTTGTGTATACAACGTCTACATAAAAAAGTCTTACTGAATGTTATGAATCCAAAAAAATATATTTAACGAAAGAAAGAAAGAAATTCTAAAAGCCACAAGTAGCAGGAACTAAAAGTAGATTTACAGATCTAAACTAGAGCAGACTGAACTGAGGAAGGACTAGTTCACATCACTGAGCGGAACGTTAACACGAGATCCAGCACCAGACACGGAAGCATCATGGTGACATGCGTGACCTTTGTTCCCTAAAGTAACCAGACGTTGTGTAGACACCTGACACCACTGATCCGTCCGCTGGGTGTTTTACTACGGGCCAATGAGAAGACTGATTTAGCGACGTTTTACTTCAAGAATCTACCACACACAATCGTGAAATATAAAAAAGCAAACTACGTAGATCCTCCTCAATGTGTTGGATACTTTTTTTTTTTACATTTTTGCAACTACAAAATATCTAATATGCCAGTGGTGGCCGACCCGCGGCTCTTGAGCCTCATGCAGCTCTTAACTAGTTTCATGCAGCTCTTCAGGAGCTTTCACGTGACATGAGTCAAACATGCACACGATGTTAACTGTTGACAAATAACTAATATTATCATGTTGGTGTGGTTATTTTCATTAAATCTGGCTGAACAGAGGTCTGTGTGTGCGTACGTGCATACAAGATTAAGGAATGGGATGATGTTTATGTGTGCCCATGTGTACGATGTGGCTCTTTGCAGCTCTTTGTGGCTCTAACACAGAAAAAAGTGGCTCTTAGTTTCAACAAACAATTACGTCATGTTTTTCCTTGTGCCTTCTTAGAGAGCCTGCGCATAAATGTCATTGTACCGGATCTACCGGACATAGAAATCGTTGCATGAACATGAAACATTATGCAGATATATTTGGTTAGAGTGTAAATGTAGACTTGTGCACGGATTCATAGCTGTAAGAAAGAGTTTATTTCCTTTTGCTTTATAATCATCTTATAACAATTTTATTCTGTATCCAAATGTATTCTGAGGATTTTCTGTCTTTGACTGAAATGCAAACGCGGCAGAGTTATTGTCATATTGTGATATTGTCAGGGTCAGACCAAGGCTGTTGTTCACAGATGTTTGTGCCTTCTTCAGATATACGGACGTGTGACTGTATCTAAGAGGTCTTCGCGACCTGCCTCTCTCTAGTCTGTAAGGTGCACTTGCTATTCCTTCTGATTCCGTATTCCTTCTCATAGCCAGACAGTGAAGGACAAACTAAGTTTCAACTGCTATAGTATTTAGAAGGCTCCAATTCTAACACATGCGCATAGTTTATGATAAAACAAAAGTTTTTTCCTACCTTACATTGTATGAATATGTAAAGAACGCTGATATGAAATACAACAAACGCTGACTAATGCTCAGTGGTTCACAGGTGTGTTAAGCTGACTTGTTACGTCATCACTCACCAGCCAATCAGAAGTTGCTGATGCGCCTGTATAAAAGCAGGATCACCATCAGACATTAGAGGTTAGGTAAAAAAATTTATTTTCATTTTTCATAAAAAATATATGTGACTGTTTTTCAGTGTATTACAGAAACGTAAAACAAAAACATCACCGAACAATTTTAATATGAAATACGCTTTGCATCAACATGTTGAGATTTAAGGAAATATATAGAGATCGAGAGAGATACAGGCAGAGACAAACGGAGACAAGAAAACAAACAGAGCCAGACATAGTGAGATGAAAGACAAAAGCAGATAAAAGGTCTTTACAAATATATTAAACAATAATAACTTACAAATCCCTCAGTTAAACACAGAGTAGAGAGTGTAGTGGAGACGCCACTTCGCGGGTTTAACGTCTCGCGATCAGAGTGCACCCTCTCCTGGCCAGGGTTTGAAGCGCACTCTTCATTCTAGCACAGAAAACCCCACCAAAGCGGACTAGCCCAACACACACACACACACGTCGGCACACAAACAGACGTGTACCTGCACCCACAAACACAGTTCTCTCTCATCCTCTCAGCATTAGTTCTAAATAATGAGCAAAAGCACTGGTGGTTTAAACAGGTACATCCAGCGGCTGCACTTATACTGGCTGTTCTCATATCATACCGATATGAACACAAAAGTCTAGACATTCCTTACGGCTGACACGAGCGCGTGTGTGTGTGTGTGAGTGTGTGTAATTAAGGCCTGTGTTACAAGGCAGCGTCCCGGATACTGACGCACAATGGTGTGTGTGTGTGTGTGTGTGTGTGTGTGTGTGTGTGTGTGTGTGTGTGTGAAAATGGTCCCGTGAGCAGCACCTGCAGGGTTGGGTTCTTTGGTCAGAGCGGGTTTAGACCTCGGTGTCTTCGGCTAGTCAGTCTTTGCTGGGTCTCTTCAGTGAAAATGCTTCTATATTGAAATGTTCACTCAACTGCTTCACCTGCGAAACAAAACCGTGTGGAATGAGAATAGAACACATAAGAAATACAGGAACAGAGGAAGAAATAGATAGAAAGTAACAACACAAACAACACAAACCAAATTCAACAAAAAGTAACACATCAAACAAACCCAAAAGAGGGAAGCGTGAGAGAAGGCTCTCGTCTTAAAAAACGTGTGCTAGTTTCAACAAAATGAACTGGAGACGGCAGGACTCAGTGAGACGTAAGTGACAATGGCTCTTCGCTGGCTCATGGCTACACTGATGTATTTGATGTGGAACTCATACATACTTGCAATACACTCGACAGAAAGTCGCTCCGCTACTCGCCACTAGAACGAGGTGAGAAAAGAAACGGAAGTAAAATGAAGTAAAAGAAATACTCACTACTGACACGCCATAGTGTATGTGAAGAGCCAGGACCACGGCGGTCCAGACGTAGAGCGCGGGGACTTCCAGATGCTGCAGACTGCCCGAGACCACCAGCAGCACCAGCAGCAACATGGGCAGCAGCAGCAGACTCAGAGGCTTACAGCGCGTGCTACTCATCTGACACACAATCAGCTTGCACTGGCGAGCACAGCAAAAGGAGCAGGTGAGACAGGCGTCTGCGGTACGGACCAAGACACTCGCTGGACACTTACTGTCACGTTGGAAAAGGCCGTTCCCACCATGAGGTAGAAGACCCTGGGTTGCTTCTGGGCGATGTCTACGGGAGACAGACTGATCCACAGCGTAGACAGCACAAACAAGATAGCGGGAGAGAAAAACGGTAGCAAGGCCTCGTACACAGAGCTGTGCTTCAAGGCGTTACTACGGTAGGCCCTGAAACATCCAGTCAACAATCACAATCACGTCTGCGTGGTGGTCTAGTGTGCACTCTGAAGCGGGACTTACTTGAAGATGTTGTAGAAGCTCATGGGTAAAGTTACCACGAATAAACAAGCTGGAAATAAATAGAAAAGCTGGTTTATAATCAACTCATTTGCCCAGAGAAGAGAGATTGTCTCCCTCACCGACAATCATGATGATGAAGAGGTCTCTGTACCGAAGGCTCCAGATTACGGGTTTGTACCAGGTTTCGACCCCGACCACCGCTGTGACCAAGTACACGATGGATATTGTCTAGGACAAAAGAGAAGCTGTCACGTATAGAAACACAACTCAAGAGGAGTGAAGCTGTCCAGAAGCGTTCCAGACTATTACCACTTGGCTGATGTCGTAGCCCCAGGGCAGGAACAGAACTCCAGTGTTGTACTTCTCCCAGTGAGACAAGATGAAGGAGAACAGCACCACCCACAGAAGATAGTAGAGTGTGACCACGCCGACGCCCGTCTCACCTCGCCCGAACACAGAGTACACCGAAGCCACAAAGAACACGCAGGCCCAGCTGTCCAGGCCGTGGTCGAACAGCTCTCCGAGCGGCGTGCTGGAGTTGGTCCTCCGGGCCTGCTTCCCGTCCACACCGTCTGCAGAGTCGCCACATTGAGCGGAACAACAGTCAGTTGACAGAAGTGTGTTTTCTTCTTCTTCTTCTTCTTCTTCTTAAATTGTAAAGTAGACATAGGAGAGTTAGCTAGAACCAGGAGAGTGTTTCAATGAAAAAAATGCTCAGCCTTTCAGTGTGTGAACGGTCACTAATGCAGCACAGAAGCTTCTCCCAACGGTCGTAGAAACAATCTGCATCGCTCTGTTTCCCGTAAGACAAGAATCTGCGTGTTCACCTCTGTGACTGTTGATTGTGACTTAGACTAGAGCTGAAGCTGTTGCTAACGTTAACAGAAAACTTTTCATCACTCAGTTCTTTAACCAGACTGTGTATATAAGAACAGAAAGCGGTTATGAAACCAGTCCAATACTGCGACATCAGACGAGTCCGGTCTTCTCCAGAGTCAAAAACATACACGCTAGATTCAGAGATTTCTGAATGTAATTGGAAATCGCACCCAAAGTATAAGCAAGAAAGTTGAAGAAGCCAGCGGCCACCCAGACCCAGCTCGGCACATGAGTGTGTCCTGCTCCTGCACACAAACAACAGCATTAACTGACTCCGCAGACACACAATGAACTCTGTCCGTTTACGGAGCTTTACCTGAGGCATAAAAGTCGTAATCAAAGAAGGACAACAGAAAGAAATTGAGAACCAGGAACATGAAGCCGGTGAAAGTGATGAGGTTTGGAGCAAGCCATGTAGGTAAAACCTGAGAGAGAGAGAGAGAGAGAGAGAGAGAGAGAGAGAGAGAGAGAGAGAGAGAGAGAGAGAGAGAGAGAGAGAGAGAGAGAGAGAGAGAGAGATGAGTGACACTTGCATGTAACCAAATCTAGATGGAACAATCATTAATGTTGCATTTATCCACTTCACAAGACGTAGCAGCGTCAATAACAGAGCGATACAGCGCAGGTTGTGCGTTTTAGCAGGAAAACACTAAAATTCTAGTGGTGAGCAAGACGTGTGTGAGTAAAGCTTGTCCTTACCTTCACCACTGAGTTCCAAAAGGGGTGCATGATGTAGACCGACAGCGGGTTCGAGTCCACCGCGCTATACTGCAACAACACCAACAAAACAACTTCAGCTGAATCTGATGGGAAAGTGACAAGCGGGGTTCTGAGGAGGAGCGCTCCGGGGTCCAGCCGGAGGAGAAGCCCCTCAGATGAAATCTGCCATTTGCAGGTGCTGGACATACAGTTCATGTGGAGTGAACAGGTTCTTTATGGAATAGTGTCAAAAATATTAAATGTAAATTTATAAATAAAAAATTACAAAAATCTTTTTGGTATGTTTTTAAACATAAGGTATGGCTCATATAAAATATAATTAATCGTATAAAATAGCCCCCCTGAACTCCTCCAGCAAAAACTGTCCGTCACAAGCTGGTTGCAAGGTGCACCATTCGAATGTTTGATTGAAACTGATTTAGCTAATGGCCATTTCTGCTCTTCACAGCTGAACAGTGCTGTATGTGCGCTTTTAGTTTATTTTTTTAATGGCTTTCTTTAGGAAGATTGTAAAATTGTAACTATTATACCCAATTGTTACACAGAACATTTTTTACTAAAGGGAAGACATGCATGCGTGCACCGACGGCCACTGTAGATATGTTTACGAGGGACAGACTAAGCAAAATGTTAGAAGGTCAGTGTTTGACTCGCATAAACCCAATAAAACAACTCGTCTTGAACAGCGAACACTGATTGCTTCAGACACCAGCCAGTAAGTGAGAGAAAGACAGAGACAGAAAGACAGACAAACAGAGAGAATAAAGACATAGGGAAAGACGGACAGCAAGAAAGAGAGGCAATAAAGAGACATACGGGGAGTGAGAGGGACGGAGACATGACAGAGAGAGAGAGAGAGAAATAGAAAGAGAGAGAAAAAGAAAGAGAGAACGTGAGAGAGAAAAAAAAGAGAAAGAAAAAAAATAAAAGAGAGAATGTGTGTGGGTGTGTGCTGTGGTGTTGTTGTGGTGAGGGGAGGTGAGTGAGTGAGTGAGTGAGTGAGTGAGTGAGTGAGTGAGTGAGTGAGTGAGTGAGTGAGGAGGTGAGAGAGAGAGCGAGAGAGTGAGAGAGGAGGACGAGAGAGAGAGAGAGAGAGAGACGAGGAGAGAGAGAGAGGAGAGAGAGATAGAGAGAGAGAGAGAAGCTCTGTATCAGCTTCATTAGTGCTCGTGACTCACAGGTGAATGAATGATGCGTGGATCACGAGAGCATCCGCATCTGTTTATCAAGGCAACGGCTGTAATCACCGTTAGCGGCATGATAAGTTTATACTAATACATCATTGGTAACGTGAAAACACATCTCTGCTTCCGGTGAAAGAGAACCGACGGTGTGCACGTGAAGCGCGGTTCCGGGCGCCGGCAGCCTCAGGCTGAGCTGATAGCATGTTAGCATCGCCGAAACCGAACAGGCTCGGAAAAAGCAAAGTGAAAGCGCTCACCTTGTACTTATCAAAGCCCATAAGCTGCTCCTGAGTAACATATTCGTAGGCCGCCATGATATAGAACCGTAGACGTGATCACCTTTCGCGTCCGACTAGTGACTCTGTAGTACCAGGACAGCCTGACAGCCAGCGATGACGTAATGACCGGAAAAAGAATAAAAGTCTTCCCGGAACGAATCCGTTTTTTTTTTTTTTTAAATAAAAGTCTTTATAATGCGTAAAACGTTTATAGAGCCAAGCAAAAAAAAAAGCACAGCAGTGACCGACTAAGGCGATCCAAATTTATTTCATTTATCAGTGTAAAACAATTCAGACATACAGCAAAAAGAGTGAAAAGAAGAATACAGATATAAACAAAATATTACACAATGAAATTTAAAGAGATGTAGCGAAATGTTCTCCGCCTTGTGGGGGTTAAGTTCTTCTTTGTCCAAGGAAGACTGGGTGTACGCAAGAAGCTAAGTTCCCCCACCCAGTGCTTCTAGTCACCGTATAACGAGTCGCTATATGTGTATACCTATCGTGTTCCTATTAACGGCTCTAGATATGGTGAGGTGAGCTTCAGGACTTATCTTCAGCACGGTGCCTGCCTGAAGTGCAAAAGAGTACATAAAACTCAGATTAATGAAAACCCCACCTCTTCCCAATCTAACACGACGGGTGTGACGCCCCCACTCCTTGGAACAAGAGAATAGTTACAATGTTTAAAGAGTAACTAAACAAACATTTATTACTAAAAAAATAGTTCTGGATAAAATAAAAAAAATAAAAAAAATGATTTCTTCCCTTTTGTTTTCAATAAAACCAGTTCACAAAAAAACCCCCAAAATAAAATACTTCAATACACCCGGTCGAAAATAACATCAGATATAGACAATAACAAAGAAAGTGTAACCAGTTAGTATCGTCTCATTCAAAACATAAACAACTTTTTCTTATTTTGATTATGGAAAACACATTTCACATTTACAATCCAATCAACAGTTCACTTTGAAGTTTCACATTAAAGTTCACATAATAAACCAAACTCAGAAAAATTCTCTTAATATTTTTCAGTCCGAATGTTCATTGATGATCAAAAAAATCAATATATTCCAAAACTGAAACTCACGGCTCTCCGTTGTCCGTTTGAACGTTCCTTTAACCGAAACTCAGTCTTTAGATGTGGCACAAAAGAAAAAGTACTCGCTTACCGACGTCCAACGGCAAAACCCACCATAAAATGCAAATCACCACGTTGATGGCAAGCGCGGACTGAGCGCTGAAAGCTGTCAGGATAGGCAGGGTAACGCTCTTTCACTCAGTGATCCCCAAAGACTGCCCTCGCGATCCTGGAAACATCCACCTGATCGAACTGAGGCCGCAATCCCCTTTCACAATGATCAGCCAAAGAGCCTTGATGCCCGCTGCTCTTTCACGTTTCAGCCAGCTCCGTTTCCGACGCTTTTCACACGTGCACGGCAAAGAAACACTATCCGTCAAACTTCTAGCTAGTTTGCTGTCACGAACGGCGACTTAAACGTATAAAATACGACTTTTAATGCGTATCATGCCTTTAGCATAACTTTCTAAGTCACTCATCCGTCCGATGCACCTCCCGTCATTCGCGCACTCTCCTCATCTATTTTTCGTGCGTCACAACTCTTCTCTTTTAGTTTCACTTTCACATGCCTCACGTCAATACCTAATGAAAATTGGTATCCCCTACAGAGACAAGAGACCAAAAAAAGGCCCAAGAAAAAAGAACGGTGGCCGTCGATTGCCCTTGCCCTCACCCACCCACCCGGAACCCTGTCCTTACAATACAGATGCTGTTTGTTTTGTTGATCTGGCAGGACCTGATACTGTTCTTGTTTTGGTGAACAATATCACAAGTGACATTACAAGCCAGATGATCCACTAGACACCTTCCAGTCGGTCTAGAGCAGGGGTGTCAAACTCATTTCGCATAGCGGGCCACATACGACCTAAGGAGATGTCAGGCAGGCCGAACCATTAAAATTATACCATACTCTGCATTAAATATCAAAAATATCATGTATATTCTTTGTTTTGGTGTAAAGAAGCACGAGAACATTAGGAACATATTGAATTTTAATGAACTATGCTTTTACAAAACATTCCAAGAATTTCCTCATAATTCCTTACAAATGTGCAATTTACCTTTATCATTCACATTTAAGCATTGCAACTTATCCCACTGATTGTACAAAGGCACACAACTTAAATTGGTAATGAAAAATATAGTATTGCACTTGAGGCTTTTAAAGAACTGCATTTTAAACCACTTATATAAAATATAAATTAAATCCCTGCATACACCTTACAAACTAAGGAAAGTGATATTAAATGTGCAATGAAGAAAGTCACATACGTAAACTTCATAAATGAAACATGCAATATTTAAATGCAAACAGTATTTAAGCCTTAAATACTGTTTGCATTTACACCATTTATCTATCTTTCTCCATTTGGAACATTTTGATTAATGAGGTTGTAGCCGATATAGGTAGCGGATAACACCTGTTTTCCATTATCTTAACAAGATTCTGTCCGTCTCAGTGATGCAGCGTTATACTCCGATGGAAACGTCCGCCCCTTAGCGGACAATCAATGAATTGCAGCAAAAAAAAAAAAAAAAATTTTTTTCCATTTTTTTTCCAAACAATTCGGCAGGCCTGATCGAACCTACTTGCGGGCCGGTTCCGGCCCGCGGGCCGTATGTTTGACACCCCTGGTCTAGAGAGAAGCCCACCCCAACGCTCCAGGAAGCCAGAAAGCCAGCAATGTGGAGGTTCGGACCTTGCTGTTTTTCTTCTGTCTGAAGGATGAGCACTCTCATCTGAGTGGACAATTAACAGAAACATCAAAATGTCTGATAAATATTAACTCATATTAAATCAGAGCGTCATACTGTTACGCTTGCTGAAGACACAGATGATGGCGAGGATCCGAACTCAGGGTTTTTAATGAAAATCCAAAAGAACCAGATGAAGAAGAATAAGAACTCAAAAAGGAATACAAACATAAACGTGAGCCAGGCCGACGTGGCTCCACTCAGGACTCATAAACAAGTTTGATCGGCAGCTCATGCTCCCTCCGCGATTCCTTAAGAATCCTTTGGTGATGAGGCACACCTGTCGCGGAGGGAGATGAGCTGCAGATGACGGATTGTCCCAATTAGTTCTCCTGGGCCGCCACCAGGGGGAGATAAACCCCAGGATTGTGACACATACAACATAACGAGTGAGAATGCTTGATTGATTGATTGATTGACTGACTGATTTACGTATTAAAAAAGCATGCGTCATACGACCTCGAAAGGTCACCTTGCATTTGACCCGCCCACAGACCCTAATTGGCTGGTTTAGTCACCTTGCAAAATATCCCCTCTCAAATCAAGTTTTGATTTATTAATTGATTTATTAATTGGTTAATTGATCACAGTTAAACTAGTTTATTGGCTGGTTTAGTCTCGTGAATTATCACCGAATCAAGTTTTGATTGATTAATGTATTGATTGATCGATTGATAGGTTGGTTGGTTGGTTGATTGATTTATTTACGCATTCAAAACCATCCGTCAGGCGCCCCTGAAAGCGACGTTACTGCCCAATCAGTCCGAAGAGACCGTGTATTTGACCCGCCAAACAACAAACAAAAAACAAACAAACGTAATTTGCCAGAGAAAAATAACAAAAAAACTAACGAAAATATGAAGCATTTTCGTTCGTTTCTTCGAAATGTACGCTTGATATTTCTGGCACTAATCTGATTCCATATTTTTTTTTTGTTTTAAACGAAAACACGCATCTCGGTAAAAGGCTCCATACTAAGTTGTATATTGCTTGGTGTTGTTTTTAAATGAGTGGGCGGAGACACACGGACACCTCACCTTTAGCTGACGATCCCCGCATGAGTTCCCGCGAGTCCCGCGCTCATGGAGGTCCTCCGATGGATTTTTGCATTGCTGTTGGCGCTAACGATCTCTCAGTGTGTGTATGTGCTGCTCTACTGTGCGACGGAGACACAACCGCGCAGGTGAGCGCGCAGAGGCACGCGGAATTTCTATGTCTTGAAACATGCTATGGTAATAGTACTGTTCAGCACATTTATGATAATTAATGATTTGCAGTGATTTGTTTAAGGTGGTTTAGGTGGTGGCATACAGGTGGTGTTTGTTGGAAGGTGGAAATGTGCTATAAAAGCCTGATGTGTGTTGCTCTTCATCAGGGAGGAGAAGCCCAACACGCTGCAGCTGCTGAGATGCGCCAAACTCCGAGAGAAGTTTTCCGTCATCAAACCGGCCAGAAGGTGCATGTGCGCTGCATTTCCCTCTGCATGAGTGTGTGACCGTCTGTTCCCCTCAGTCTGATGAGCGGAAGTTTCACCCAGGACCTCTCGGATCTCACCAGCTGCTCCTATCAATACAACTCTACTGAGAAGGAGAGAAGCAGGTCTGTGAGCAAGCAGTGTACGTCAGTGACATCACACATGAAGCTAGAACATAGTCGAGCTGCAGACGGTGTGTTCTCAGGCTGCGACTGCACTTCTGTTGTAATGCGACTGGACTGTTCTTTCTCACCAAACACAACACGGCCGTCAACCAGAAAATCCGGTACGAGAAAGGGCAGAAGTTCAGCTATAAAGTGGGAGAAGCTCTTCACCGGCTGCTTCCTGAGGTGTGTGTGTGTGTGTGTGTGTGTGTGTGTGTGTGTGTGTGTGTGTGTGTGTGTGTGTGTGCAGGACTTACCGTGGTCTTCGAGGTCACTGGGCCGCTGCGCTGTGGTGGGTAGTAGTGGCATTCTGACCAACAGCAGCTGCGGACATGATATTGACAGTGCAGACTTTGTGATACGGTATCACATCACAGCACCCGCATACGGCCCAGCGCTCATTTCACTGATCTGGATTCCTCTGTGTCCAGGTTTAATTTGGCTTCCGTCAACAACTGTGATGTCGGCCTGAAGACAGACTTGGTGACTGTGAACCCCAGTCAGATCCGAGCAGAGTGGGTGTCTTGATTTTTCCGAATCAACAGTGGACTCGTGTTCATCCACTCACACGTGTTTAAACCATATTGATTCATGGACTATACGTGGATTGAGTGTAGTAACATCACGCCGCACTGTTTACCACCTAAATATTTTGCCATTTTGAAGAATAAACTGAAGGTAAATTAAAGTAAGTACTGCTCTTCATTATTGAGTTCATAAATGTTGGCTGAGGTTTTTCTGAGCCATGAGTTCCGACCACTGCGCTGATAACAGGAGCAAATCAAGCTCACTGGGAGAGGCTAACAGTTTGAACTAAAACCAGTCCATTTTTCATAATTTTCTTTAAAAAAAAAGTGTGTCTATCTTTGTAGTAAGTTTAGTTTAACTGTGGTTTGTGATTTCATACAGCTTGTTTTAGGAGGCAGATCTGGAAACGTTATTGAAAGAGTGAGGAAAAAAGCTGTAGTATGAGGACCAGCACCACACACTCAAAAAAAAAAAAAAACAGTCCTTTTGAGGATATTGACATGAAAAATTAGGAGAAAAGGATGTTTATGTCAGTGTGTGTTGTTTAACTTGGTCCTGTCTGTCCAGGTCTTCCTCAGCTTTGCCCAATGTTGAGCAGTCTGATAGCCTGAGGAAAGAAAGTTGTTTGTTATTAAATATTTGTATATTTTGTGTGTGTGTGTAGATACAGAGATCTACAGAGGAATCCTGGCCCTTTAGTTGAGCGGGTCAGTGTCTACGGAAATGCCACGCTTATCGTTCCTGCTTTTGCCTTTGTGTATAACACCCAGCCATCCATCATGGTCCTCAAGGTGCTCCGCTCGCACCGACCCCACCAGCCTGTCGTCTTCTTCAGCTCCACTTATCTGAGGACCCTGGACCGGTTCTGGAAGGCTCGTGGTCTGAAGGAGATTCGGCTCAGCACAGGTTTCATGCTGATCAGCATGGCAATGGAGTTGTGCGAGCATGTGCACGTTTACGGATTCTGGCCATTTCCGAGTGACCTGCAGCAGAGGCCCGTTCCATATCACTATTATGACCGGAAGACTGCCAGCCGCATCATGCACGCCATGCCGGAGGAGTTTGTGTGGCTGCTGCATCTCCACAGCCAGGGGGCGCTCATCCTTCACCTGCAGCCCTGCAATGCCTTCTAGCGTCCACCACCACCAGCACTCCACTTTACATTTGCTCTAGGTCGTTTTTAATCTTCAACCCTCCAGTAAACATTTGAATGAATAATAAAGCCTACGATGCATTATGTAACTTGTGATCATATATTGATTTTAATTTTTACTCCCTTGATGGTTTAATGGAGTAAAACTATTTTTTAATGATTGCATAGTAGTTTCCAAGAGAACAATGGAAAAAATATGAAATAAAATATTGTTTGCATTTGCGTCTATTTTGACGTCACGCTTTATTAGAATGTAGTGACTAATCCTGTAATGTCAACTAGCTTTTTTTGGACTTTAGCGCCATAAAGTGAGTAAATTATTAATTTCCCTTCGAAAAGCAAGATATGTCTGGTCGTGTAAAGCGCTGGCAGCAGATACTGCGAACATTTGGAGAGCGATTCGAACATATCCCGACACTTAACGTTTGTT
This sequence comes from Paedocypris micromegethes, assembly GCA_028031935.1. Taxonomy (NCBI): domain Eukaryota; kingdom Metazoa; phylum Chordata; class Actinopteri; order Cypriniformes; genus Paedocypris; species Paedocypris micromegethes. Next base: position 18,467,947 of record CM051495.1, on the reverse strand, counting down.
TGGCCGTGATTGAAGCGTGGCCATGGGGTTTCTGTGAAATTAATTCTACCAGGCCGGTTTTTTCTCTACTGTACTGAACAGAGACTGGTTCCAGCTACAGCTATGAGTGAAAGGAAGGTACGTGATCCTGTTATTTATTTAACATGTTTTTAAAGAAATACTGTACCGATCGATTTCAGTTTACGATTTGTTTTGTAAAACAGACCGATTGCGCAACGTCGCCGGAAACTCCAGTCAAAGCCACGCCCACTTCTGCTCGGTCTGATGTTTCGCGTGAGTCTGATGCACATTTCCTCTAGCGAAGATATCAACTAAAGCAGCAGCACAACCAGTCCGTTAAGATGGTCTACACTCAGCCGTATGGTTGTCTGCACTATATCTTTATTATACTAAAATTTATTTAGCTAAATTTCTAAGCCCTCTTGTTGTGCTTTTGACTTTTTACAACTGTTCCGCTTAAAAGACACTAAACAATTCGTAAGATCTCGTCCAGACATATTTATAAGATCAACCGCATGTTTTTCTCCTGCAGCGGGCCTGAGTCCGGAGGTTCTGAAAGAGCTGAATGAGCCCCACACACTCAAGCACGTCCCCGCACACACCGGACTCACCACCATCTTCAGGGGGCGTGGTCGAGGAAAGAGAGACTCATAAAATAGAACCGAGTCTCCACAGATCCACAGAATATATCAAAGTAGTCTGTCTATATACTGTCTACTTGTTTTTCTTTCTGCTCTCTCTCTCTCTCTCTCTCTCTCTCTCTCTCTCTCTCTCTCTCTCTCTCTCTCTCACAGACACACACACACACACCAGTGTGGTGTGTGTGAGAGGCGCGCTGTTCAGTTGTTGATACATAATTGTGCTTTTCTATTAACTTTATTTTGTTACTGACCTCTTTTCTCTCATTGATTCTCAAAGATTCAAATGTTAGAGAACGATTCCATCCAGAATTCGATGGTTGAACAGATTGAATCAACCCATGTATGTGTAAAATCAACCACAAAGCAGAGTGTTATTGCCATTTATATGTTTGGTTGTGTGTGTGT
>CM051495.1:18405523-18466886 GCA_028031935.1 Paedocypris micromegethes | reverse complement strand
TAAAATGTGACTTTATAAATAGAAAGTTCACAAATATTTATTATCAATGTATTATTATTTAGTATTGGATAATCAAGGAGTTTAATTGTAAAAACAGTACATCAACATTTACTCTTTATTCACACACATTATTTGAATGAAATTTAAGAGGGAGAGACAAACAGACACACAAAAAAAACAAAAAGATTGAGACAAGAGCGAGATATTCACTCTTAGTCGTGAAATGATCAGGAATTCCAATGGATTTCCGAGAGAAGCACAACACTGATTTCGTGACTTGCACAGGATCAAAGGTCACACTGATTTGAGTTTTCCTCATTCAGTGCGCTAGTCGGAGGGAAGGTTCTTCCTGAAAATGAAATCTCGTCTGCGTCAGTGCTTCGTATGGACAGGGGTGTCGAGCCTGCTGCTGTTTCTCAGTTTCTGGTGGCTCCGTGAGTAAAGAACCTGTCTCTCAGATGTGTGTGCGTGTGTATGTTCATGTGTGCGTCTCTTCAGCTCAGGGGACTCAACACTGTGAGCAGTCGTGGCGGCCGTGTGTGAGAGGAGAAGTGGGGGTCCGTGTCGGCCACACGGTGTCTCGCGCACTTCAGTTGGATGACGATGATTCCGTCCATCATGTCCTCAAGGAGTGTCCTGGGCAGAGCTTTCAAGTGGCCCGCCTCTTGCATCATTTAAGCTCCGCCCTTGGCCCCGCCTCTGATGTGCTCCTGGAACCCTATCTGCTCTGCTGGGAGGAGCTTATCAAGTAGGCTTGACCTGAATTACCTAATAGCAGCCATCAGTGATCTAAGTGTCTCTATTATGACCAATTTCTTAGCATAGTCTCTTATTATAGTCAGTATCTATATAATAATTCTGCATTGTGTATCTGATGTTGGTTCTGCGTGGATGTGGATGTGCAAGCACCAGTCAGAAAGTAACTGATATACGCTGTTTCTATGGGTCATGCTGACCTGATATCTAGGTTCATGGAGTCTCTGGGGCCGTTGGTTGGATTTTTTACCGGTAAAGTGGAAGAGAAAATCACTCTGATCCGAGAGCTCTCAGATGAAAAACCCAAAGCCAACTCTCCAGGCACGGAGCTGCCCGCATACCACTCCGTGCGCTCCATGCTGGACACAGAACTGAAGAGGGGCATGGTCTCGTTCCATGAGCAAACGCCCTCCGGAAGCCGGACTTTGCTTCGCCTCCACCGCTCGCTGCTGTGGCTGCAGCTGCTCCTAGAGAAGCTGGGTTCCGAGCCGGAGGAGCGCACTATGGGCGAGCTGTGCCGTGAGGCCTACCTGGAGGTCCTGGCCCCTCATCATCCCTGGCTGGTGCAGCGTGCAGCAGAGCTGGTGTTCCGGGCCATGCCCGACCGAAGTGCGTTTCTGTCACTGGTCTGTGTGAAGAGACAAAAAGATGCAGAGCCTGTGATACGTATCATTGTTACGGCCATCCAAGAAATCCATCACAGAACACAGACAGAGCTGGAGAGAAGAAACATGTTGGACTTGCCATAATCCAATCAGAAATCAGACAAAAAAGAACATAAGGAGTGCAAAAAAAAAAAGTGCGAAAGTGGCCATTAATATAGTACAGAGAGATGGTGTGCAGAATCTTATGACATGAAGGAGACATCTTGTTCTGAACTGGTCTGCTGATGCCCAACAACAGAAGAAGACATTTAGTTTACCTTTGCAGTGCCTGTGGGTGGTTACTTTGATGTTTGGGTGTGGCCAATCTTAAATTCACCCCTCCAGGTTGCGTAGTCGCAAACCTCGCAGGGTCGGTTGACAAATTTAAGCGTGAGGATGTGGAAATATTGAAAGTGTTTCAAAATAACCCTCAAAATGTTATGTATGTACTGTACGTCTGTAAAACCCATCAGGAAGGAAAGTCATGGGATTGAAAGTGTCTGAAGCATCACGCTGAATCTTCTAATTTATATGGCGCGCTTATTATTTTTTATATCTTATGAAGGCTTGGTGTGAAAGTAGCAAAATTAGTGTAAAATGTTTCATTGTGATAGACTGCTACACGTCCACTGCTAATTTGTATTATTAGTGTGTAGTTATTTAATACGGTAAGTCAGTCTGTTCAGAATTCAAAATCTTGTATGACTTGAGCAGGGGACAAACACTCAAACCATACTTCCGTTCACGGGCCAAAAAGGATGAATATTTATTGAACATATTAAGACTAAACCTTTTAACATCATCTAGTGATAATTTTTCAGCACACAGATGATTTGGCTGTTTCCTCTGCCAACTCTCTTTTGACGCAGCTTCACGTTGTGTTTGAACTCTTTTACCTTCAGTTTCTCTCTTCTGCCCAGGGTCTCGGGTTATGATGCTTCTTCTTGTGATGCCATCTCAGATTCAATACCTGCATTACAGCCACAATAGATGCAAATATAAGACACACAGTTTAACAGGCCGTGTCAATCAACACACACACACCCATCAGGTTATAAATATGTATTAATAAAAAAAAAAAACATATCCTGTCACTGTGTGTGAGCATGTGTGTGTTTGTGGACAGCATCTCTCACTTTAAGCCTGGGTGTACTGGATGGGGTGAGTGTGTGATTGGAGAGCAGGAGGTGAACTCGAGCTGGAGCGTGTTTCAGTATAGCATGTCTCATCTTAGTTTGGCACATATGGGCGTTTCCGTTTAATCGGGAAAGAGGCTTTATTATAATAAAACAATCGAGTCACATTGAGCCAAAGTCAACCGTGCATTCCCTTGTGTGTTCAAGTTGTGTTCATGTATACTCTGGGTCTTTCACAACTGTCGCGGAAAAAGGTTCAGACCCAGGTGCAGGTGAAACAAGGATTTAATGAACACAAAATCCCTTCCAAAAAAAAGACTTTGAAGAAGATGCAAGAACCCAAACTGGAAAACTGGAAGTGTCTGCCAAAGCTTGCTGGCCCAGATGAATGTCCAAAAAAAAAAAATCAAACAAGACGAATCAGGCGAAGTTTTCCAGCCTCAGACAAACGGGTTCTAGAACAGACAACAAAATGACAGCCTCACAGAGAAACAAACTGACAAACTGAGTGCTGCAAAAACACAGGTTAAATAGCCATCAGTTAATCACTTGCAGGTGAATTTCATAAAGGTGAAAGCAGCTCACAAATGACCATTAATCAACTAATAATCACAAGACACTTAAGAACCCACACAAAAAGACAAACACATATATAACAACAATGTTAAAGTGAATAATTTTTTTGTATTTATTCAAATGTAGGTTGAAAGCTTGTGGATTAAGTGCGTTATGGAATGATACATTTGAGAAGCCTACGATTCCTAATAAAGTGTTCCAGTCCTAATAAAGCAGTTCCAGTGGATCAGACCTCAGACTTCCTAGAACAGCCACGAGTTACAGCGGACGTACCCTGGTGACGTCATAGCTGTATGACAGCTCTGCTTTTCTAACATAAAAAAGAAAACCAGAGCATGGATTTTATCCACAAATACAAACAGCATCCAAAACTTAATAACCCGTTAATCTGAAACGCGCATCCGGTAAGAACTGGCTGTTCCGAGCCACAGCTGCGGACAGATGTGATGCAGCGGAGATCCGTGGGCGTGGCCGGAGGACAGGAGAGTGATGCTATTCGCTGTTCGGCGGATGATGGGGCGCGCGCGCACGTGTGCGATGGGGATGGGAGGTGGATTTGATGCTTCTGTTATGCAGAAGATGGGAGGGAGTCGGGGTGGTGGTGGTGGACGGGAGGGGGGGCGATACCGGGTGCGCGTGCGCTCAGCCCGTTTTACCGCAGAATCTCTGGATTAGTGCGCGCTGCGGCACTCGGCTCTGTTTGCGAACGACAAGGAGGAAAACCTCAGCGACCGAGCGTTTAAAGAACCACGTCCACCGCGAGCACATATTATCCGCTGCCTGAAGCGTTTTAGCGGCTTTATACTAAGCGCATTTTTAGTCGCGTGCATCCGAAAACCTACCGAAATGGCCAAAGAAGAAGAGAAGAAGGAATCTGGGCAATGGAAGGAATTCTTTTGGAACCCGCGAACACACGAGGTGCTCGGAAGGACAGCGAGCAGCTGGGGTGAGCAGAGCCGGTGAATGTGTGAGAAATTGTGCGCGTGTGTGTGTGTGCGCGCGCGCGTGTTATGTAAGACAGCTACTGGTCAGTGTGCGGCACCTTATTCTATGGATGTTGCTTCGTCGAAACGATTATCGTAGTATTTGTACGTTTCATGTGATCTCGGTAAAGGGCGTGTGCGTGCGTGCGTCTATGTGAGTGTGTGTGATTTCAGAAGGCCCGAACATGTCAGAGAACAATCTGAGGATGCTGCTCGCTCCCGCCCGTGCGCGCTACTGTGTCTGCGTTAAAGGTTAACGGGTGCAGTTGGATATAGACCCTGTGCGCCCTAGAGTAAAACAATTTAGCTTTTGCGAATTTTTTGTTTAGCAGCAATCACATCCTTGACTATCATCAGCGCGCAGACATCCGATCATTATGATTACTTATCGACCGAATACAGATCGAGAACATGGCGCGCGCAAGGTTATCCGGTGAGTGTCCTCCGATTGCGCGCGCTCACGTGACATGACGTGATTTCGCTCACATCCGGATCAGTAACGTCCATCAGTTATATAACAATATACACAACATAAAATGCACAGAAGACACGACAAGTCTTTTAGTTGTGCGTCTGTCTGTCTGCCTGCATGCCTGTCTGTCTGTTGATAAGGACATAATATTGATTGATTGGACATAATATTGACTTTTGGTTTTGATTCTAGTATGCAATTTATTAGTTATGGATTTTAGCTGAGTCACAAAATTAAAGCTATAAGTGCGTTGTCCATCCCTTTCTCATTCTCTCTTTCTCTCTTTTATACATGCACATGTGTGTGTGTGTGTGTGTGTGTGTGTGTGTGTACGTGGATTCTCGGGGGGTATGTATGTATGCGTGTGTCTATTTATATAAGGACTCCAGTGTACTGTACTTTGACAGAAAATACTATTTATGTTATATGTGTAACGCAATATATCTATATATTTTAAGGTGTATAAATCCTTGTTATAATGCCAAACAGACCGTTGTGATGAATCAGAAAGAGTGAAATTAATCGACAGTCAATAGATTAATGAATTACCAGTTCAAATCAAGAGAGTTGGTCATATTGAGTCAGATCAGAACACTACCGGCTCTCATCAGTGCTGACACATCCTATTGGTCAAAAGCTTATATGACATCACTGGTAGCGCAGCCAATGAGTGGAGAGAGGCAACGCTAATCTGAATCCCATCCCCCACTCCAGCCAGAGACACACAGAGAGAGAGAAATAGAAAGAGAGATGTGGGGGTTAAGAAAGAGACATGGGGGGGTCAAAAAAAGAGAGAGCTATTGCAGGGTGGGGGGTGTCAAAGAGTGGGGGGGGTATGGTTTTAGTGTAAGAGGATTTACTTTTCGTCTGTTCTGACGTTTGCTTGGTGATTTGAAGATGTGAATCTGGGTCATTTACGATGCTTTACACGCAATAGACACATACACACATACACACACACACACACACACACACGACTCACATTCTCACACACCAGACCTAAAAACTGTTTTTTAAATAAGAGGCGTTTAAAAGAGTGTATGTCAATACATGTGTGCTTAAAGTGATGCATGTGTGCGTGTGTTTGTGTGTGTGTTTTTCAGGTCTGATCCTGCTGTTCTATCTGGTCTTTTACACTTTTCTGGCTGGAATGTTTTGTCTTACAATGTATGTAATGCTGTTAACCCTGGATGACTACAAGCCCACCTGGCAGGACCGCCTGTCCACACCAGGTAAACACACACACACACATACACACATGAGTACTCTGTCATGTCTTCACACAGACCGTGTGTTTTCAGGTATGATGATCCGGCCAAAAGGAGATGCTCTGGAGATTGTGTATAGTAAGGACAACACGGAGAGCTGGGAAAGTTACGTCCAGGCCCTGAACAACTTCCTCACACGTGAGTGAAACCTTGAATCATCGCATCCATCAATTGTTTCCGCTCATTCTACTACGTATAATCTTTATTGATTTTGTTGCTTTGTTAATAATCCCCTTATGTGTCCTCTAGAGTCTAGTCTAATGTAATCATCAACAATAAAGGAATAGTTTATAAATCTTAACATTCTACTTAAATCTACTGAAGTATTTTTACATTTCAAACTTTCACATACAGTCATTGCACTAGTAAAGCCAATCGGGCCAGTTCTGTCAACCCGGGCTGTTTTTCGTTTCACTTTAACCAGATTTGATCTTTTGCTCCTGCTTCAACTGTACCAACAAATGTCAGTTCTAGCAGCTCCTCCTCTTCCTTCCATAGCTCCACCCCTAGGGTTTCTAGTGATCTGTCCATCACTGTAGCACTGATAAAAACTCCCCAGAACCGCTTTACAACAACTTTGAGATTCTTTCAAATGAAAAAGTCCTGTCACGTTTCTAAACTGTGTTAGTACATCATATACATCAATATATAATAACCCAAATCTATATAATAGATATATAATATATAAATAATAAATATATAAGAACACTGACATATTTCACTCATCAAAAATCCTCCTCCCCTTCCTCTCGTTCCTCAGAAACAGCTCCATTGCTCTGACTATGCATATAGGTTATCCTGTACTATCATACAGACTATCCGTGATCATCAGTTCATCACAGTCCTACCAAAACACACAAGTGCGTAATGTCCATAACCTTTGTGTTATTCTTTCCCAATCTTAAATCTTGTTGTACAGTTTTACAACGACATTACTTTAATTTACAGTCGTTTGGCAGATGCTTCTATCCAAAGTGACTCACAAAATGAGCAGTATTTGAAGCCATTTGTCTATAAAGGAAACAGTAAATGCTTTACACAAACCCATCCAATTTAAGTGCACATACTCACAGTGAAGTGAACATACACAAACCCGGAGCAGTGGACAGTCCACCTGAGTGGGAAAATGTCCACGGGAGCTGTGGTATATAAAGACACACTAGACTAGACAAAATAGAAGAGCAGGACAGTGAGTTCCAGTGGTGGCAAAAGAGCTCAGGCTTCAGTATTTTATTAAACGTTGTAAAGGTTGTAGAGATTATAATTGCGATAGATAAGTTGTTCTACCACAGAGCCCCTGAAACAAGAGAAAGTTTTACACTAAAGCTTGAAACGCTAAAGAGAAAGTACAACGGTAAAGCTTTAAAGTTTGTTACGGTTGGTAAATTTAAATCAATAAGCAATAATTGAGTTTTGTGTGAGTTAAGCATTAGAATTTTTTTACCATCCACACTTTGATGTCATTAAAGCAGTGTACCATCTTAGAAAATTAAGAGATTTAATTAAGTCTTGCAGAAATTGCATCTGCATATCAGCGAACACTATGCCCATGCTCTCTGATGTTGTCTCCAAAAGGAAGCAAATAGAATGATATTAGAATTGGGCTGAGGACCAAGCCTTGCGGAATTGCATATTTGACTCTATATCAGGGTGACGGAACTCCACTGAAAATGACGAAATGTAAGCGATCAGACAGATATGACCACTCCACTCGTCCAGAAACCCCAATGTAGTTTTCATTTAATTATTTAAAAATATTGTGGTCTGTAGTCAGGATCCAGTCTCCATCTTTCCTTCTGTTCCGATGGTACACTGACACGGTTGTCTTGGTTTTCGACTGGCTTCACTGGTTTTACTCGTGTCTTGTCATGTTTCCTCACTCCAAAGACTCACTGCACTGTAAAATGATTAAACAAATCAAAGTTGAAAGAGACGGAAGGTTTTGGTGATGAATTTTTGACCAGTTTGAGCATAATGGGGAATTTTACCCCAAATTTTCAAGTTAAATGCATTCACACAAATTAAGTTTTCTCTAGTCTAGTTCTTGTCTGATCAAGCCGCAAGAGCCCAGGTCAGAGTCCAGGTTGTTTGGTTGCCTAGGTTTTTTGGAACATTGTTTCAGTTTTAAATCTGCCTTTTGTGATGTATTTGTGCCTTGCTGCTGTGTATCTTTCATCCCTCGTGGCTCCAGCTTCAGAAGATAAAAGCCCATTTTATGCACTAATGAAGCCCCTGACATTCTTCCTCAGTCTACAGTGTCAGAGATTGAGTTGAGCCTATAATGAAACCTGAGGCTATTAGAGGATATCTGAAGATCTGAACATTATTGTGAAGACAATTAATGTTATGCGGCAGTTTTTTGGTCCAGCAGTGGGGAGTTGGATCTTCCGCTTAAGGCTGCCCACTGCTGCAAGTTTGTCAGTGTGTCAGTGCAGAGCCCAATTTTGATACGGCACCAAGTGGTCATACTGACACACTCCCTCACTTATTCACTCATTAGAGGGATGCTAACCTTCAGTCAGGAGGTATAGATGAAAAACAAAAGTTAAAAAGTGGAGAATTATGGTAGTAAAAATGAGTTAAAAGAAATTGTTCTGTTATGACGGAGGAGGAGGTTAGAGGATGAGGAAGAGGATGAAGAGAACAGATCTTCAGTACTCACACTAGGTACTCAGATCCGTGCCCGGGTACCAAAGCACGGTTTGTTTGATAGTGCAAGTGCTCATAACCATGCCCGGGCACGGTTCGTTTGGCCGGCTCTGGCCCGATTGAAAAAGGTGTACTCAAGCACGGTTTGCCTGGATTCGGACGCGGTTCTCTTGTAGTGTGAGTACAAACTTAAAGGGAACGGATGATTCCCTGTGGAGACACGAGAACCGCAAAGAGAACTTCATGAAGTAATTTTAGTTAACATGGCATCAAGGAAAAAGCAAGTCGTTTTAGTCGCAGAAATAATCTTGGTGAGCTCTTCGGGGCCAGTATACGTGAATGAGTTTGGCTTGATTTTGGTTGGGTTTCTTTTTGATACATCTGGTTTTAGGCTATATGGATAAAAATCTTCATTCTGATATATTTTTATTTGTTGTCGATAAAGTCCATTGCTAATGATCTGAGGGGGTATCAGGGGGTACAACGTTTGCTGTGCTTTATTAGCTGAGCTACAGTTTCACACAGATGCCGGGAAAATGATTGATTTTTTTTAAAAGATATTGTTGTTCTAATACAGTATATTTACTTATGTACAGTAAACGTGTTGTACAGTAATATGTTCCAGTGGGATCCTAGAATCCAGTGAAAATCTCCTCTTTTTCATTCTGTTTCTAGTTTGTCAGACACTATTATACTTGTATCCTGGTGTGTCTGTCAGTCTGTTTGTCTGTTTGTCTGTCTGCCTGTCTGTATCTAAATATATTTGCAGAATTAAAAGCATCAATTAACAAGTTTCCTAATGTAAACTCCTATACTTTCATTTGACAGTCATTATCATTTCATACCTGATTCAGTATTTTGGGTTTCACCCTGATCACTTTCATCTCTAATGAGTTACATGTTTTTTACGCGAGTTTCACGTGTTTGTAATCAGACAAACCTTGGTGTTAAACATAAGGAACTAATCAAACACAATCATTCTGTTGGTGAATGCACAGACCTCTGACCTGTCTGTGACACGGGGCCACTGTCACTCGGACAGAGCTGGAGGGAAGGATCCACGTGCACAGCACATAAGCACAAGGGAGCTCTCAAGGGGTTAACGGTTGCAACAAGGGTTTATTCCAGAAGGCGTGGTCGAACGGGCAAGATCATACACAATAAATCCAATAAGGCAAAACGCTGAGCAAGGTGGGGAAATCAGGAAACAAAGCACAAGGTCAAAACCGGCAAGACTAGATATATGCACAATGATTGGCACAACTACAATAAACAAAACAAGACTAGAAACAAAAACTAGACTAGGCAAAGTAACGCAGGGCTAAACAAGATCTCGAGGCTAGTGACAGGACATACGTCTGACAAACTGGCACAGAACAGAGCACAGCACAGGAAATAAATACACGACATGATGAAGACTAGAGCTTAACCAAAATACACACAGCTGACACTAGTGATGGGTCGTTCGCGAACGAGTTGGCTCTAAGAGCCGATGCAATGAACGACAAGAGCCGATGCCCGGCGGAGGAGAGCCGATGCTTCAGTGGCTCTTGATCAGTTCTGCCGAGAATCCGTGCGCAGAAGAGCGAGACTATTTTTATGGGCACACGATTCGTCCAATAATCTCCAAGAACAGACTAGACTCATATCGAGAGATTCATTTTGCTAAAGAACCTCTCTGTTCTATCATTTTTCCTACCTCGCGCTACGCTCATGCGCATTAAACAATTACGTCAGGTTCCGCCTTTTTAGCGCTCCCGCCGATAAATCTGTCCTACTGGAGTTAGAAACTGTAGCATTCTCTTAACAATAGATTGATATATTTAGTTAGAGTGTAAATATCTACTTGTGCAATGACACATGGGCATAGTTTATGATGAAATAATGGGTGTCAAAGAATGATAGAACTGTAACCCTTATTTCTGGTCCTTCTTACTTCCGTCTCTTCGGCGTGGGCTTCTCAAATGGGAATCACACGATGGATTCAGAAGAACGACTAATTTATTTCCACACAACGTGCAGCATTCACAGTCCGCTTCCCTGAGAGACTCGCACCAGTCTCTCGATATTTTTCAACTTCTCTTTTACCCCTAAGTTCGCCTTAAAGGGGCCTTTTTCCCCACAATTCTCTTAAACTAATATTTCAAGTTAAATAATATAATGCCAATCACAAATTAAACCGTAAAATAAATCCACAATAACTTAAAATAGATTTATGCTAAATTAAAATGTATATGAACTTATATAAACAGGGCTACTAACGCATATTGCATAAGAAAATAAAGGACAAAATAGGGAAAAAGGAAAATTCATTTATTCATTATTGCAGTGCACCAGAATAGAATAATAGTTACACTAACAAAATATGTCTGGATATTGTTAAGCAGAAATGCCAACAATTTCTAACTCCAATGGGACTTTTTTGGGTATGGGCTTGAAAAACAAATGATAAAACACCAGTTTGGACGCACATTAATTCCATAAAAATGATAAAAACTATGCAAACATTCTTGGAGGTAAAGATAACTCTCAGGAAGCATGAAAAATCACTTAACATAATGTGATCACATAATTTAATAATTGTTTTTTTTTTTAAATATAAAAATTTCAAAACTTGGAAAAGGTTTTGGGAACGCATGGATGAGCGTGTGAGACTGCGTCTGTATGTAACTGATAATAACGCAACAAATACATGGAGAAGAGCGATATTAAAATAAGTTTTTTGGGAGCCGGTTGGGAGCCAGAAGAGCCGATGCTTTTACGAGAGCCGAGCCAGAAGAGCCGATGCTTTGACAAGAGCCGGACTGCCCATCACTAGCTGACACTAAGACACGGACACAACGCGATCGTGATTAAAGAATGAACGACATGATGAGAAGTGATTACCAAAATGACACACAGCTTACACCAACACAAGGACATAAACGCGATCGGGATTAATAAATAAACGAGTAACAGCTGGGAACCAAACACAGAAACGATCGACCATGCAGATACCAGGAAGTAAAAGAAACAAACGTGACGTCTAACAGAGAGAGAGAGTGACAAGTTTACAAAATAAAGGTGACAAACTAAAAGTCCCAAAACAAACAACACTCCAGGGTTTGTGACAGTCTGCCTGTCTGTCTGCATGTTTGTTGCTCTGCAGCCTACAACGATACTCAGCAGGCGATGAACAACGACCAATGCACCCCGGACCAGTACTTCTTCCAGGAAGACAGCGGAGAAGTGCGCAACAACCCCAAACGCTCCTGCCAGTTCAACCGCACCATGCTGGGGGAATGTTCCGGAGTCACCGACCCCTACTACGGGTATAAGGACGGCAAACCTTGTGTGCTCATCAAAATGAACCGGGTAATTGATCCCTCATTAAACATTCAGTTTCGCCTCAATTTTTTTGTTTATGTGAGCTTGGGATCCCCACAGTCTCGTACAGCCTTTTCCCATTCTCACGCAGAGCTAGTAGCTTGCCAGCAAGAAGCCCTGGCATTAGCTTTTGGCATTTAAGACTGTTAAAGTCTTAATTTAAGACTGTTAAAGTCTTAAATGTTAAATTAAAATATCTCTTTCTGTATTCATTTTTTAAGTCAGTTAAGTCAGTGCTGTGGCTTTGCACTTTCAATTTGAAAGTTCTAATTTTTGCACTTTGGAAATGTTGTTTTTTTGTGTATGTTTAACAATAAAACATTATTTACACGTCGGCAGTAATTGTTATTTTATTATCTTAAATACTGTTCCTTGAGTGATCCATTCTAAACATAGCAAACCAAGACAATGCAGAGGAACCATGACCAAACTGCCAAAACAAAATATATTGTTAACACATTTGTACTAATAATGTCAACCTTTCCACAGGTGATTGATATGTTGCCCGGAAAAGACGGACAGTCTCCATTTGTCACCTGTAGTGCAAAAGTGAGTAGTCCGATCTCTCATTCATTCCCATTTTGTAACCAACTAATGAAAGTCTACTTACTTATGCCACGTCATTACCAGAGATATAAAGTGGAGGACGAGTGGGTAAGAGTTCATTCTAGTAGTGTCTGCTAGTCTTTTCCGCTCTTAGTTTCCTGTGAGTGATAGACTAGCACAAAATCATTTTGTTCAAGAACAAACGTTACAGAAAATGGAGTCAAATATTGTCAGTATTTTTATGCGAAAGACAGAGATACAAAAACTGATATGAAGGGGCAGAAAAGCCAAAGGCTGTCAAAAACACAAAACTAAGCACAAATTCAGTCTTTCAAAACAAGAGTGTGTCCCTATCTACTGAAGGAAAAGAAACTGTCTTCAATTACCCAGCCCTTGTAGATGAGGTCTCTGAAAGAAAGGGAGGCTTTCTGAAAGGTAAGGGGTGTCACTGAAAGGTAAGACGCGTCTCTGAAAGATGGGGCGTGTCTCTGAAAAGTGTGCCGTTTCTCAGAAAGATAAGGGGATTTTCTGAAAGGTGAGGGGTGTCTCTGAAAGTCTGCGAAGAACGTTGGGAAGTCCGCACCTCGAAAATAACCATGGCTTAATCACGAATATGTTCTAAGAAGAGAGCAGTGAAGGAATGTCAGTTCCGTAGCAACACTAGGGTGATGAATAGCAGAGCCGACCAGCAGCTCAGTCGGAACAGTTCTCTTGTGTGTTGCACTCATACATTGGTTAATTATTTTAGCTGAATTAAGTACAGTTTTTAAAGAAAAAAATACAACTGCTACATGGAGTGGACTCTCTGTCTGTCTCACTGACTCTCTGTCTGTCTGACTGTATCTCTCTGACTGTCTCTGTCTGTCTATCAGTCTAATTGTCTCTATTTAACTGTATGTCTGTCTCGCTCTCTGTCTGTCTGTATGTGTCTGTCTGATCGTCTCTCTGTCTATAGGACTGAATGCATTGAGCTGCTGTCATGTTCATGAGGTCTCTCTACTTCAGTCAGTCGGACTGATGATTGAATGCTAGATCACAGGTTCAGTTACCAGGGAAAGCCGGATGTTGATGATTTGTTTACAATTGTTAAAAAATGACACAAGCATCTTATAAATGAGTGTAGAGTAAATATCTACACACACTTTAAACCTTTGTTTTTCTCTGGACTCTTCAGAGGGAGGACACGGACAGCATGGGAGAAATCAGGTACTACCCGTCAAACGGAGCCTTCAACCTCATGTACTATCCTTACTACGGCAAGAAAGCCCAGGCAAGTCCAGATCACGAGAAGCGTGTAGAGCAGCCGCTACATGATGCTTCTTCTCTGTGCAGGTGAATTATTCTCAGCCGCTGGTGGCCGTCAAGTTTGCCAACATCTCCTTCAACACAGACGTCAATGTGGAGTGTAAGATCAACTCAACTTTCATCACTCAGTTCAGTGAAAGAGACAAGTTCGCTGGCCGTGTCTCCTTCAAGCTGCGTATCGACACAGCATAGAGCCACACACATGTGCGCGCTCACAAACACACACACACACACACACACACACGCATCCTGTTTGAGAGCAGGGTGTAGGAGAGTCCTTCATATCTCTCGTCCTCAATGTTTTCCCGGTGTCCCAGTGGTGAGTGTGTGGGTGTGAGTGTGTGTGTGTGTGTGTGTGTGTGTGTGTGTGTGTGTGTGTGTGTGTGCAGTACTCAACTGTTTTAATTCTCAACTCAAATCGTCTTGCAAGGAAACGTTAAGAAGATAAAAAGAATATACCACATTGGTTAAACAATCTCATTATCTTACAGCTCATAATCCCGACACTTTACACTACAGAATACTGTCATACAATCATACAAAAACATCACCTTAAAATAAAAAAATAAGCAATATGGATCAGGACGCGGACCCCAGTTCAGCTGAGATTTAGGATGTTTGTTGAATGAGAAGCTGACGTGTTGTCCTGAGATTGACGTTGTGTCAAATCTGTTCTGATTGGTATAATATCACAAGAAGAGGAAATGCTGGTATAGATTTATGTGAGGATAGAAACCGGTACACATGATCAATAAACGGAGCCAAAAACATATCAGCCGTAACTTGACGTGAAGGAATCACTCCATCCTGTACAAACGCTTCCTCATATCGTGACCATCTGTTGTTTACGTGTTTTTACTTATTTATTTATTTATTTATGCTTTTGATATGTTTATTTATTCTGGTTTGTGTTTTTTGAACCATTTTGTATGACTGTTTGTGGAGACACTGTTATGAAACACACACAAGAGAAGTGATAGTCGACGCTCCGCACATGCTCAGTTTGCACTCAGCCACTCCGTTTCATTCCAACAATTCAAACCATTGTACACAGCAATAGCTTCTGGTGCGCGAGTGTACTGTTAATACTGTAAATAAGCTGCGCTAGTCAAGAGAGTAGTTCCCAGGGATTCTGACGAAGAAAAAAAACTACAAATTAAATAAACAAATACGTAGATCGAGGATCAACATGTTGTTTTCGCACCAAAAGCACCTGGTTTTTTATCTTTTGATATGTTTATTGTTGAGCACATAAGGTGGGATGTTAGCTGCAGGTACTTTAGCTTCGGTAGAGTCCGAGTTTCTTTCTCATGTGATTTGACGTCTGGATGTAGAGCGGGTCTGAGGATGGAGAGGTTCCACTGGATCTATGTAGAGCGCTGTTAGCATCCATCCGCCTGCTGTTTATGACGCTCAGGCTAACCGCCACGCGTCCTTTTTTATTTTCTAGCTTTGTGTTTCTCAGAAGCTTTCCTTTCGCCCCAGTAGTGAATGTGTCGTGTTTCTATTGGGTTGCTGCCAAAGTGTGGTGTGTGTGTGCGAAGAGGCAAAAGTTCACACGACCTGTTGTTGGATCAGTTCCGTACGGGCTAATCACCGGACTACACGTTTACAGAGCATGGCTGTAGGGAGATTACCATGTCAATGGTACCATATGCCATCATCCACACAGCCAGTTTAGACACATTTCTTCATCCTCGTCTACGAGCTGTTAAGGCGTCTGCAGCGAGATACGTAAGGAAGAGCACGAACATGACCAGTAGATCTGAGTCTGGATCTGTGTGTTACGGGAATTGTTTGTTCACTAAACTTTTGCTGAACCAACAATTCAGCGAAACATACTATGAGAGGAAGACAATGTCAGCGGCGTGAGGGTTAGTGTTCTGGTGGGTGTCGCCTACTCTGAGACGGCGCTGGTTTACTCGCTCTGGTGACGTCACAGGCTGATTAGCGCCATGAATATGCCAAATTATGTTTGCCTACTGGATCTGAACTGTCAAGTGCGAAACAATCTGATTTCTAATTGCCATGGAAATTCAGAGATGCTGTTTTAAAAAGTGTGAAAGTGTTAAAACAAAACACAGCGTTTACTGTTGCTATGGATACACACACGATAACATACAAATAAGTGCGTGACAACACTGGCATGGACAAACACACCTGTGCTTTAGAAGAACATTCAAGAGTCACACACACACACACACACACACACTGATGGCATCGCTGAGCTTTTCGTTCCCATCTCTTCTCTCCTCGTGTTCTTCTGGGTTCCTCTGACTCTCAGAAACTCATGTGTCCTTCATAGTGAAAGGTGTTTTATTCTACTTCACTCTGTAAATCACTTCTCAGAATCTAGATGTATCTTATTAAATATCCTGCATATACTGTTATATATTGCCTGACATGAAAATTGTGAAACTTATATTCGAGAAACAAATTATTATCATTATAAATTAAAAATGGAAACAGGAAATAAAAGCATTTTGTGTTTAATGAATATTGTGTGGATGAACTTTTGTTTGTGGTCTTAGTATGAAGTGTATACAAACATTTAATTTGTTTGAATTAAAGTGCAAGATGTTCTTGGTCGCTCTGGACTGTCACTGTCTCTGGAACTTCACAAACATCAGGAGAAATTCAGGAAACAGCTTCACACATTTACTGTTCTATTCAGTCTTCAACAGCAGACATCTCCATCATGCCGGACAGCGAGCTTTACCGGGCCATTACAAGCTTCGGCCTTTCATCCATTCTCCCAGCTTTCTCATTTCTGGGTCATGAGGAGCTGGAGCCAATCTCAGCAACTCTGGCCCTAAAGGCGGGACACGGCGAATACTGACCAAACAATGGCTGAGCTGGAAACACCCACATGTGTCACAGGTCACAAACTTAGCATGACAGGTCGCTCATCACACTCCTCGTACCTGTCTGTGTGATGTACATTGTGTTTCTGCGCTCCAGATGTTTTGTGAGGGATCTTGATGATACAGTATGAGATAAGGGAGCTCCAGTCAAAGCTCAAGATTGTGAAAGTGCTGCTACTGTTGTTAGCCAATCTCGTGGAACATCAATCACTGTGAAGCAACTGTGTTTTAATTGGAGCACAGGCGGTGTGATATCTCTCTGTCTCTCTCTCTCTCTCACTCACACACACACACACACACACACACACACACACACACACTTTATCTATCTCACAATCTCTCTCAGACACACACACAAACACACTTTTTTCCTGTCTCATAGTCTCTCTCTCTCTCTCTCTCTCTCTCTCTCTCTCTCTCTCTCTCTCTCTCTCTCTCTCTCTCTCTCTCTCTCTCTCTCTCTCTCATTCTGTCATTAATTTCCTCCTAAACTCTTGAGTGGAATTCCTTTAACTGTAAAGGCTCCAGCTTCTCCTGAAACCTTGTGCAACAGTCCAATATTCAGGGCAAAACGGGAAAACAATGATAATGCGCCTTAGTTCAACTATGAAATCGAGTTAATGTGTGTTAAGCAATGAGAGCAGATAGTTAACTTACATTTATTGATGTAAAAACCATTAAAATGTAAATATAAATAGCGTAGGATACTGAGTTTATTCACACTTTGGACCATTTCCAATGTCTTAAAATTGAGAAACGATCGATATATTGCAAAGGTCGAAAAGTTTAAAAAAAAGTTTCACAGAGACACGCCCACGTGTGATGGGAGAGATCTGATTGGCTTAATGTGAGAGGGTCGGGCTAGTGACGTCACTGCATGTTTGCTGGTTTAAGCTCGCGCACAAACACGCGGAATAGAGGCTTGCGTGTATGCTGGATGTAAAGTTTTGAAACTGTACAGTTTTTTTAAGAAACTCGCTAAAAACACTTTTTTTAGATTTTTATGGCCGAATAAATGACGCAGAACGAGTTTTCGATGAGACAGGAACGACTTTAGGGAGTGCTGAACAAGGAGTGGAGTGGAGTGGAGTGGAGTGGAGCAGCTCTGTGTGCACGGGCGTGCGGGCGCGCGTGTGTGTGTTCAGAGATGAAGATCGAGTTTGCTCCTCTGCATGTTCCTCTGCGCAGACGCCTGCAGACAGCTGCGGTGGTGCAGTGGGTCTTCAGTTTTCTGGCTCTGGGTAAGTGTGTGAGAATATAGTAAATGCGACATCCGAGGATTCCCAACTTTCCTAATGTGTCTGTCGTCATCCACCAGTTATTTTGAATAATACAGTATAGCAAAACCGGATGTGGTTTATCTGTGTAGTCAAAAACAATAACAAGGTTGGTTGATCCTAAAGAAATATTTTTGTTAAGAATTCATTTTAATGCATGATTAAACTTTATTGATACCACAGTGGGGAAATTAAATTTCTGGAACAGCCACAGAAAAACGTTTTTTTTTTTGCATCAAATTGCAGCATAGTAAAAAGTAATAGTGATAGTTTCACGTTTTTACATAAAATGTATTTCTGCTTAATAGTATTTGTATATATCCTCAACATGTAGTGCCAGGATTATTAGGTTCTATTAGATGCTTTGTTCATTCAGCTGGTGATGTGAAATAATCTGTTTTCTGTCTGACTGTCTCTGTGTTCAGCTCAGGTCTCTCTGGCTGCGTTTTTGCTTCTGTGTCTCAGTGATTGGTGGATGCTGGCAGCGCTGTACGCTGGTTGGCTCTATCTGGACAGGGACACGCCTTCAAGTGGAGGTCGGAGGTCACAGTGGGTCAGAAGTTGGCGAGTCTGGACATATTTCATGGAATATTTCCCCATTACGGTGAGTGAGAATGTTACAGCGAGCAGAGGCAGCATGGCTGATTCTTGGTTTCATCTTTTCTTTTCTTCAGCTGGTTAAGACAGAGAATCTGGACCCGCAGCACAACTATCTGTTCGGGTTTCACCCTCATGGCGTGTTGGTGGCGGGTGGATTTGGGAATTTCTGCACCGAGGCTTCTGGGTTCTCGCGGCTGTTTCCCGGACTGACGCCGTACTTGCTGATGCTCCCCTTCTGGTTTCGAGTGCCCTTCTTTAGAGAGTACATCATGTGTGGAGGTGTGTGTGTGTGTGTTCTTGTTGGGTAATGGGCTGTTGTGCAAGCTTCTGAACCGCAGCCCTGTGGGTGAAGCTGTCTCACTCACACACTGAAATGCTTCTGTCAGCAGCCCCACAGTCTGACCTTCCTGCGGCATCACACTGTAAGAGATGAACCGTCACTGCGTGTGTCCTGAGTGACGTCTCGATGATCCTGTGCGACTGAGCTCACTGAGACTTGATATGTGTGTGTCTGTGTGAGAGACCGACCAGCCACTGTGTGTGTGTGTGTGTGCGCGAGCGAGACTGAGCACTGCTCCAGTGTGTGACACACATTTGATTGTTAAAAGAATCAAAATCCTTAAATGTTTCCCAAATTAAAACTTATTCAAATTAAAACTTATCAGGAACACCAGAAAAGACAAGACCAGGCTGGTGTGACGAACTGAGACACAGCCTGACACCGCGATAAATATAATTTCAAGTTTATTTGTATAGCGCTTTTCTTAGTCCCAGAACAATGCAAAGTCGCTACACGAATTAGGAAAAAAAGAGTCTTTAAAGAAGAAAAATGTTACATTGTTCATCTGTGTTCAAAAATTAGGAAAAAGAGCCAGTTGCAAAGAAAACAAAACCCCTCTGTTGGAGTGAGAGGAATATACATTATATACAAATTATTTTTGTTTGTTTATGACAAATCTACTGTTTGCATTCCTGACAGGGTTGGTATCGAGCGACAAAGCCAGCGCCAGTCACCTGTTGGGCCGTCCGGGCGGTGGTCAAGCGGCCGTTCTGGCAGTGGGCGGAGCCCCGGAGTCTCTGGAGGCGCGGCCTGGAGCACTGACTCTGCAACTGAAGCAGCGGAAGGGCTTCATTAAACTGGCCCTTAAGCACGGGTGAGAGCGTGTGGTCGAGTCTCTGCCTTCACTCCTTCACGCTGCGGTGCCGTCTGCAGAGCGTGGCTGGTTCCTGTCTTCTCTTTTGGGGAGAACGAACTCTTTGATCAGATGGAAAACCCGTCCGGGTCCACCCTGCGGCGGCTACAGGAGCGTCTGCAGCGCATCATGGGCGTGGCCTTACCTCTCTTTCATGCCAGAGGAGTTTTCCAGTACAGCTTTGGTCTCCTCCCATATAGGAAGCCCATACACACTGTAGGTACGGGCGGAAAGTGTGTAGGGAACCAACAAACAAGCCTTTCTGAGAGAAATCGTTTATTTAACAAAACAATTGTTATTTTCCTTTGTTTCAGTGGGGCGTCCCATTCCTGTAACCCAGACTCCGTGTCCCAGTAGAGACGAGATTGATGCGCTGCACACGCTCTACATGCAGGTCACCCGCTAGTCCCTGGATCTGTAGCTTGTGGTTCAGTCGCACATTTTTCACACTTCTTTATTTGCAGGGTCTTATGCAGGTTTTTGAAGACAACAAAAAGAAATACGGCATTGTGGAGGACAAGCACCTCACATTCATCTGAACTGTGTGTGTGCCAATGTGTTTACAGATGGAACAAAGGTTACTGTCAAATATTAACCAGATTTGCTTCATTTAAAAAAAAAAACTACAATTTATTAATTTAGGTTTTAAAGTTTTCGTCCAAAATTGTGTTTTGTATTGTGATAATTTTTTAAACGTATTGTCAAATGTTAGCAAACTTTTAGCGTGAATTAATAAATACGCTAATTTCTGAAGGTTTACAACTTCTCTAGCGTCGATCTTTTTTCCGTCGATAGGTGTCACTGCAACTCAAATAATATTGCATCATTGAAACAAATTATGAATAAATGCTTGTGTTTTATTGTTCTTGTGCGTTGTGTGAGTTTAGCGTGTTGTCTCGGGTAAGTTTTTGACTTTTTGCTTCTTTGCCTCGACCCGTGGTTACAAATCCTACTATTAAAAAGCGATTAGGTGGCGCCTGGCCCGTAGCTCCACGTTGATGTTCATCAGCTATGCCTTCGTCATAATAGGATTGAGCTTCGGGAGAGGAGGCGGGACTTCCGGGTGATGGAAAGTTGTCAACAGTTTCGTTGGAGGAGATTTAATCCTTAAATCTGTATTGATCAGTGTCGCGGTTAGGAAGATCTACTAAAAACAGCAGCTGAAAACGTAAACGGCGCAACGAATGCACTTTCGGGACCGAGACTTCGCGGAAAATTGTGATTTGCGCGCTTCCGACGCGAACAGATGGAGAAGAAACAAAGTTTTTGGGTGTGGATGATTCTACTGGATTCTAGTGGGATTTCGTTTTTATTTGAGCTCTTTTGCGCACAAACTGTGTGTGTTGACATTAATTAAACATGCGATGCGTTGCGCTTTTCTCCTGGAATTATCGATTCTTTCAGACCGTTTGGATTAACATTTGTTCGTGGCTCATTCGAACCAGATGCATTTCTGCTCTAAAACCAGTTTCTCGTTTTTTAGCGATCCTATAACACAAAACTTTCTGGATGGCGAGTTAAGTTCGTCTGGTTTGTCAGATTTAGTGCAGCAGCCGTGTTGTGCAACTCTTGTGTTTCCGCGTGCACGTACGCGGGTGTTTGCTCCAAAACGCGGAGGCGTGCACGAGCGCGTTCGTGCATTGATTGCGTCACTAATGTGTAAAGTTCAGATGCTAATCGTTTGGCGTGATAAATAAATCCGCGTTGATATTCCCATTGCCGACCTAATGCTCGCATAAGATATGTCGCAACTAGTACTGTAAAAGCGCGATTGGTGGTGAATTCAGTCGCAGATTCTGAAAACATTTACAAATTAGTTTCATGTTAGTATTGGGGTTTGTTAACAAGTGTAACGATTTTAATTTATTATGGCCTCCAGTTTTAATGTAGCATTTCAAGGAATCTAGAAAATCTCTAACTTGTTAAAGGCCGCACACAGCTGTCAGAATTTCAGTTATTCTGCACCTCTCGGAAAGTGAAATGTTCTTAATACATGCAGCTTGGAGTTCCAAGAGGTCTGTGATGTTCTGTCGTCCATGTTTCCGTTATGTGATTGAACATTGACTGATCTGAGCTAAGGGGGTTCCTCCCAATTTTCCTGCTTCTTCATTGACACTCCTGGCTCACATGTGAAAGGATGAACCGATTCAGTTGAAAGCTGCTCGGCGTAACATCAGGTCACTTTCAGGATGAGTGGTGGGAAAAAACGGAGCGGATTTCAAATCACCAGCATCACATCGGACTATAACCAGCCCCCGGGAGAAGCACTCTCACCCAAAGGTCCTGCTTCAGCAGAACATCTCAACCCCGGGAATCAGAGAGCCACTCCCCCTCTCACTGGACCCACCCACGGGAGGATCCACAGCACCCAGAGTGTGTCGCCCACTCAGATGCTGGTCAACGGTCCAGTCCTGCGCCAAAGCCCCGCCTTTCAGACTCATCAAAGTTCCAGTCAACCGACCACACCCATCATGGCCAGGAAGCAGAGCTCACTGGACGCCTCCGGGGCCTCGCGCTTTCGCGTAGTGCGTTTGGATCAGGGGTTGGGCGAGCCTTACAGGCGTGGCAGATGGACGTGTGTGGACGTGATGGAGAGGGAGTTTGAGGAGCGCGGGCTGCGCCGTGTGATGGACAGCATGAGGCACGCCCAATCGCTGGAGTCCCTGGAGACGTTGGGACTGGGCGGTCCTGAATCAGCATTGGGCGGAGCTGGTCTAAAGCCGTTGGCGGTGCGAGGATTGCCCCCAGGTCACGTGGTACACTCGCAGGGCACCACGCACCTTTTGGCTCAATGCCGAAGTGATGAAGCCCACAGCAGCCCACCCTCGCCAACACACAGCAGGGCACCGCTGCGGGACCTACAGGCGGTCATGTCACCACACGTCCCCAACACGCCGCGATTCCGCAACATACCTGCTCCGCTCCGCCTGGACCTGAAGGCCGATGGCAAGGTGAGTCACGTATGCTCATTGCGATCTCTCCACCTCAGAAAAGACTGAAATTCGCTTTGTGTTTCCAGCTCCGAGCCACTCAATCGCAGCCGGCGTCCCCAGGAGCCCATCGGGGTCAGGACAGCCCCTTCTGCCCAGCACTCACGCCCATCCACACGCCCTCCGCTTTGGCGCTGGCGCAGTCTATGTTTGCAATGGGTGGAGCTTTTGACCTGGTGGGAGACAGGTGAGAGTGGCCCTCCCCTCTCTCAAATTCTTTTTTACTCCTCTCTTCTTTCCTTTCTTCTGTGCCTTTTGACGCCATCCAGGCATTGCAGGTTCGAATCCCGGTTCGGTGGGTTCTACAACTGAGTCTTGAGAAAAAAATTCAGTTGTGTATAAGACTGACCACTGCTCCTGTGTGTGTACTTTTTTTTTCTTTTTTCTTTTCTCACTAATCTTTTATTCACTCTGATCATTTGCTCTGTTTTGTATTTAAACATGAAGTGTGTATTCCTGAAAAAGTTGTGTTTCTTGAGGTGAGGTGACTGTTTTCACACCTGTCTGCTCACTGTCACAGACCTGGAGGAAATACCACACACACACACACACACACACACACACACACACACACACACACACACACTAATGAATGCAGATACTTAAGCCAAGTACTACTCATAAGTCTAATGACTTATTGTGTTTTTAAATGCTGGAATTTAGCCGACACTTTATCCAAAGTGACTCGCATATCAGAACATTGTTTTACCAATCAACAAATTCCTGCTTTTCCCGGAAATTGAAGCTGGAAGCAAGTTTGAGCATTGCCTGCCTTTCTTTTCCTCAGTGTAATAATAATTTCTAGAATTATATTTACAGAATAGATTCTTCTTCAGTTGTTTGAGATTAGTTGATCAATTTAATTTAATGTCTGAAGTGCTTTTCTGTAGCTAAAGTTTAGCTAGTGTTTTCCCCCCTAGATTGGTACAATTTTGATACATGAAACATTTTTGCAAAATTTGCGGTTCTTTTTGTTTCTAAATGAAGCTTTTCCAGCATGCAGCAGGATCGGTTCTAGCATTTATTTCTTGTCATTGTATTCCATGATAAAAACAATCATGGCAGTTGATTTCCTGCGTGTCTGTGGCGGGGGCGGACCCTGGAATGCTGGGAGCTGTGTGGGCACAGAGAAGCTCAGCATGAAACCTGATTGGCTCTGAGAGCATGTGGGCGGAGAACCAAATCAAAGATTCCAGTGTGAACAAACACAAGCGCACACATTACTCATGTTCAGATTCACACAGGCCCCGCCTGAGATGTCAAAAAAGGGAAGAATATTTCTGGTGGAGCAGGTGGACTTTTCCCCAGATTACTCTAATCTTTCCATTCCTGGATTTTTGTGCGGATTAATGCTGATTTGACGACAACCACACAGCAGCATATTTTGAGGAGGCCGAAGGTCTTGTGACAGACATTATGGGATCAAGTGTTGGAAACAAAGCTTTGTTTCCTGATTACACTTTGAGGATCATGAGAGCAGCTTGTGTTTGGAGTTGAACCCCTTTTGGCTTCTGTCAGTTCAAGTGATTTTTCTGTGCAGAGGGGACAGAAGATAAATTGCTTCAGACTGGAGATGAACCTGAAAGTTCAACCTATTGACGTCACAGCTGTGATAGGTACAAAACCCTGAGGAGTCAGAATGAGTCGGACCCTGCAGTGACTACCACACCCAGTTTCAACATCCTGCTGATTCTCGTCATGTTTGTAAGGAAGATGGTTTCGGTTTTCGAGAGTAAAACTGTGTCTGTCTCACATGAACAGAAACGAGAGGATACTCTTAAATGCCCTGCTGTGAGCAGGCGTAAAGTGAGCCCTCCACAGGTCTCCAATGTCTCCAGCGCAAGCACCGCAGAGAGCGTGATCATGCGGGAGCGCAGTGGACTTCGGAGGACCAGCCGGGAGAGGCTTTGTGATTCTTGGCCGGTGTCGAAGTTTTGCCCTCCACATGTTGTAAGTTTAGACAGAACCAGAAAAAACGAGGCAGTCAGATGTCGCAAAAGGCCTCAAAGAGCAGGGTTGTCCACTGTTTCCACCACTGCGATCCTGATGGACACCAACTCTGCCGCTAACGTGAACATCTTGTACAATAACTCCATATGGCGTTGTCCAGCTAATGAGAAACTTGCCTCCAACACTACATCTTCTGGAGACCCAAGTTGTAGATCAGAGAGGAGCAGGGCCTTTAAAAACAAATTCTGTGCGTCCGACGCAACTCTGCTTTCTCTTTTCCTTTTGTTTCACAGGTAAATAAAAGAAAACAAAAAATCTGAAGTTATAAATTGAAATATTCAACGCAAATAACAGCTATGAAATAAATGTTTACTTACTATCAAAGAAACTAACCTTTTTAACCTGCATGAATGCCGAGCACAATTTTAATATAGTCCCTAGTGGCCATATTGACACTCGCTTTTGCAAGAGTTTTGTTCCAGCAACAGCTCTACGTTTATCTGGATTCCATGCCTCAACTTTTATTTTTGTTTTTTTAACTTGTTGTGTAGGTATGAATTGGTGTGTAATCTGTGTTACAGTGAATGTTGTGCCCATGTTTTATGATAATGCCTCCAACATGAGGTGAATATTCATTCACAGTCAGACAGATTTGACCTAAACCATTCTAACACTTGTTCAGAAATACCAATGTCTTTATGCTTTATTTAAACAAGCATTAATAATCCATGTTTAAACAAGCAAGTGACAAGTGACCTTAAAACAACATATTTATTAGATTTAAGATTAGTTTAAGGGTAGAAGAAAGTTATTTCCTCCTTCGAGTAAACAGAAAATTGCTTTAGATTTTGCAGATGTAAAATTTGTGTGACAATATCTTCTTCGTGGTGAACGATTTTCTACCTGAGGAACGTGGAACAAAACGTTCTATTACGCACACTTTATTTTTGTCTTGCAGCGGGACGAACAGCAGTATGATTGCCATCGATAACAAGATCGAGCAAGCCATGGTGAGACTACACTTGCTTCTACTTCCTGTCCAGACAGTGTTCTCGTTCAGGTGTTCAGGTGTTCTAGTGCAGATAGTAGTTATCACTGCTGAGTTTCTCCACGTCAGCATAAATGTGTAGAATTAGCAACAGTAACTAGAAGCAACCACATGACATTCTGTACAGAATAATGGTTATTAATAGTTGCTCTGCCACAGGACCTGGTGAAGTCTCACCTGATGTTGGCCGTGCGAGAGGAAGTGGAAGTGCTGAGAGAGCAGATCAAGGAGCTGTCCGAGAGAAACGCTGAGCTGGAGCGAGAGAACTACATTCTGCGAACGCTAAAGGAGCGAGACTGACTCCATCCTCATCACGTCTCAGTAGTGCCTATTTATTACCCAGTGTGTGCGTGTGTGTGTGTGTGTGTGTGTGTGTGTGTGTGTGTGTGTGTGTGTGTGGTTCAAAACCACGGCTTCGTTTGAGCATAAAAGGTCTTGAATTGTTTTTAAAAATATTGAAAGACGGTTACTACTATTGTCAGATTTTGTCTGAATGCTTTTAACTTCCTCTCTCTTTGTTAAGAAAACTCATTCAAATTGGTGCGTCTTGGAAAAAGATTGCTCAAATAAATAACTGAACTAATCTCAGAACAACTTGACTGCTGTGTTCATTTCTGGGACAATCAACACTGAGCCAAATGTCTCAAATCCATTACAGTAAGCAGAAAGCAGACACGATTGTAGAATAAACCTTTTTAGTCAAGTTAAGGCACTTATAGTCCAGTGTTCGGTTCCCTGGAAAGAAAAAAAAACATGTAAAAACTAAAGAAGGTATTGTACTGTATACGCACACACACGCACTAGTATACACTAATAGCAATAATACAAAATAATGAGAATCAAAAATATAGTTTGGTTCAGTTGATTTCTATTTTGCTTTTCCCAGTCATAGACCACTGTCCCAAATCATCTGTGTGAGTTGACACGAACCTTTGCTGTTGCTATTATACACAGAACTGATAGTTAAAGATTTGGACCGAGCTGAAACTGAACGTTTGCGCGTGCGCGGAGTCCTCGTCATCACCCGGAAGTGTAACTCCGGGCTCCGTCCGCGCCGCGAAGAAATGGAGTTTGAAACGAACGAGTCTTCATTGCTTTATCTCACCAACACAATCAGCCGAACATCAGCCGAACTCCAGGTCCGTCTTATATGCAATTACGACTGAACTAAGTGTAGCAGAAAGGCCAGTTCGTTGATTAAAATCTTCCTTACTTTAAAATCACTCCTTACTTTAGTCGATGCCATAGTTCTCGTGACTCGTGAAATCATCGATCCATTAAAGATGCCTTTCTAAATGCGTGGACTCCCGCTCACTAATCCTGAAATTCAAAAGCTTCCCAGCTTATAATAAAATAATTATTTGAGCGAGAGTTTCGTAACAGCGTGAAGATGATGTTGGAGCGAGAGTGGGATTAATCAGCGTGTGTGTCCTATTAACCAGACATGTGCGTCAGGGGAACCGAGTGTCCGGCCGTGTCCAGAACCGCTGCGTGTCTCTCCAGTCCACTACACACAACTCATCTGCCCTGACCTGGACCTGTCTGTCTCTCTCAGCCCTGCCCCACCCACAGACAGACGCAATAGACAGGTTTGGATGTCAATCACTTTCTCTGTGCTTCTGCTGCGTCACCTGGCATTTTTCTTCTGGCAATTTTACTTGTGTTGAGCTTTTAGAAACTCCCCAGCACAACACTTCAACATCTGATGTTTAGGTCGGGTTTGGTGGGCCTATGTAAAGACCTTGATAAGTAGGTCCTGATTAGTTCAAATCATCAGGTGACGTCAACATTACAGTTACAGTATTCAGTAGTCAGTGCGAGTAACTTTTTATCAGAGTGATGGACTGTTAAAGCACCTGAAACTGTCACTTTGTGTCTTTAAGAAAATGTAAAGGGTCCAGGCGCCTGCTTTAATTTTGGCTATGTGATTGACATGCTTAAAATACTAATCTGGCTAATTGTGATGACTTGTGTGCGACTCACCACAGATGCTCACCGCTAAGTGAATGACGCATTACTTGTTTTAAAATGTTGTTGTAAGAGCGCTGATTAGAGCTGAAGTGGCTGGTCTGATGAGGGGATTCCAATAGTGAGTCATACTGAGAGGAACCAAGTTCCCTCCTCACATGGCTGAAGTTGATTTTTTTTCCTAATCTCACTTTATTTTACACAGGTACTAAAGATGAGAGCGTAGTCTGAACAAATCATGGCCTCTGCTTCCCAGCTGTAATATATTTCACTTGTGTCCTAACAGTTTTTAAGGATAATTTGTAGGTACGCTTCAGGATAAAAGAGAACAGTCAAATCATTCAACACCAGAGATTTGACTTAAAATGCTCATTATATGGTTGCTAGAGGAAATATTCTGTAAAATGTGTGGTCAGTGTCAGTGTGTTTTGTATCTATAAAGACATCTTTGTAAAGCTGTGTGTGTGTATATGTATGTATGTGTGTGTATATATACACACACACACACACACACATAGATAGATATATCTAAATGTGTGTGTCAAATTGACCAGACATGTGCGTCAGGGGAACAGACTGTCCGGCCGTGTCCAGAACCACTGCGGGTTTCTCCAGTCCACCACACACTACTCGCCTGCCCTGACCTGGACCTGTCTGTCCCTCTTAGCCCCGCCCCACCCACAGACAGACGCCATAGACAGGTTCTGATGTCAATCTCCCCCTTTCTTCCTCTCACTCTTTGACATTCACATTCTCTTTTTCACATACTGCCTTTTTAATGTTTCACTCACTCACTCACTTTTTTTTTTTTCATACTTTCATGCTGACACTTTATTTGTCTGACAACTTTGTTTGTCTAAAGTCCGAGTATTTGTGTGTCGCAGGTGCGTTTCGCCATGACTCCGCACATCAGCCAATTACAGTGTGATCCAGTGACATCTCAATCAAACCAGCCCGGTCCGCTTACTATCTCTCGTCTGTCGGAAACCGCTGAGGAGTGCAGGTTAACCAAGTTATTCTGCTGTGTGTGCAGAGGGGGCGGAACTAAACACAAGCCTGGCCTACAAGGCGGAGCTACAGGAAGTGGAGGAGAAGCAGTTTGACCCAGAGGAAGCAGTAAAGAACAGATTACAGTCCTCGGCCTTCACAAAGAACCACGTTGAGCTCCGAGCATCTGCAGGTGGAGCATCACGGTGCGTCTTCATCTCTTCACATGTGCTCATCTCTCTCTTTCCTCAGGGGTGAACATCCCCCGCTGTCAGCAGCAGTACCGTGAGCTGGTTAGTGTCGACCTGTCAAATGATCAACTCCTTGAGCGAGCGCTGCAGGAACGGCCGCCGCTCACCTCTCACTCCGTCAGCAACGGCCAGAAGGTCTGCAGTAATCTCTAAACATGTGACGCTCACAGCTGAGTTTTAACGGTGTGTGTGTGTGTGTTCTCCCATGCAGCCGCTCGAAGCCCCCGACCCGATGCATTTCTTCAGTTCTCATAAGATGATCAGAGAAACTCTACTGTTGCCAGGTGATGATGTCTCTTTGCCCCTCCCACAAACAGCACCTCGACCCGCCCGCACGACCTTTCACCTACATCAACTCCAGAAACTCTGGGAGTCATAAGTAGATGCTTGTGACATAGCATTCGTGTGTGTGTGTGTGTGTGTGTGTGTGTGTGTGTTGTCATGAGATGATAATAAACGCAAAACTTCTTAGCATATGGTGTGTGACGTTATTGATTGACACAAAGATATCTCCACAAGGAAGCCCACCCAGTGAAAGACCACCTGCTGCAAAACAGTGTACTCAGTAATTAAAAGCCCGTGTTGCACTGTTTTTTCCTGGCAAACACGTGTCAATTAGTGTTTCTTTAGTGAACAGGTACTAAAATCAATTGCAGTAATTTTAAAGTCTAAACCATTATTGTATTAAAGCGTAACAGCTGCTCTGACTTAAATTAAAATGTTAAACTAAACTAATAAATACACTATTGTAATGTGCTGTATAACAAAAACATAATAATCTGATCTTTGCAAGATAATAGAGACACCAAGAGAAAGTTGGTGGACATGGAACCAAAGGTGGAGAGACCAGATGATCAGTTTAACAGATTGACAGTTTGTACTGTTAGGCTTTTCATGTATTTATTTTTTTTTTGCTTATTAGCGCTTTGATTCATATCATTTTGTTGCCATGTGTGCTTTATAAATAACATTTGATTTGATGGTGTCCTGATGAGACTGCGTTCGATCTCTTCCTCTGGAAAGGGAAGGAGGAGCTGATCTCCAGGGGGCAGAGAGACAGATCGACACTGACTGTCACAAGCAGAACACAGACGGAAACATGGCTGGAAGAAAAAGCTCTGGCTGACATGGACATATGGAACAGCTCGGGATGGAATGGCTCGGACTGGGACGACTGGGAAGTGCAGTCGCTCTTCAGCCACTCCGAGCTTGTGATAGTCACGACGCTCTGTGTTCCTTTGCTGCTGCTCGGCCTTCTGGGAAACACCTTGACTGTTCTGGTGGTGTGGCTGCGTCCACAAATGAGAAGCACCACCTATCTCTACCTGAGCAGTATGGCCGTGTCTGACGTCCTGATCCTGTTGCTGATGCCTCTGGACCTCTACAAGGTAACTGCATGAGTCTGAGTGAACCGCTGCCGGGCCGAGAAGTAGCTCAAGTCATCTACTTCATGTTTGTTTATTTATTTGTTTGAATTTGTTGTTGTAAAATGACGTGAAATTTCCCCGCTGTGGGACTAATAAAGGATTTTTCAATTCAATTCAATTCAATACGTCTGGAAGCTTTTGTCCAGCCAATATGCCCTAGAAATAGTGGTCGTTCTTAAGTGTTGACTTCTTAAGTGTTGGAGCTCAGAGCTCTAGAAACCCTGTTTAACTTGTTTAGATTTTATTTGCTGAATACAAATGAGGCATACAAATTCTGTATTTTTTGGGAAATCCGGCCTTCCGGAATTGTGTGTGCCCTTAAAATCCTTAAAAAGTCACTAATGTTCTATCAACTAAGGAGAGGTTGACCATGTCAATAAATCATCTCCATCCAAAATGGATAATCATTGCAGGTTCTTTATTTAAATAAAAACAAAACGGTTAGGGTTAGATTTAGGTTAATTAGGTTTAGGGATATTGTTTGATATTAATATATAGATTCACTTGAACAACAATCAGAGAAGATATAAAAAACAATAAAACATGTTGCAACAAAAAAGAGGCGGTGGAAACAGTAAAGTGCATTTTGCTTGGATCTCCTTGGGAGATTTATTAATGTTACATGCCAACTGGAGAAGTCTGTTTAGAACAATATTTCTTTGTGTGCAAAGAAAATTTGCAGAGCTGTTGTCACATTTGTTTAGTTTGTGGGATCCTTTAGTTCCAAGCGACAAGATGGGCTTCCTTCTTCGTCAGCTGCTGGATCAACATTTCTCCCCTCTTGTTTTTGTTTAAATTACAAAAACTCAATCTACTGCTGCAGGCGGCAGATTCAAATTAGAAAGATTCAAAATGCTGGCGGACATATATGGGAACAGGTACAAATGTGAGTGTGTTGTTCAAAATTGCACCAAAAGACAAAAAGCAAAAAAAATACACTAGCTCAAACACCTTGGTTACTTGCATATCCTTGGTTCCCCGACTAAAGGGAACGAGAAGTTGTGACAAAGAGACAGTATGGGAGAATGGAGCGATGCGATTTGCAAGCTTTATCTCTTTCACAAGCCAATGACAAAGTTCAATGGCTGTCTGAATTTGCATATGTGTATCCTTTGAATTGGAACATGGTGCATAGAAAGGAACGTACGCATCATGCACAGTATCTCGCTGATTGAAGCTGGTCAGGTAATCAAACTTCCAGCGACCGATCTGAAATGGAAAGGAATGTCTCATTCTCTTTGCTAAGGGAACCAAGGTTATGTATGTATTTAAGACTTTCCCTTTCCTGTCAGTTCACAAGACGTTCAGTCACTACCTGACAGTATGGGAACCAAATGCAACGTGCAAGAGCGGCATCTGACTCAAACCCAACACGGAGCTCATAACCGAGGGGCAGGAACACAGACCATCTTTACGTCTGAAGAAGAGAGGACCACTGACCCAAACAATTGTTCTTAAGCATATTAACCCCGCCGTGTGATCCCTCAGCAGGGTTGGCGGAAAACATCTTCTGGAATGTAGTGCGTGGCGAGCGTTCGACAGAAGTCCACCCTCAGTCAGAATGAGGACACGAAGAGAGACTTGAACTTCAAAGCTTTCCACCTTTGACCAATGTGTTTTTCTTTTGTAGCTGTGGCGATATCGTCCGTGGCTGCTGGGTGAAGCAACATGCAAACTGTCTGTGTTCGTTGGAGAGTGTTGCACCTTCTCGTCTATCCTACACATGACAGCACTGGGGGCAGAGAGATACCTGGCTGTGTGCTTTCCTCTCCGAGCCCGACTGCTAGTCACGAGGAGGCGTGTCCGAATGCTCCTAGCTGGGCTGTGGGGCGTGGCCTTGCTCAGCGCAGGTCCAGCATTGGCTTTAGTGGGCGTGGAGGAGTCTGAGGAGGGGGTGGGCGAGTGCCGCTGCACCCAGTACGCGCTGACCTCTGGTCTCCTGAAAGCCATGCTGTGGCTGTCTAACCTGTACTTCATCTGTCCCGTCACAGTCCTGTTGCTTCTCTACGGCCTGATCGCTCGCCGCCTGAGACTGCGTGCACACTTCAACCGGGACAAAAGCCACCGACAGACCCTCAGGATGATGGGTGAGTGCAGAGCATCATGGGTAGTTAGAGAGAAAGTCTCTTGACCATGAGCCACTGTTGTCTTTACAGTGGTTATCGTTGTGGCTTTCGTCTTGTGTTGGCTGCCATTCCACGTGAGTCGGACGCTGTTTTCCGTCTCGGACACTAGTGACGACTTGTATTACATCAGCCAGTATTTGAATCTGACGTCTCTGGTTCTGTTCTACGTCAGCGCTGCTGTGAATCCTTTGCTGTACAACCTCATGTCCGCGCGATATCGCGCTAACGTGATGGCACTGCTGCGTCTGGGTGATGAGGCAACACACGGGGTTCGTCACTCCCACTCCAGTACCTGCCACTGAGTTCAGGACTCAATCGTCCTTAAGAGTCGTCCAAAAGGTCTGAATGTGTAAATGTGGTCTAAGTGTCGGAAATAGGTCTGAATGTGTAAAGACTGTCATTTAATGGCAAATAAACTTATGAAAAGGACTGGATTGTTTTTTGGCACTACACTGCATTTTGTATTTTGCACTGTATGTAAAAGTGATTTGATTTAGAAGCAGGATTGTTCTTGTCGCAGGACGGTGTATGGGTCAATCCTCTACAATTCTCTACAAAAATTCCTCTACAAAAGAGTTTCCTTCTACAATTGACATTAGCGAAAGTGATGGACCATATCAAAAAAGACACTTGTCCAAGGACATCATTTGCAGAAGCAACTGGAGGGGGATTCGAACCGGTAACCTCGTGGACACAAGTCTCAGACCCCTACCAGGAAACCAGAACTGCCAAATTTAAGGCATTTGTGAAAATAATTTCAATGTTTCAAAAAGGTTAAGCCTGCTCCAAACTGATTTTGCCTGATTTTCAAACTGATTATTAGTGCAGCAGTTCTGTCCACTGCATCTTACGTACGATCCACAGCTTCAGTATCGTAACGTGTAATATGACTCGCAAGCTCTGTCAGAATAAATTCCTCATTTCACCACACGGTTGCAGCCACATGAGGGCCACCGCTTTCAGGAGAAGATTTACTTACACTCTCCTCGAAGCGGTTTAATGTTGAGCTGCCTGGATTAGTGATACATTGCAGTTATGAGACAACAGTGAGTGTATACAATTTTATTGACGGACCAATCATTAACCTTTCTCTTGTGTTAGGGTTTAAACCGACCTGTTTTCATTTTGAAAGGCAAAAAACTACCGAAAATATGTTGTTGATTGCTTCAAGGCTTTTTGTCTTTGTCTATAACACTTACTGCAGGGGTGCCCATTGCGTCGATCGCGATCGACTGGTCGATCGCCAAGGCATTGTGAGTAGATCGCATGACATTAAGAAAAAAAGTCAAGGAAAAAAAAAGTTTAAAAACTCTAGCAACTTTGCGAGTAAGAGATGGGCTAAAAATGAGTTTAAAAGATGGCGATTCTACCCCAAACGCAATCTTAATCCAGCATTTACACGATTCTGTCAAACTCTCATTTCCGACGAGCGTCTCTGCCAGCTGTGTGCGCGCTCGCATCGGGGCGGAGTTCCGTGCGCAGCAGCGGTCACGTGCGCTTGTTACCTATGAGTCGGGTGCTAGTCGAGATTAAAAAAACATACAATAAACAGAGAGAATGAGTGAGCAAACACAAGGCTCAAGTAAGTCTGCTATTAACTCGGACATTTTCATACCTGAAAAAGGATTTTATTCTGAAGTGTGTGTTTACTGCGTTTTAAAACCATATATAAAGTGAGGTGATGGCAATATACAGCAAACATCTACAGTTGAAGACAAAATTATTTAATAATACCTTTTAGTGTTGTCAAAAGTATCGATATTTCGATAAGTATCGATACTGAAAAATCTGAAACGATACAATACTGTGATCCAAAAGTATCGATACTAATCACGCTTCCGGGTCTTCAACTTGATTGAATTAAAATTAAACAAAAGTTTATGTAATGCAGTTTTATTTATTTATGCACTTTATTTTCTTGGGATTCCTCATTCAGACACATTTTCATGTTCCAGTCTTGTTATGTATTTTTTTCATAACGAAAAAAGAAAATAAAGGCCCTAAAATTGTTGCGGTATTTCCCCGTGGTATCGAAAATGGTATAGAGTATCGATACTTCTTTCAAGTATCGTATCGAATTGCTATTTCCAGTATCGTGACAACACTAATACCTTTATTAAAGTAACACAGTATTAAAACTGTGTATATATATATATATATATATATATATATATATATATATATATATATATATATATATATATAGCCGGTAGATCGCTTTGACTAGGTCATTTGAAAAGTCGATCGCGAAAGTAAAAAGTGTGGGCACCCCTGACTTGTTGGCCCTTAAGGACAACTAGTTATGCTGTCCTGTAGAGGGCGCAAGGTGCGTGTTTTGTTTTGGTTCTTTTAAACGAGTCTGTGCAGTGTGCACGAGACACACAGGTGGTTGGTTGGTATTCAGCGAGGAGAAAGTTGCACGCCTGAACGTCAGCGAAACTTTATCAACGACAGCTTCAGCAAAGGCATTGAGGAGCATATGCCTGTGAGTTTATGTTACAAGCTGATATTGTTTTGTTCTGTTCGTGTTGGTTCTGTTAGTTTTTAGCGTATTATATTATGTTAATTAGCCGCGATATGTACGCAAAGTTAGGCTAGAGATGCTAGCGGAGATATTTGTGTTTATATATTTTAAATGTATCTTTTCATTTGTGTACATGCTGTATTCATTTTGTGTTCTATATTTTGTATTACAGTTTTACAAAGTGTTTTGAAGAGACATTAAACGCGACGAGAGAATATTGTTCGAGAAAGTGAAGTAATGTGATAATGCTGAGTTGGTTTCTGAAGAAAAAGACAACTTGTGTCATCCAGAGGAAAGGTCACCAGTGAGTAAGAAGCTCCAGAAGAGAGAATGACATCTCAAAGATAGAAAAACAATGTCACAACAACCAGACCAGAGAGAGACCCCGCCCCACTCTGACCTGCTGACCCCAGAGCCAGCTGTTGATTCGGCCCAACCAGTACCAACAGAAAGCAAGTTGTGACCAGTGTAACAACGGCAAGAAATATAATTGCAAAGAACATTTTGCAGTTCTGTAAAAGTAATGTAGCCAAAAATATATATTTATTGAAAAATAATCTTGTAGCTCTGGGTCAAAAGTTACCCTAACACCATAAACTGTATAAAAGATATATAATGTTGATAATAATAATAATAATAATAATAATAATAATAATAAAACCAAAAAAATGTAAGCAAAATTTATAAAGATGTGTATCATAATGTCCCTCTGTATTATTACGGTGACACAGAAACTTCTATTTTTGCAAAATAATTTTTCAAGGTACATTTTACCACATTTCTCGAGCTAAAGTTTAGGGGTGTGTTGAAAAAAACTAAAGGTTGCCAAGGATAACCAAAAGATGGGACAAAAAATTTGGGTGATAAATAATGGTTTGAGTGTATTTTATAGCTGATATAAAATGTGGGTCAAAACCGACCCGCTAACACAAGAGATGTATGCAAAAAGCTAACACAGTACGAAGGTTAAAGCGACAAAAGAGTTGTTTACTGTAAAGTGAGTGAGTTTGTCAGTATTTTCTCTCCATTTATACACACACACTGTACTGTAGGAGGCAATCAAGACAGTGGTGCAATCATGAAGGGCCGAAATAAAGGTGTGCATGCTCAGGTTTATTGTCAGTCACTTTTTTTTTTATTTTGTCATCTGTTTTCTGTCATCTATTGTATAACGACCTTGAGGTTCTCCAAAGGCACCTTCTAAAGAAAATGTATTACAGTTTTACTTCAATCGCTAGGACATGCTTTTTTGAATGCTTCTCTCCTTTTCTCTAAACTCTGAACACAAACACCAACTTTAAAGCTTCATTCACAAACCGTCAGACTTTGCATTTCTAAAGTCTGACGGTTTGTCATTTCTTGCAAAACTAAACTTTCACCTCAAAACTGTTCAATCTGAGCTCAAAACTGAACTATGTGGTCAAATTGTGTCTCAAGCCAGTCAGAATGAAAAGCACTAGTAAACAGTCACCAAACACTACTTAGAAATAAGCACAAAGCTCAGACCATGAATCTGGAGAATTAAAAGTTTACGGTTCACTGTGAGATAAATGCACGCCACAAAACATAGGGAACCTGCACGTTTAGCACAAAAAGACAAAACAGAAATTGTGTGCATTTGCTTCATTGCACATGCAATGTTCACACCACTAGGTGTCAGTCTTCAATTTTACAAAAAACTAAGTTTTAAAACAATATCCATGGATCCTACAACCGGTTTGACCAACCCTCCATTACAATACTACAGTACAGTGTAGTGAAACATATTTGTTTACAGTATGCTGTGGTACAGTTTGTAGAGCAAAAATACATTTTCTTGCATTGACTGTTTTATATTCTATAGGTCCATTGGGGTTTTTACGGATGGGCAGGACAGCTCTATAGTACAAAGAGTCGCACAGTAATTGACTGTCAATATTTACGTCCTGTAACTTCAAACAAGGGTTTTCACCTATACGAGTAAAAATATTAAAGGATCGACAATAATTTGTAATATTTCTTGCACAGAGGACCCGCAAACTAAATTCTGCTTCTGAAGTCCTGGCCCGGACAGGTACAAATTATATCCCTGCTTTTCCCATTCAGTGAAACCCAGGAATTCTTAGACTTGTGGGAAACACCCTGAATCGGTGGCAAACCACAAAGCTGGTTGAAAGCAGTTTAATATAATTTATATTTCTTTATATCCAAATATTATGTTATTGTTAAATGTAATTGTTAATTATATTGTTATTATAATATGTTCTCTAGATGTGTAGACGTTTGTGGCATTAATGCATGCATGGTTATAGGTCACCGAGGACATTTGTCGGGTTCAGCACGATTGGGACAAGGTTACACTTGAGGGATATTTACGTATGTATTTTCATATGATAGTAGAATCCCTGATCATGCGTTTTCTGTACAATGATTGTTTTATAGAAACCCTTAAGACAATTACGCATACAAACTTTAGGTTTTAAAAGTCCGTGACCAGGGCGGCACGGTGGCGCAGTGGTTAGCGCTGTCGCCTCACAGCAAGATGGTTCCGTTTGACACTTGAGGTGTGAGTTCAAGGCCGGCCGGGGCCGTTCTGTGTGGAGTTTGCATGTTCTCCCCGTGCTTGCGTGGGTTTCCTCCGGGTTCTCCGGTTTCCTCCCACAGTCCAAAAACATGCGCTTCAGGCTAATTGGAATTGGAAAATTGACCGCATAGGTGTGAGTGAGTGTGTGAATGTGTTTGTCTGTGTGTCCCGCTCTGTGAATGGTTGGCCACCAATCCAGAGTGTGTATAAGACGCTGAGATAGGCGCCAGCTCCCCGCGACCCTGTAAAGGATGAAGCGGTAGAAGATGACTGATGACTGACTGAAGTCCGTGACCACGCGATGACTCGCAAAGTTTGATGAAAGCAAAGTCTGTGTTACTTCATTAGACCTTCAGCTCTGGTGCCTATCTTGTTTGGATTATGGTTAAAAGCCTTTGACAATCACGGCACAAGAAGGCCCCACATTCTAACGTAATACTAGGTATAAAAATTAGCCCTTCCTTTCTCCCTTTTCACCTGCATTGGTGAATAAATCACATTACGATTGGTTTATTCATTCTCTTGTCTCACTCCGGATCCGTATGTGAGAAAGCTGGTTCACGAGACACGCCGCAGCGTAATGAGAGAAATTCTGAACTTGAAGCATCGAAAGGTTCCTAATATAACATCAAGGAAGCTCACTTGCATGACAGCTGTCTTTATACGGGTTTCAAACCTGGGATAATGCTCACATGCAATGACGTTGGAGAGGTCTTCTCTTCGTGTATAATTCCCGACAGCGCGTGTTGTGCAGTTTTCTGATGTCATTGCTGTGGAGTGTTCTGATGTCATACCATGTCAAGTGGTCCGGGTTGGTGGCGTTGTGGTATGCGTAGGTGTATGTTATAGATCAAGACACAGGTGCATTTTATAGCTGGCATTTTGAATGAACACATGATGTACCATGATGACTATCTGAGGAGCATTGCTGTGCCGTAACATCACTGCTTCATGCTGCAAGAGTCTTTACACAATTCTGCGAACTAAAAATTTCCCAATTCTTGCATGGCCAGCATACTCACCAAACATGCCGCTCATTGAGCATGTTTGGGATGTTCCGGATCAGTGTATACGGCGGCATGAAGCTAATTTTGTGTCTCCGAGACTGGGAACTTAATAAGACACATGAACATCCCGCAAACTAACTGAATTTCATGTATTTAAACCAATTTCTCCAAATTAACCCAATGTACACATCAACCATAAGTTTCACATCATCTCAACTTGGATTATCCTTCAGTAATGACAACAATAAAGTCTTCTAAAAAGTTTTTTTTTTAATTACACAACAGAAAATGGAAGCAGGAAGTCATCATGACATGAAAATACTTAAAGCATATGAAAATTCTGAAAGCAACTAAGCGATTCAGATATTTTACTTTGAGAAAAGATCAATATTTATGAAATATTTTAAGAGCGAGAAATGTGCAAGGACACTTTTGTCGACTATGCCTGTAAGACAAAGGCCACGTGTGGTTTAAAAGGAATTGTTTTCTAAACTTATATAGCTCATTATATTTGCATTCCTATATCTATTCAGTCCAAAGAAATTCGACTGAATGCTATGTATAATATTTATATGTTGCGTTTTAAAACTTGCTTTGCTACAAAACTGTACCTTCTTACTTTCAAGTAGTATGAAAATTCATCAACTTTCATTTCAGCGACTGCATGCTGCCCTTCCGTGACGTTGTGCGTTTTGAGACAACACTTGATGACCGGGACAAACCAGTCCATTTAAATGCGTTCAAGGCTTCAAACTAGTGCAGCATCTCGTGCTCCTCTTCATCATTTGCCTCGTCATCATAGTCATCTTTAGTCTGAAGCAGCGGAAGCTCGAGGTCTGGGTTGTCTCTGCCTGGCAGCGTTCTCAACACTGGACTAATTCCTGAAATAATATTCAATATAAGGTACAAAATTCCAACAACACCTCTTGCTGTCTCATAATTTAAGTTTTACAAAAATCATCTGTACTGGAATTACATATTCAAAGGGCAACACACTGAAAATTAACTAATAAAATTAACACCATTAGCTTTACTAATCTTATTTAGGTGAGTAATATAAAACAAAACATGTTATATGTAATTAATGTGCAATCTGGAAAAAATAAACTTCTGTCTCTTTTGAACACGCACCGTAGATGCTATGCTAGTGCTCCACTAGATTTGAGTTCGCCTCATTGTTCAGTATAATTGTTCAGTATTATTTTCAATAAATTGCAAAATCAAGAATTATTTGGATACTTGTTGGACTGATCATTAGTTATTAGATTAATTAACTGTTTATTTTAACATTAGGATGTTGCAGGGCTACTTCCTGTTGCACAACCCAGTGTGAAGTTGTTTGTAATTTATAAACTATACATTTATAATAACTGTAATGGGATAGCACCTGTTCCGCCAATCTTTATTCTTAAGATCTCACCTTTGTTGTAATATGTTTTGAGGCCAATGTGCAAGGAAATGCCAGAGAGACAGACGGCAAAGCCCAACCAGTTCACAGTGCCCATCTTATCCCCCATGAACTCCACTGCCAGCAGCAGGGTGCAGACCTCCTGCAAACAGAGTTGCTCAAAATTAAAAGAGGTCTCGGTGAATTTTTGAATAGACACTCTTTAGATATCGAACCATCCTCTTGGACCCTACGGTAGGGTGACATACCGACAGTAAAGTAAACACATGACAATATAAACTCGTCACTACTACCGTTTGATAGGTCCTGTGTTTCAAGGATTACAATCAATCACCTTAAAGATGCCTGCAATAGAAAGTGTGAGGCTGGAGGTGCGGGACACCAGGAGGAACTCGGAGAAGCCCAGGCCAAAGGCCAGCATTCCACCCATGGAAAGGGCCAGCAGAGAGTAGAAGACGTGAGAGAAGTCACTGACCCTGAACATCTTCTCCGATGTGCTCAAGCTCAGTCCTGTTCAAATCGACACAAGCATCTTCAACTTCATCATGCTTCAAAAAATCGGGTTCTACACAAACATAAGTGTAAAATAATAGAATTTAAGAATAAGAACAAGAACCAGAAGAAGAAGAATATATACAAATATAATAAGATGCTTTTTTTTTTTAATCCAATATGATTAATATTGCATTCACAGTCAAACATTAGATAATTTTTCAAATTTCCCTTAAAATTAAATCCATGACCTTGTAGTTGCAAAGACTAGATCTAATGATAGAAAATAGACAATGCAATTGGTAACATCTGATCCTAAAGATAATGATTTGGTTTCATTTCCATGGCTCTTCACTGATCACTAGACACAATCCTGGTATCTATGGAAACGGCATGAACCATACCTGTAGAACACAGAGTAATTAATATAAAATCAACACACTTGGCCGTTTGTGCTCTTAGGAGCATCATGTTTATTTTAGAACTAACCTTCATTTAGTAGAAAAAGAGGAAAGAGGCCTAGGAACATAAGAGGCTGCAGATGATACATGGTGTCGACTGGGTTCTGAAGACCTATGTGTCAAAAAGGGCAAGAGGTTTTTATTTGTCCATTCAGAAGGCTCCATGTGAGATCATCAAGCTCAAGGAACCAAGACGTACCAAGCTCTGCTTTCTGCATGAGAACCTGTGTGAGAGTCCATCTGATCCCTCCGATGAAAGAGGCCAAGAGGACCATGATGAAGCCTTCCAGATTAAACTGGGTGGACTTCATCGTAAACATAAACAGGCCACTTGAAATCAGCAGCACCACAAGGA
Source organism: Paedocypris micromegethes (assembly GCA_028031935.1). Taxonomy (NCBI): domain Eukaryota; kingdom Metazoa; phylum Chordata; class Actinopteri; order Cypriniformes; genus Paedocypris; species Paedocypris micromegethes. Next base: position 18,425,694 of record CM051495.1, on the reverse strand, counting down.
TCAGAAACGGGTTCTGTGAGATTTAAATCAGACATCACCACAACAGCATAAAAACACATCAGAAAAGTACAAGGCTATGCAGGTGAACGAGACTTGAGACTTATATTAGACTGAACATATCCCCACCACAGTAAATCCAAATGGCCATTAACACGAAGAAAGCACCAGCTATTTCAAGTGGGAAAAAAACAGTCACTGGGGTCAAAAGTGGACCTTTCTAAGGACACATTTCACCTTTCAAAAGTAAAGAATACGGCAAAAACCAAGGCAATGAATGTACCGTAAACTCAAAACGTTAAAATTGACTCTGTCTAGCACAAAAGTTATAAAAGGTTTGAAAAAGTAAAATGCCAAATGAAAAGCAAAAGAACTGAAGTGAAAACCAACTGAACCTCAAATGTTACCAACAATACACTTACAATGTGTCATGAAAACGCCATTCCTAGTAAAGTGGGAAAATAAAAGGAAGAATGCTGTCATGGTGTCTAACTGTAGAACAAACGGGTGTAAACATGGAACACCGTCAGTCCTCAAGCACGTATAAAACGTGATCACGTCTGTGCAAATGCGCGCTGAAATGCTGGGCCAAACCGGATGATTCTGCTCCAAATAATAAAGAACCAGCTAAAATGAAGGGCCTCCAACACCCTTACCTAGCAATTACTACTAACAATATGTCGTGATTTGGCCTTTAGAACTACTTTTGTGCTGCTCTATAATAAAACACAGCATGAACATTATGTCCAAGAAGTGCATTTTGCTCACCGGCTCCTCCAGTTTGAAGACCAATGAGAAGAAGAGTATGAATAGAACAGCTGAAGACTTGGTCATGGTGTACCTACACGAAGCAGTGGGTGATCACTCCATCCTTCTAGAAATCACATTTCTATTGATGATATTTAAAATGCTTACAGACTTATAGTGATGAACAAGAAGCTCCAGTTGGACAGTCCAATATCCAGTGCTGTGGCCAGTGCTGAGTGATTTAAAAAGAAACATGGTAGGTTTCACTAGAATACATGACTTGGACAACATAATGCTGCAATTACGTGCATTAAACCAAATTGTACCTAATAACTAGGCTATGTAATCGTTTAGTTTTCAGACGGATTATTCCAGAACAATAATGGCATGAGCCATTTGCGTTAAAAAAAAGTAATACATTTCTGAAGAGCCTTACAATTCTTTGTATAAGGTTCACCGAGTTCAAATCAAACAGTATTTGTCCTGTCCTGACCTTTTCTTTGTCCTGCTGTAGTATAGATAGAGATGAGCAGAAAGACATTAAGAGACAAAAAGATAGAACGATAGAAAGATTTTTATATAAATACAATATCTCTCATTCTCTGAAAATAGATGGATGGATAGACATAAGAGAAAGAGGAAAAGACAGAAAGAGAGCTGGATCAGAGAGAGTTGGAAAGAGAGATGTAGATAGAGGGAGAGATTATTATATTAGAAGAGAAAAAGAAAGAGAAACAAAAACAGAAAGAGAGACGGACATACAGAAAGAGATATACTGTACACACTGTATATATGAAGAGAGAAATTGAGATAGCAATAGAGGGAAAGAGTGAACGACAAAAACAGAGACAGATGAGAGACAGATGAGAGACAGAGATTGAAAGCGATATACAGACAGCATTTATCCCAGATTAAAAAAAATGTGTGCACCGGGCAACACAACAGATAAACAATCCATTATATGGAGCAAAAATCCAATAAAAACACAAGTATTTGCAAATGAGGAAGACAACATATACATGACATAACATTAATTAACCCATTCAGCCAAAATAATCGATTGTGAACTTTACACTCTCTCAAACTCGGCTTGATAAAACCTGTTATCTGCTTCTTTGGCCACCATAACACACATTTAAGAACAGTAAAGGTCTTTGGACCTCAATATTTGATCGGATGGGTTAAATGCAGAGAAAAAATTTCCCCATGAGGGACTAATAAAGGTTCAATTATTATTATTATTATTATTATACATGTCAAAACACACCTGTTGGGGCAACTTTCGATAGGTAAACTTTCCAGGAGAGGGTAACTCGAGGCTTTCCCAGCCAGCACTGCATGATCCACCGTGTCAGTGCCGACAGACAAAATATGACAGTGAGATGAGCCAGGGTCATGAAAAGAGGGAAGTGGAAATCCTGAAACAAAAGCACAATAAAGACTCTGATTAGTCAAAGCACACGCCACGCACTCACACCTAACACAAGTTAAACCAACACTAACCTTCATGAGCCACTTGTTGTAGAAAGTTATACCAATAGAAAACACATAATAGAAGAGCACCAGGCCGACAGCCCGCACAGCCCTGCAGATGAACTGCATCGGACCCGCCATCCTGGACAACCAGGAGCAAAAAAGATGTGACGATTCTTGGAGTTTTAGGCTGAAAAACCAGAATAACATGTTACCATATGGAAGGTCAAAGGTTGAGCAGTTTGCGGACAAAAAAAAACCCTATCATATGCTTCATTTATTCATATGCTTACTTGTTTTGTGTACTTCTATTAAATCCTGCTTGAAACGTGTCAGACAAAACAGAGCTTGGTTGAAAGGCGTAGATCTTAAACATTGTGAAAGATGATATTAGCTATTCAAGCTACTGAGCGGTTGCAATCGCTTCTTACCTGGATTTACATAGTCCACGTCAGAACGTCTATGTGACCATCATGTGCACACGTGCGTCATTTCAGTAAACAGGAGTAACAATCGCTTCAGAAGAACAGACAGTTTGTTTGAGAGCAAACACGCGCTCAACTAGTTACTTCTCCGATCCGATGTGACGTGGACGCGCCTCCGCGACTCAGTGTTGACATACACTGACCGGGACATTTGAAACTAGAACCAAACTGACCACCAAAACAATCCAAGTCCAACGGGTTTTAAATTCGTATTGTGTTATTTCTTCCAACCAAATCAAGCAGCGTAGTAATGGCGAGAGAGTCGCAAGAACCGTGATGGATGATTCACTTTGAACGAGTCTTTAGGTTGGTTCGCTTCATACATCAGACGTATTAACGTGTTCTCATTTCAATTCATTTTTAACCAAACACGTTCAAAAGTACAAAGTGTTTGATCAATGATTTGTTTTATTGCTACTATAATTTCTATTGCATATCTTATTTGTACTACAAAAGTTTTGTCATCTATTTTTTGCCGTATAATAACTATTACATTTCCTACAGAGAGGAAAACTAATTTAAACTGACCCATAATTGTTTTTGTATTTAGCAGCACTCCGATGTTTGCTTGCAGTATATAGCCGATAAAATTTATATATTTTTTCTTAGTTAAACCGGCTCTCTTTGACTCTCAACTGAACTGTTCAAAAGAACCGATTCTCCAAATGATTCAAATATTTTCTGTATAACAATAGCATCGTCCAAAACTCTAGGTGGCGCTGGTGCTCGTCAGCACTTTAAATGTAGCAAGCAATAAAGCAAGAAGACGACTGCGCACCAGTTCCGACTTCAGTTGCTTGTTTGCTGCTCTGATAGGTTAGACATTTCTACATTTTACGTATGTATAAACAGCTGATCTGTTGTTCTTGGTTTTCTAACAAAGTTACGTAACGTTATGAATTATTACACAATAGCATTCACACCTGATTGTCGCTCAGCTATTCTGGACGCTCGCTTTGTTTTGATTCCAGAATGGCTGCTGAGGAAGAGGAAGAACCCGGTTTTGACGAAGAGTTGGACGACGGAGGAAACGGCGTCGACTCGGCCCAAGGCAGACGAAAGCGACTGTTCTCTAAGGAGCTTCGCTGCATGATGTACGGATTCGGAGACGATCAGAACCCCTATACCGAGTCAGTGGACATCTTGGAGGATCTGGTGATCGAGTTCATCACGGAGATGACGCACAAAGCGATGTCTATCGGCCGCCAGGGACGCGTTCAGGTGGAGGACATCGTTTTTCTCATCCGCAAGGACCCTAGAAAGTTTGCGAGAGTCAAGGACCTGCTCACGATGAACGAGGAGCTGAAGAAAGCTCGCAAAGCCTTCGACGAGGCCAACTATGGGTCCTAACCCAGACAAACACACACACACACGCTTTTTTTTTTTTAAGATATTTTTTTTTTTTTTGCATAACAGTTCATATGTGCTTTTAATTAGTCTAAAATAAATGTTTTTTACTTAAACATTTACTGGTTTTTAATTAATATTTCTGCAGGTTTTTTATTCCTCAATGTGCGTTGTATTTGACTGATTATTATTGGACAGAAACATAACATGATAATATGATGAACACAACTATATATAAAAAATAATTTGTGCTGCACGATTCTGGATAAAATGAGAATCACTTTTTTTGGCGTAGAATAAGATCGCAGTTTTTTTCCTGGATATTTTATTATTTGAAATATTCAACCCCTAAAATTGGGTTGTCAAACAGCAGTATAATAACACATATTACTTGTAACACTTTTAATTTACATTAATGGAATGAAACATATAATGTAATGTAAAAGTTAAATTGTAAAGAAAAAAGATCACCATGAAACTTAAAAATAAACTTTCCGAGGTACAGTATTATGTACAGTTGAGGAAAAAATTATTTAGCTCTGTTTATAAGCACTTTTAATAAATACTTTTCAAACAATGATTATTTGTAGGATGCTAATACTTTTGTCCTCAACTGTATATGTTTGCTGTATATGGTTTGCTGAGTGTCGTCTTCTGGTTTAAAAACTTAATAAACACACACACTTCAGAATAAAATCCTTTTTCAGGTAGTAAAATGTCAGAGTTGATAGCTTACTTGATCGTTGTGTTTCCTCACTCATTCTTCCTGTTAATTTTCTGTTTCTTTAAACTCGACTGCTGCTTGACTCACATCCACTGTCTATAGTGCAGGTAGTTAGCGTGTGTGCTGCTGCGCAAAACCTCAGGTGCGTCACATGCGTCCGGAGTCATCACGCACACAAGAGGCGCCCCAAAATATGACAGAAGTAATGCAAGCTCATCTTTCCTTTATAATACAGTATTTAAATGATCGTGAGTGTCATTCGATATGCGCAAGTGGACGAGCGGTCTGACAGAAACCGCTCCTCGTACAGTAGATCAGAGTTTGTATAAATGTGCTGTATAAATATGCTGAATTAAGATCGTAAAGGTGTAGAATCGAAATCACGATTTTTTTTAACAATTAATCAATTTGCATATATATATATATATATATTCTTTTATATTTGTGATATTGAGTGAGTGAATGATTGATCATTTTCTTGCAGTGCATTGAAGTTAATTTGCTTCATTAAAACAATTTCAACCAGGAGTTGAACGAATCCCTGTTTGCTGCTGCAAACTTTAACTTTGATTGAGCCACACGTAAGTAAAAAAAAACTGTTTATATCTGGAACATGTTATTTACAATAAGATTTTATTTATGGCTCAAACAGCTAAATCACATTTTAGTCACTAAATCCCTAAAATACATTGATTGTTCAATATGAAATTATGGACATGAACTGTTTTTACTGTATTTAATGAGCAAATAACACTCGATAAACAATAATAACCAGATAAACAAGACACTTTACTTATTGACAAACTCGCAGCACACAAAATGCCACTTTAGAATTGAGTGTGTGCATGTGCAACAAATGGGAGCAGTGGAGTGGCATGTTTAACCTCGGATGATGTTTGAGGCTAATGGCTACATTAATAAAGATGGTGTAAACTATATACAGAACACCTGAATTATAAGGAGTCAATAACGTTCCAAACCAAGTCATACAAATGTCAGACCAACTAACCATGATTTGTTTTTATTTTTTATTCTGGTTCCAAGCGTTTGTTCTTAAATACAATGAGGTGGTTGCTCTTTATTGGCATTGGTCTACAGCGATGGCGAGCTGCTGATCTAGACTAAATCTAGTCTAAGCTTCCAGAAAAGTCTGGACTATGTGCTTCTAGCAAACTGATTGCCATTGTAGCATCATTGTGATCTTTGGGTTGGTGTGAGGGTCAGTTGAGCCCAAGATCAGACCAAACTTTAGCAAACCCAACCAGGTGTTAATCTGTCTGTCTGCTGTAGAGGAGAGATGGAGGATGGAGGCAGGAAGAAAGCATGACGAGTGGAGTGGATCATTGGCAGGGGTGAAAGGGAAGAGGAATGTCCATGAGTCTCTGTTTTACTGCACGTTCTCCATCATCTTGAGGAATTCTAGGATGAGACAGCACAGGTTATTGTTTGGGTGTTTGGATTAATTAAAAATTATTTCCTAAAAATAGGAATAGATCTGAACATACCATCAAAGTCCAGCATGCCATCATTGTTCTTGTCTCCATCCTTCAGCAGCTCGTCAATCTCTTCTTCTGAGATGGATTCGCCAGTGCTGCGGATGATCTCAGCAAACTCATCCCTGTCGATGTAGCCATCACCGTTCCTGCAGAGCAAAAGTGAGTTGAGCTTGCTGGATCCAGTAGCCATACAAGGAAATTGCATGTATTAATGCATCCAGCATGAAGGAAGACCCTCAGAGCAGTAGACGTGTGTGACGTGTGCTTTGACTAATCGATCATGTGAAGAGGGTGTATGGAATCTTAAAGAAATTGTACTGTACCGTTGTAAGATCACAACTCTAACCTGCAAACTAAAGATGCATCTTCCTGACCATTAAGTCACAACTAACAAGTGTTGTACCGAAGGACCATAAAGAAACCTTTATTTTCCTGCCAGTCTGCAAAACTCATAAATCACCTGTCCAGTACACGGAAGCACTCAGCCAACTCTTCCTCGCTCTTGCCAGCCTGGTCCTCCTTGAGCAGTCTCACCATCATGACCAAGAATTCCTCAAAGTCGATAGATCCGCTGCCTAGAGTTTTCCAGAACAAAGTCTGTTCAGTTTTTCCAACTTGCACACATCACTACAAGACAATAGAGTCCTGGCACACCGTCTTCATCGACCTCCTCAATGATTTCTTCCAATTCTTCTCTGGTTGGGTTCTGACCCAGCATCCTCATTACGGTGCCCAACTCCTTGGTGCTGATGTCACCACCGCCATCGGTGTCGAACATGTCGAAGGCGGCCTTGAACTCTGACAATGACAGTGTGAGACTTGATTTGACGTCTAGACGTAGGTAACGTCAAGGTGTAGATGTTTGTGCAGGCACTTACCGGCGAGCATCTCCTCGCTCAGGTATGAGCGGGCCTCCTGTTGCGCGTCAGTCTGCGGAACATCAACAAGGATCAGCAGTAGGAAAGATGTTCGTTTTCTCACTTCTGTTTGTTTAACGGCCTGTTAATGGCTCATAGGGCCGGAAAATGGCAGCTGGTGACCAAAACACCCCCGCAACACTAACTACCACTATTTTAAGACTCAAGCCAGTGACTGTACATGGCAATTCCGAAATACAATCCTTGGAATGTGTCTCCTCAGCTTGTGGGTCCGTTCACTTAACCTGCTGACCAGCTCCAGATCAAATAGCAGATATCATTCTTAACAGCAACTGATACAGACCACCAGCATTCTTCAGTCACAATACTAATATAATCGTTTTTTTGATCAGTGCCCAAGTTGGAAAAAAAATGCTCTTGGTTGCTTTTAAAGATGGTTTGAGAATAATTTCAAGCTTTAAGTGTAAGTATGATTTATGGCGTATTTATGCATATATTTATAATGCTGCTTAATATAGACTTTATAGAATTTATAGATTTTAATCAAAAATTGATCCTGAAATCAATTTCATTGTTTTATATTTTTCTAGATTTTAAATTCAATTTCACAAAGAAAAAATATAAATACCAATTTCTCATTAAATCAAAACAAAATTAAGATGAATGATTTTTGCCTACTAAAATAAAACAAATTATATAATTAATACATTATGTAACGGTTTAGAAATAACACCAGACTGTCATCTGATCATCTAACACATTTCCCTAAATATATCACCAAAACTTTAGCCTAAATACAAAATATCCAATGTTTTTCTCCCGTCTTACCATGGTTGTGGATAGATTCCCTCACTTATATCCACGAGACAGGCAGTGTTGAACACGCTCGCAGCCCAACAGAAAGACTAGACGTGAAGTGACTCCTCTGACGCACTTTAAACAGGCCACACAAGCCCCGCCCACAGGCCTCCAGATTTAACTCTTGAACTTTTAGGGTCCGGAGACCCTCACAAGCCAATGGAAATGTAAAATGAGTTTACTTTCAGTATACAGAAAGAGTTTTTGTTTTTATTTGTTAAACAATATTAACGTTTGTTTTTATCTTAATGTGTCATGAATAATTAGTGGTTTGGATTTATTTTACAAATGCTGTATTGCTAGTTTAACAAATATAACATTGGTAAAATATAAGAAGCAAATCGCCTCACAGTGCTGTAAAACTCTAAAAGTGAAGATAATCATTCATCTCAAATCATTTTTCTTCAGTAGCCACACGATATTAGAGAACCGACTCACACGCCACTTTTAGTCGAGCAGAGAAACTTAAAACCTTTTGGGAAGAAGATGCTGTGTTGCAAATCTCATGCGCCATGAATAGCAACTGAATCAGATCTCATCTTAACTCGCTCAAAGCCCCCTGAACACAAATGACGGACAGGTACAGTATGAAGATTCTTGATTTTGCTCTTCTATGGCTTTCATTTATTAAAATTTATCAAGAAGGATCCCAATGAGACTCGGGAGACCAGTCTGTGGACATTAGATCATCAGAAGGTTGGATCAGTGGAATGTTTGGAGACATTGAGCAGAACATTTTAAACGAGTACGCTGGGGTTATTTCAGAAGATTCATTCACCTTCTCTGATCTGGAAACAGCCTGAAATAAAACAAGCTATTTTCACAAGGCAAGAAGAGGATGACAGAATTGCTTGACCTTTAGAAAAAGAAAGACCAAATTACAACATGGGCATTGTTTTCACCAAATCTTCGGAGAACAATTTTCGCAAATCATTATTGTGATTTGGAGAAAATATTCTAAAAGAGTTTTTTTGCTTTTACTTTTTATGCATAAACCACCACAACTTACAGAAATCAACTCAAAATGTTTGTTTTTATCAACTTTTAAAATGTGGCATCTTGTCTTGAATCTTTGTTCAGTAAAGACAAGAAATGTAAAACTCTGAAGTCGGATAACTTTGGCTACAAAAGCACAGTAAGTTGTCTTGCGTTTGAGCGTAAACTCAACTGAACCGTTTTTTTCTTGATTAAACAATAAAGGAAGATCAACACGACAGATAGATGCTGGTTTGTTTAATCAGTGGTTTGGTTAGGATTTGATGATGGACACCTACAGATTCAAAGAAGCCTGTGTTTCCATTGGATTGTAAAGAAACACTGAGAGAAAATCAAAATAGCATATAAAATTGTTGAAATGAGAGACAAACATGAAATATCGGAGGTCAAAAATCACTATATCTGCAGTCGAGCTGAAACATCCAATTTTCTTAATTATCTAAAACTGACATGGTGAAAGATAAAGAAAATATCGTATTTATTGCTATGGAAACAGTGCGTGTGTGTTTGCTGGGGTTATTTTCAAGGACAGTAAATGAGAGATGGTGGAAGTATCGTCTCGGTAAGAAGCAGGTGTGATGGGGACAGCTGAGCGGGAGGGAAAAGATGGTATCCACAACATGGCTTGGCCGGGTATTTTTAGACGTCTTTAAAGTGCAGGACTTGAAGATTTCGTGTGGAAAGCATGCATTATATCTTTTCAATTTTAGTCCCTTTGTCCTGAAAATTGAGGTATTGGCCCTCTCATTGTGTCTTGATGGAATGATTGTATTTCTCACTGGACATTCTCCATCATTTTCAGAAACTCTGAAATGAAAGAGTTACACAAAATTGGTATTTTACAAATAACATTTGAATAAACATATCTGTGTGTTTGGAAGAAAGAAAAATAGAAAGATAGCAATTATGGGTTTGATCAAGACAGAGACAAAGAGGAAGAGATAGCTTGAACGGGTTTGTGTGCATGTGTGTGTGCGAGTGGGGTGAGATATAGAGCAGAGAAATAGAGTGGGTTTTGGCGAGTTTTAAGAAAAGATAAAGGGTGTGTGTTGTGTGCGTGGGGTCTGGTTTTGTATGAGAATGAGTGAGTGTGTGTGTGCATGCAAGTATGTGAACATGTGGGTGTGTGAGTGAGTGTGTCCAACAAAAACACCAAAGATTGTATAGAATGTAACAGAACAGCTCATATAGAAGACACAGTAATATATATATATATATATATATATATATATATATATATATATATATATATATTACTGTATATTTACAGGTTAAATGTTTAACATTACAGTCTTGTGTTTATTTGATTGAACTTCCCCTGCCAGACTAACACAACATAAAACCAGATTATTGAATTAGCTTTACCATCAAAATCAATCTTTCCATCTTTGTTGGTGTCAGCATCTGCCATGAGCTCGTCAATGTCTTCCTCTGCCACCGGCTCTCCAGTGGCATGAAGAATATCCCCAAACTCTTCTCGGTCAATAAACCCATCTTGGTTCCTAATGGACATTATGGATAATAGGGGAAATGTAGAAGAACATTTCAATCTAAATAAAAATGTTATAAGTGTGTATATGGTATTAACTTCACAGTCAATTGACACACACTTTCCCACAACTTACAGAATGAGAAGCATTAGAGGCAAATCCTTGAGGATCAAGACAAAGAGTGAACAAGTATTTTTATTATTACTTTTAAACTTGGATTGTTTAACTGCTGACGACAGAACCTAGTGTTCAGCTTTTTATGTCATGAAGGTGGTAGAGATTCTAGTACAAAGGTTAAGTTGTTCCACCAGAAAGCAACTGAATTGGATAAGGTTTTCGTAAGAGATCTTAATCCTGGTTGCAGAGGAACTACAAAGTGCTGGTTATTCTCTGAAATGACATGAAGAAGAATGACATGTACTAGAGAGTGGAGGTTGGACGATACAGTCCAGAAGGTGACCGTTACTTTGTAATCAAAGTAACTCGAAAGAAAAGCCTTTTCAGCTTTCTCATTGTTCATGTACACGATTCCATGTTGAGCAGTTATTTATAATTATATTGATTGTGAATAGAGTAATTGATTTAAAATAATGTAAATGATTGTAATGGCTTAAAACACATAAAAAACACAAAAGCTTGAAGCCCTTTTCCGTTTTCAAGTTCCTTTCATTTGCTTTGCTAATCAAGACCATTACAGTTTCAAGAGCAATTCTATTTTAGTGTCCCTTTTTAGAGCACACAGAGAGTCCACTAGCCAGTTTTACTAGAACCAGTCAGAACTGACCACATTTAAAATGTAGAGAAAGGAAGAAGAGGAAGAAGAAAAATAAAATGAAAAGAAAGAGGAAGACAAATAGCAGGTAGAAGAAAAGAATGAAAGAAAGTAGAAAAATAAGAGCAAGATGAATATAAGAAATGTGCAGAAGATAAAAAGAACAAGATGAATAAATGAAGAGGAATTTATTTTCCTCTTTACTTTCCTTTAAAAAAAAGAGGAAGAAGAAGAGAAATGGAAATATCCCAAAAAGAGTAAAAGATAAAACGATATTGATGAAAAAGAACAAAATGAAAAAATATAGTAAGAAGAAAAGGAAGAAGAGAAGGAGATAGAGAATATAATTAAAGGAAGAATTAAATAGATTAAAAGATCAAAATAAAGTGGAACAAAATAGAACATTGATGAATAGACACAAAGAAAGAAGATAGAGAATAAGAAAACCAAGATGGAAAACAGAAGATGAAGAAAAATGTGAAAGGAAGAAATACACAAAAATGAAAAAATAGAAGAAGAATAAGAAGTATGAACAAAAGAAGAAAGATTAGAGGGAGAAAAGTAGATAAAAAAATAACATGGAGTGTATATGACGTAGAAAAAATAGGACGAAGATGAAGTAGAAGACAATTCTGAAATTTGTGTTTTTGCTTAAAGAATTACCAAACTTATAACTGAATAAGAACATTTTTCCGGAGGTTGTACTTGACTTACTTGTCAAAGATTCTGAAACATTCAGAAAGCTCTTCCTCAGATTTTCCGGCCTGATCTTCTTTCAGCTGCTGCACCATCATGACCAAGAACTCCTCGAAGTCAATTGTTCCACTTCCTGAAACATGATGAACAGAGTCCAGTTATGTTTTGCGCTCAGATCAGTTCACAGTTAAGCTGTTTATAATCAAAAGGAGCGTAATTGGAATACCAAACCAGATCTGCTTGTGTACATATTTCTGTGCCTGTTTTTTAAACTCCACAAGCGACCTTGTTAAGTCCACCAGAAACCTCTGCTTAGAACTTGATCAAATCAAATCAAATTCAAATTTTATTATTGTCATATACACATTATATATGGTACAACATGCAATGAAATGTGTCTTTCCAATCGTCCAGCATTTTAACATGGTTTGAGGTGTGTATGTGAGAAAGAGGTACAATTAAGATACAAGAAAAAGATAAAAAAAAAAATGAGATAAAAAACAAAGCAATAAAACACAAAATAAATTAGTTTTTATTTTTAAGATAACAATATGAATAGAAACAAGGAAAAATCTTTGAAAATGAAATAAATACTTCCTTCCACAAGCTTCATGGCCCTGGACCAGCACTGCTTGTTGTAGAAGTCCTGCAGTACAAGGCGAATGGTGCGTAGCAGGCCGCACAACCTTCTGAAGGTCTTGCCTGTCTTCCACAGTGCTGTTCCGAAACCAGGAAGTGATGTTTCCCACCAGGACACTCTCAATGATGTATGTGTAAAAGTTCCTGAGCACCTGAGAGTGGAGTCTGAAGTCCCTTAAGTGCCTCAGGTGGTATCGACGTTGCCAGGCCTTCTTCACCAGAGTGTTGATGTGTTAATCACCTAACTTTTGATCTTCATGTACAGCACCTGGACAAAACTACTTTCTTCCATTGACCATAAAATCTTCCTGATTACTTCCCAGTGCCTGCATGGAATTGCCCCTAAATACCAGTGGGAATTGCTGACACGCCATTGCACAGGCCGTTCCGATCAACAGACACTTTCTGGCTCAACCAAAGACAAAACTAAAAACTATGGGTGATAAATAATCTGCTGAATCCGCTGGAACTCTATCCTGGACCCTCTGAGGATGCCTCAAACTTTGAACTGTTTTAAGTCATCTCTGAAAACGTACCTTTTCTAGGAGAGCCTTTTTTGGACTTTTAGTACAGTTTTCTTTGAATTTTGTTCATTAACTCAGGTAAAATTTCACTCAAATACGTAAACTCAGCACACAAATACATTAGCACACACATTCACACTCAAACGTCTTTTTGGTATGCTTTTATAAATATATTATGCAAATGCATATAAACCAATGCAATATAAAATATATTTTTCCATGTTTTAACTTACTACATGTTTAATACTTACGTTATTAAAAAATTAACAATAAATTAAACTTATCTTCCAGTTGTCTGTAAATATACCAAACATACAAACAATCAATGTCAGAATCACCATCTTCATCTACTTCTTCAATAATGGCATCAAGCTCTTCTCTGGTTGGGTTCTGACCCAGCATCCTCATCACGGTGCCCAGCTCCTTGGTGCTGATGTCACCACCGCCATCAGTGTCGAACATGTCGAAGGCGGCCTTGAACTCTGAGCAGAAAGACAAAACAGAAGAGTAGCAAGTACTGTACAGTATATACAAAAAATAGAAAGAAAAAAATAATAGAAGACAGAGGAAGGGGAAAAATATAGAAGAAGAACTTTGGAATCTGAATCAATCTTATCGATCAGATAAAGAGTGAAAATAAGAGTGTATTTAGTACATAGAGATCATTCAGAAGAGGACCAGTAGGACTAGATGGTCCTACTGGTCATAGGTCACATTCAAAAAGAGTGGAAGATCTTCAACATCTGGCTGAAATAACCTACACACCCCACACGTTTTAATTTGTCCACTATTGTTCTAGGCCCAAATAAATACAAACCTCAATGTCATCAAACTGATTAAGTGCTTTGAAAGATTAGTCAAAGACTCCATCACTTTTTCTACTTGTTCCACTAGATCGGAATCAGTCTGTGTACCGTCCTAACGCTCAACAAACAATCCTACCGCAGATATCTTCATCACACAGATATGGGCCACATGGACAGCAGAACTCTTTGTTGACTACAGCATTCAACATCACATTCTCTTCACACTCACCACCAAGCTAAAGACCCTAGGACCCAACACATTTTGGAATACGTTTATGGACCTCCGATATCTTGACATATCTTGAAGACTTCAACCGGTACAAATAGGAAAACAAATACTACTTGAGCACCCCAGGGCTCTGTTCTGTTCTGTTGTACCAATTGCACATTACACTGCTGATAACAGCTGTGGTAGAAGAGAACAGATGGCCTGTCTAGAGAAGTTTGGACTCCTTTAGCATGGAAACATGGTGTGAGAACAACATTCTCCTTCTGAAAGCCAGCAGGAGGAGAGGAACGATCAGAATATTCGGGAAACCAGTGGAGCAAGTGGACTGATTCATTTGTCTAGGTGTTCACACTGAACCTATTCTGTATCTGTCACATAAACCAGCTCGCCAGCGTGTCAACGACATGAGATGTTTGAGAGACTTCAAATGCTCTGAAATAACTTTTTACTCTTGAACCATTGGAACATTGGAACATATCAACATCCGAACGAAGGCCTGGTTTGGTAACAGCACCAAGCAGGACAGACAAGCTCTTCTGATGGTTATGTGATCAGTCAAGTGCACCTTGCACACCAAGCTACTTAATGGCCAATGCCAGACACTAGCTAAAACCAGAGCATTTGAAAAACTGAAGCAAAACCACGTGGTTATTGTGGTCCAGTGGTAGGAAATTGGACATGTAGGTTTGAATGCGTCTACGGCTGGGTCTACAGCTGGGTCTACAGCTAAGTGCTCTTTGATAAGATATTGAAACACACATGCTACCTGGGCATCACTACTTAAGGCTTCTCCCCACTGCTCCAAGTTTGCGTGTGTCACTTCACTCACTGGATGGCTTAATGCAGAGCACAATTGCAATATAGTGCCTAGTGGCTTTATTGACAAACTCAAACACTTTCAGAACACTTAGATTTGGTCTACCTCTCCACTTCATTGCAGTTTCCACACAATCAATTGATTGATTGATATTTTGCATCATCTCATTTTGCTGCTTTTCTGTGTTCATTTGATATTCTGATGTATTTATTTAACTGATCTTTTGTGTCTGTTTATTCACAATTATAAACTTTTATATCTTGGTATTTTTTTTATTTAAGAAATGGACGATGAAAAGGAAGAATATAAAGAAAAGAATCATACTCAAACTTACCAGCGATCATTTCCTCACTCAAGAAAGAGCGAGCATCGGTCTGGGCATCAGTGGGCTGTACAGAAAGACACATTTAACAAAATGGCTTCATTTATATTTCTGTTTAACACAAAAAAAGGCATTGCTGCATGCAAATTATTTTTAACAATGCTCCTATGCATATCTTCAGCACAGCAAATCATCACAAGGTGTTTAACATATATTGTTGTTCCCACTTGCACATGGGTGCCTCGGCTTAAGGCTGCCCACTGCTCCTGGTTTGTCACTTCTCTATGTGTATGTAACTTCACTGAATGGTTAAGAGCACAATTTTAATTTTCATCAAATATTGATGAATGCAAAACATTCTAGTACAATACGTCTTACAGTTTTTCTCAAATGCTAAAACACATTTCACAAATGTTCCCTGCATGTTACCCAATGTCTAAACACAACCCGTTTCTAAAGCTACATAAACACAACTACACCTTCTCACTTCAAAACTCAAACTTTCGCACCAAAAGAGCAGCTCAAGCTTTCAAAACTGTAAACACAATTCACATAATTGCACACTACAGCAAAACAACTAAAAACACAATTCTCGGTTGGTGAGAAGATTCCTTGATTCATAACGGCCAATGGAAATTTTGCAGTAATGGAAAGTTAGAAATTTTAGATTTCTGCAGAGGATTAGTTCTTTTGCAACTTGTGTTTTAGCAAGGACAAATGTGTTTAGAGTTATGAGAACAAAAGTTGTGTTTTGTGAATTGTGTCTTCATGTGAAATGTGTTTATGGTATTGGAGAATGATGGTTAGATTTGGTAAATGTGTTTAGATGACTGGTCATTTGGTTTAGGGGATTGGCTTTTGTGTTTTAGCATTTGAGAAAAACTGTAATTATACTACATAATATTCTCTTTCAGTATATATATATATATACCGTATTTTCTGGACTATAAGCCGCTACTTTTTTCATAGGTTTTGAACCATGCGGCTTATACAAAGGTGCGGCTATTCTGCAGATGTTTTGATAAAGTAGATAAATACGGTAGATACCGTTTATTTTCTCTTTTTTTCTGTCCCGTTTTAATCAGCAAAGTTGCTGCCGTGTTAAAATGCAGGTTAGGAAAGAATCTATTTAGTTACAAACATGTACATTTACAATTCAAAATCGTTCATAGAGCGTATGCGGCTTATATACAGGTGCGGCTTATAGTCCAGAAAATACGGTAAATATTATACGAAATACGAAAATATTATAGAAATAAATAATCTTTACGAAATAATACACATCTATAACTTTTTTATTCTGTAAGAGAATATTATGTTCCAGACGTGTAGTATTGTGTGTATGTATACATATGTATACATTTAAGTATATATAAATGTGTTTTTTATTTGTATTTTTATTTGCTTTCTAATATTTTAAATACATTATTATGTTTTAAGTACAGTAAATGTTTTAAGTACAGTATTTATTATTACATTTTTTAAAATATTTTCTTTTAATCACTTTTGTTTTTTATTGTTTTATTCACTTCAAAATAATTTTATTTTAGGTAGAACAATTCTTTATGGGTTGTGCTGTAAATGAAAAATAAAAAAGTGAAAATGTCTAAAACACTATTAGTTTTCTTAATATGTACAGGAGGTGCTGTGATTGGTTCAGTTGCCTCCAAACATATGAAAGTGATGACTTGATTTCTTGTGACCTTTCAATATTCAAGGTCAAAACATAGTTAAAAAATAGAAGTGTACAGTAAATATGTTCTGGAACACGAAGCACATATATCCTCAACATAAACATCAATTTTATGTATTATTTAGCTGAAATAAATTAGATGTTTTGTGTACTTGACAGCAAAGTATTGCTTGACAGTACCTCTATTAAATACACTACAGTCATGAATGCCGTTATTGACTCATTCAAGCCTGATGGATATGTTAGCAGCCAGAAAGCTTCAGTCCATTTAAGATCAATATACGGTGCTTATGTATACGTAGTCAATAAGCCAAGCTTCTATTAAAGATACATTACTACTACAAAACAATATGTTCAAGCTCAAAGGAACAAGCACTTCTATAAGGCATTTAGCACTTTGCCTCTTTATTCTTTTCTTCCAATTAAAAAAAAATCTCACTGTGTGTAGTGCTGTGGGTTCAATTCCAAGAAGAGCATGTTGATTTTTTAATTAATTGAAATGCAAAGCAAATCTTCAAGAAAAGTGTGCTAAATAAAATGTTAATTCAAATGTTTTTGTGGTCTTAATATACAGTTCCTTTGTGATAGATTGAAATACAGTTATAAACAATAGTTACAGTTACAGACAAAAACACACATCAACACACAGGATTTTTCTTGAAATCACAAGTAAGAACAATTAGAAACAACAGGGAGATTAAAAAGATGCTGATTTAAGGAAGAATAAAAACCGAGAAGCATAAAAGCAGAAATCTTACCATACTGACTGCTAGTTATCACAAGTCTAACACAAATTGCAATGCTGTAAATATATATCACTGATGGTCTGCAGGACTTTTCTAAAATGTGCCCAAGAGTCTCTAGAATCTTCTTAAAAAGAGCTCATGTTGTTCTCACTTTTTTATAAGATGACCGAGTTGGCCAATCTCTGCCCAGGCCTAAATAAAACCCGCCCTGTTTCTTCATTGCCGCTTAATCCAACTTCACCTTTACTCGTCCTCCACGGCCCCATATTTAGCATAAAGTTGAACAAGTGGTCCTGCTGGCATCTCTCTGCCGGAATTTAAACAAATAAATATGGAAAGCAATGAGAGCAGTGGATTAATCCAGATTCCAGAGACGAATGTGATACACACAATGCAGGGATCATCCAAGATAATACGTAGTAAAATGTATCAAAATATCTGTCATTTAGCAGCTGCGGAGTCCGTGCTGGTTTTATAAATCAACCCGTACCTCTTCTAAACCACTTCTTCCATTTCTGGGTCACGATGGCTACAGCCCATCACAGAATCTCTGTGACTGAAACTAAATTTTCCCAAAAATAAAATCCACGAAATGACATACAGAACATTGTATTAAACAACGTTAAAAATCATGACATACACATCTGGAATTTATCTGAAAGGAACAGAATTGCAAAGCTTCAGTAAAATCTTGTGGTGTTCCTATCAACACACACACACACACACACACAGACTCACACATACACACACACACACACACACACACACACACACACACACACACACACACACACACACACACACACACACACACACACACACACCTGTACATAGAGATCATGTACAATATAAGCATTATAAGCTTTATCTCCAAGATAGACACTTCACCTTTTCTTGATATCTAATAAAGCTGTTTTTGTACATAGTGACCTTGCCTGGTTTTAAGGATTGCTGTCACACAATCCAGTTTCTCAATTCATCATATCCAGTTTCTCGCAATAATCCGCGCACTAATTGAGTTCTAGAAATGGAGGAAACCATAATAGTGTTAATCTCGTTCTTGACACTCAATCCAGACGTCTCTCACTGACATAATTAATGTCAGGCATACATGTTTGATTGTATATGCATTATAGCGAGGTATTTTTATACGTACATTGTGTATATACTATACAATATATAATGTTATACATCCCTTATATACACCTTTGTTGTGTGAATCAGACATTGTGTGTGTGTGTGTGTGTGTGTGTGTGTGTGTGTGTGTGTGTGTGTGTGTCTTTCTCTCTATTTCTTACTCTCTGTCTATTCAAAACATGTTAGCATGAGAGTGGATTTGTGTGGACTGGATTTGAATAAACTCATCACTTGTAGTGACTGAGTGACATGTCATCAGGTTTTGACTGTTTCTAGAAGACTGTAAGGAAGTAAGGAAGACTGAGAGCTTGAGGCGTGTTTAATGTCACTCTACACTCTCCTGAGGCTTAAGAGGAGGTAACTGACAGCACCAAGTGTCAGACTCTGTCTCTTTCTCTCTCTCTCTCTCTCTCTCTCTCTCTCTCTCTCTCTCTCTCTCTCTCTCTCTCTCTCTCTCTCTCTCTCTCTCTCTCTCTCTCTCTCTCTCTCTCTCTCTCTCTCTCTCTCTCTCTCTCTCTCTCTCTCTCTCTTTCTTTCTCTCCATATATTTTTCTACGTTCTATCTCTGCCAGTCTAAATAATTTTCTCCTGCTCTCTTTCTCCATTTCACCCTTCCGTCTCTCTCTTATTCCCCCTCCATCTGTTTCTCTCCCATCTCTCCCTGTCTCTGTCATGTATTTATCTTTTTCATTCCATCTCTGCCTGTCTAAATTTCTCTCTCCTCTCTCTCTTTCTTCTTCGTTGTCACACCCTTTCGTCTCTTTCTGTCTGTCGTCACCACCACCCCTTTTTCTCTCTATATATCCATCTGTTTATCACTCCTCTGTCCCTGTCTGCCTTTAAGCCTCATCCATCTGTTTATAACTCTCTCTCTCTCTCTCTCTCTCTCTCCTCTCTCTCTCTCTCTCTCACTCATTCTGTGTGTGTGTGTGTGTGTGTGTGTGTGTGTGTGTGTGTGTGTGTGTGTGTGTGTGCTTGTGCTTGTCTTTGTCTATAACCACATCTCTCTGTGTCTGTCTGTCTTTCTCTCGCCTTCATCCATTTTCTTTTCCCTATTTTTAGACATTCTTAAGTGCAACAGCTGAATTCTGTGGAACAGCTCTACTCTGAAGCTAATTATAGGCATTAAAGTTGTAATTACCTTATTCCCTCTAAAGAGCCGCACACTTTAGTCAATTTATCAAACCTTTTTAATCATTAACTTTTTTGATAACTCTAATAATGGAATAATAATAATACAGTATTAATAATAATAATTATTAATATTATCATCTGTACAGTATATGTAATTTATATATA
>CM051495.1:18313107-18405502 GCA_028031935.1 Paedocypris micromegethes | reverse complement strand
GTGTGTGTGTGTGTGTGTGTGTATGTGTTTTGAGGAGGCAGGTTTTCCTTCGTATTGTGTGTTTCCTTGGTATTTTACCAGCAACCTGTTGGTATTTTGATCTAACTCTGTTCACGCAGATTTTAAAATTAAGTTTGGGCTTGTGCATTCTTTTTGCTGCAGAATGAAATTGAGGCCATAAGCTTGATATCTGTTTTTCAAATTCTAAATACTGTGATTTCATTATGTAATATTGTATCTCTATTTCAGATTTGAGAATAGACACATGTGAGAAACAGAGTAACAAGGAAAACAAGTTCCGGCATATACATTAACAAAATGAAACAGTTAGACGCAAAATACTATATTTAACAAATTAAATTTAATTATTATAGAAATAATTAAAAATATACTTTTTGGGAAAATTTCGACTTATTTCACCTGTTGCACATGTAACAAAATGTCACAGACATTTAAAATGAAATTAACCTTTTAGTTTATTGTTTATTTTAGTTATTATTATGGTTGTTGGTGTTGTTGTTGTTGTTTTTATAATTATTGTCAATAATATATAAGTAAATACATGAATAATGTAACATTTCACAACATTTTGTTAAACAGAAGAAAAAAAGAGGAATACATTAATGAAAATACACAACTTTTATAGCATTGTTTACTGGTGCTTTTTATGTCTTGTTCACGATTGAAATGTAACACGTATGACATGGGGGAAAAAAAAAGAAAATTGCCTGGTTGCTCGAGATGTAAGAGAAAAAAAGCTCCTCCTTGACTCTTTTTCTTCACACAGTCACACATCGTCTGCACTGTAGGTCGGAAGACACAGGACCACTGATAAGGACTAGACTGCGCCATCATTTTTGATCCAGATGTATATGAGGTACATACCACGTCTCCTGCTCTGGACCACAGCTTGGGCTTGCGAAGTATCTACACATCTGGATCCCAACAGGACTCGGGAAATTAACCAGCTGTTAGACGGAACCTGCTTGTTTCGCTCCATCCTGCCCTCAGACACAGCAGTACAGGTACTGGTTTGCGTCTTTGTGCTGATGAGCATCATCTCACTAGCCATTAACGGATGCACTTTGTTTAGTCTGAGATGCTCTGAGGACCTGTCTTGGGAGCCGCGTTTTGCCTTGCTGAAGAACCTCATAGTAAGCGACATTCTGCTAATAATCACTCAAGGTCCCACAATAACGCACTGCCTTTTGCAGAAAACAACTCTTCAGTATGGTGTCTGGTGCCTAGTTCAGTTTTACATCAACACGATGTGTATTTTCTGCTCGATAATCACTATAACCTGCATGGCTCTGGAACGATACCTTTACGTGTGCCAGGCCATCCACTACCTGAGCATCCTCACCACTAAGCGTCTTCACCTCATTCTCTGGCTCACCTGGGGGATTTCAGCATCTCTGTCTACCGTGATAACAGGGTTGATGACTTTAGGACACAAGAGCTCTTTGGTGGGCACACCCATCTCGGGACTTCTCTGTGAGCCGGACACTCTTGAGGCTCACCTGGGCTTTCCACGGGCTTCAGCGCTTTTCCGGAAGGGCACAGGGCTTGGGATAACACTGTTTTGTATCTTGTCCTATTCGTTTTCATATCTTCGTATGTACCAAGAAGCCCGTAATGCGGTACAACCTTTCCAGCAGGTGAACAGAAGAGCCCGCAACACGGTGCTGTTCTACTGCTCCATGCTGCTTCTGCAGCTTCTCCCCATCTTTGTGAAGATAGTGTCCGACATGCTGCTGGAAATCGAAGGGGATTTCTCAGTGGAGAGATCTGGGGTCTTTATCCCGCCAGGGATCCTGCACATCACCCTGCTGCTGGTGCTTCAGGTACCTCCTTGTATTAACCCACTGATCTATGGTCTGCGGAACAAAGAAGTCCGGTCAACTTTTCCCAGGCTCCTGTGGTGGAGGACACACAGTGAGCCATGAAATAAAAACGTTTGTTTTAGTTTTCATTGTAAATACACCAAAACACCATTTTAATTTTTTGAAATGTATGCATACGTATACACACAGTATCAAAGCAGCTTATAATCCAAAGATACAATTTATTACCTGCAAATTTACATATTTTACCTGCTGTTACGAACTGGAGAGCTTGAAAAGGACTTGAAAAAGCTTGAAAATGTGACGTTCCACTAACATACTGTTCGTTTGCAGTTCACTTGCATATATATAAATATATAATTTTTAATTAATCTTTTTTTTAACAGAACATGTTAAACTATCATTTTTAAGTGTTTGTAAATCTTATGTTTGTGAATGTAAATGTATTGTTGTTTATTTCTTATTGTACTGGGATTTGCATATCAGGGTTTAGAGCTATATGTGACTTTCAACTATGCCTTTTTGACTCTTTTTCACACCATTTACAAAACAAATGAAGTGTGACATGTTTTAGAAAAATCTATAAAACTTTGATTGAGTAATGAATGTTAAGATCATAGGAACACTATTTGTATACAAGAATGGCTATGTGTTGTATGGTAATTCTGTAGTAATATTACAAAAGTCTATTACAATTAAAAAATTGTAAACTTTAGAGAAGCGAATTACCGGTATGACGGCTCTGAAGCGCCCTCTACTGATCACTTCTGCAAAACAAAATCCATTTCAATCCAGGAAATAATGTCTGAAAATTGCTATTAAATGATTGTTTGAATTATAAGAACTCCATGTTAAAACATTGGTATACGTGAGTCTGTGTTGTAGAAAAATACAGTATGTATATGTTTTTATAACAAAAAACTACCTGCTTCAGAAAAAACAGTTGTGACAATTCTTTCTCTATAGGTGACAGAAAACAAAAGAATGAGGAAGATCTAATGTGTTTTTCGAATAAGGAAATTACACAGGCACATTCTCTCTCTCTCTCTCTCTCTCTCTCTCTCTCTCTCTCTCTCTCTCTCTCTCTCTCTCACACACACACACACACACACTGTTGTGTGACCTGAAAGCAGCATACAGGCAAGTGCACAACTTCTTTGTTTAAATGGACTGTAAAATACTCAGTCGATACTGCATCGCCATTCTTATTATTCTTATATATTACATTTACGCACATTTTGATGTAATATACTGGTGGTGCAAAAAGTTTGATCTTGTTCTGAAGTGATGCAAAACCAGATCAGCTTGTTTCTATCTCCTTCAAGCATTTTTCTGAAGGTATCGTTTCTGTTCTTTAAAAGTCAAATGGCAAAAATATTTTCAAATATAAAAAGGAGAAAAACAGTAAGACAGAGTACAGTATGATATAGTTATGAACTATAAAGTTGGGATTAAACGTTGCAACAGTTTTGTGACTATATGTTGAGTACAATTAAATTTTAGTTTTTTTGTCATTCAGAAAAAGTTTAAAACACAATTTTTGATGCAACTGTTTTTCAAATGTTTAACATAATCTGCAATTTGTATTACAACTTGACTTTATAAGCGCTGCTTTCATTATCCACACACACAAAGTCATTAACAGCTTCACACTCCATTAAATATGTCTTTAGGTGTACTAGAAAAAAGATAAACGTGAATTAGACTTAAAAATTGTCATTTTACATTTTACACACAAATCAGTCACGGTCTTGAGCGGAGTTACCTTACGGAGTTAGGTATATTTACTTCTCTAGCTCTTATCGACCCTCATATCAAATGCTTGTGGAAGCGACCTATAAAATGTATATAGTCTGTGGTTTTTCAAAACCATTTTAGCTTAATTTGAATCTATGTCGTCTCGTAGTATATATTTATATTCATAAAACATTATTTTAAGGGCAATCACGTACTGTAATATACTTTAGAATCAAATAACGTTCAAACATTCCCAACCAATTGAAACCAAAAACTCCAAAAGGCCCCAAAGGGATGTTGTATATATTTTAAACAACGTAAATATATTTTATTATAATTTTCTTTACTTTTTTATATATTAAATGCACTTTACACCTTTTTTGTATCATAAATTTGTATAATTATTTTTAGTAAAAAGTGAAACAAAAATAGATTGTATCTATTTTGAACTGAAAGTTACAACAAATGACATTTTGGCAATTCCAGGATCAATGGAGGGCGATTCGGATTCACTCAAGAAAGAACCTTGTTCTGACAACAGCTTGGTGTTTATTTGTAAGCTACCTGGCAGGGAAAGGACACAATGGGTGAAAACCCACGAGTCTGTTCCGGTCAAACTGCCCGCGCAGTGCAACGTCCACCAGCTGCGTGTCCAGATGTGCATGGTGACACAAGAATCCAACAAGTTTCATGAGCCATTTGCTCTTCTTGATCCTGAGCGATACAGTTTGTTGTATTACAAAGATGAGGATTGGTATGAAATCTATGATGACTTTCAGGTTTTAAGAACATTAGATGCACCTTGGCATCGGGGCACTGATGGACTTCAGACAGTAGACATCACTGTGATTGAACAAAATCCCCCTTCGGAGGAGAGAAAGCGTTTTCAGACCATTCTGAATGAACTCATTGGTTTTGACTTAGATTCTTCAGACGCTAATCGGCTAAGTGAGCTTAGCTTTACCCGAAGGAAGTTTGCCACACCACGAAGTGAAGAACTAAAAACACGTGATCCCATAGCTTACGCCACCGAACCGTGGACAACTACATCCCCTCTTCCAAAGTACCACCATGGTTTGTTAAAAATCTCAGTGAACTGTTATTTTAATAACTTAAGATTCACCCTCCTAGCAGACGTTCAACTTGTTCCTGACGATCTTCTCAAGCTGATCTGGGAATCACTGCCAGAAAGGGCCCAAACTCTCGTAAGATGGACTGCTGGTCATGTTCTCAAGGTATGTGGTCGGGAGGAATTTTTGAGTCGCCAGTTTCCCCTCTCAGACTTCCTATGGGTCAGAAACTGCTTCAAAAACACATTGGAGCTCCATCTTTCAGTGGTTCCCATCTCATCTCTTCCAGATTTTACTATAAGAACAGAGTACTGGCCTCTGGTGGACAGTCTCACCGGTCTGTCCAGCTCCCATGAAGAGCTTTGCCTGAAAGATAAAGACATAGAAGACATTGTCATGATTTCTCTGTGGGACTGTGACAGAAAATTCAGAGTAAAACTTACAGGATTTGACATCCCAGAGCTTCCAAGTAAAGTTCCCCAGTTGACCTACGTGGAAGCCACAATCATCTATGGTAGAAAGATTGTGTCATCGGTGAGTTCAAGTACCAAAGAATTTGCAGATGAAGTCCTGTGGAACACCTGGTTAGAGTTTGATATCCTAATTCGAGATATCCCTCATGGAGCAAAACTTGGCTTCACAATTAATGGCAGGAACACGGATGTCATGTCAACTAAAAGCTCAAGATTGAGTTCCACCAAAGTGCCCTACAGCCAGAAGGGAAAAGGACAAGTATTATATTTCGTAAACCTTCAGCTGATTGACCACAGATCACTTCTAAGCCAAGGTCCACACACATTGCACATGTGGTCTTTTCCAGAATGGGATGAGGATGTGTTCACTTATGAAGCGGACAAGCTCTCTACTGCTACAAACCCTGACATAGCAAACTCGATGGCGATTACTTTCAAACTAGATAACTACAGTTTTCCTGTGGTACTACCTCATAGTACAAACTCTGGGTCTGGCACAGCCTCATCGTCATCAGAAGCAAGTACACCAACTCATCCAGGACCATCAAAACTTTCCACCCCATCTGATGAAGCTCTCAAATCACCCTTTAACACAGATTTCCTAAAAAGGTTAAAAGAGGGAGGTGCCAACTATGCCTCAAATTTACCACAGTTTCTCCGCATGGTTGACTGGATGAAGCCCAGTTCTGTCCAGGACGTCTACTGGCTACTGAATAACTGGGATCCAGAAGATCTTGAGATGTCCCTGGCTCTTGAGCTTCTGAGCGTGGATTACGCTGACATGAAAGTCAGAAAATTAGCTGTTCTGAGGTTGGAATTGCTGTCCAATGAAGAAGTTCTTAAATACCTTCTGCAGCTGGTTCAGGTAATGAAAGTTTTTGAGTCCCAAAAGCTTGGTATTAAAGTGTATTTCATTTTCAATAGACGCTGAAAGTTGAGCCTTATCATGATAACTGTCTTGCACGATTCCTCCTCAAAAGGGCCTTACGTGTAAGTTCCACAGTTTATCGATATTCAATTAAAAGATGCAAACACTGAACAAACATAATTTTACACCAAACACTCAACAAACATAATTTTACACCATGCAGAGCAAACGTATCGGGCATTTCTTTTTCTGGTACCTGAGGAGTGAAGTAGCTGGTTGCCCGTTTTTCCGCCAGCGGATGGCTGTCATTCTCGAGGCTTATCTGTTGGGTTGTGGAGAAGCCATGTTGGTTGAGTTTCAACGTCAAGTAAAAGTGATCAAATGCCTTCATGATGTGGCTTTAAAGGTGAAGATGCTTTATCCCGATAGGACAGATCTACCACAAACAGGTTCCAACATGATTATCTCGAACTTACGATCATTTGCAGTAGACACAAAACAGTCGTGTATTTATTTTTGTGCACCATGTGTCAGCCCCTCAGAAACTACAGGAGTTATTGGAGGAGTGCGGATTACCTTCCGACTTCCAGGTGCCTTATGATCCACGAGTGAGAGCTGGAAGCATAATAGTGAGTGCATTCTTTGCAGTGAAAGCGAAGACATTAACCAAATTGACTACTTCTGTTAGTCTTTCAAAGTGTTCTTAGAAAGGCTTGAAACGAATATAAACATCTTACTTAAAAATCACTCAAAGAAATGTCTATTTTTGTACAATCTTTCATGAATTCTGAAAAGCAATTTGAGAACTGTGTGTATCGTTAATGACTCCTTAAGAGAAAGTTAAACGTTTTTTCATTTTAATTAAAAAGAAAACTTCATTGGAGATCTAATCAAGCGCCATATCATTTCCTGTACTTTATGCAAAACCAAGGTCCTTATCGCGTGCTCATAAAGTCTATCAAGTTTGATTGACAGACCGAGATGTATTTTGCATTTGATTGACTTAATCTTTCAATTCAGCTACATGTTGTTTCTTACAAGAGAGTATTAAGTCTCATTCTTTAATATAATCACCGTTTTTATATTCATTTGCAACCGGTAAATCTCTTTGCTCCGCACACAGCTAAAAGACTGCAAGGTGATGGCCTCCAAGAAAAAGCCACTCTGGCTTGAGTTTGCCTGCATAGCATCTGAAGCTCCAGCCGGACTTCCTGTAGGCATCATCTTTAAGCATGGAGATGACCTCCGACAGGACATGCTCATCATCCAAGTACCATGACAGCCTTGAATTCCGTGTCAATTATTACATTTTGGAAGATACATTTCATTATTCTTTACAGACACTCAATGTAATGGACTCAATTTGGCAAGAGAAGGGCTTAGACTTGAACCTAGTGCCCTATGGATGCATTTCAACCGGATACAACATAGGTAAGGAGCATAGTCATCTTTGTCGAATTCCGATTGGTTTATCAAAGTGTTCCATTCTGATCAGTCAATTAGCCGACTTTTTACATAATACAAATACACATATTGCCAATATAAAACCAGCTTAGTTCCGCAAATGTAATATTTGACATTCGACAATTACACTTCTACATGAGCACACAATACTTCCTGAAAAAAAGAACACACTGCCTTTTCTACTTCCTTTTGCATGCACCTGTGACAGGTATGATCGAGGTCATACGAGACGCCATCACTATTGCTTCGGTTCAGAGAAAGCAGGGAGGCAGCGTGTCAGGTGCTTTCAAAAACAATGCCTTGTATGAGTGGCTTAAGAGGAAGTGCACATTCCAGGAAAAAGTAAGTGGACTTCTCTCTCGTACAAGCACAGCATTCTCTTCCTTTTTTGTCTTTTTTTTTCTGTGCACCCATAGCATTTTCTAGCTATGGAGAAGTTTGTGAACTCATGTGCGGGCTACTGTGTGGCCACGTATGTTCTGGGCATAGGTGACCGACACAATGACAACATCATGATCACTGATCAAGGTAAACCAGTCTGATTTTGCCTTTATTTGAAGTGCTCATGCTTCATGGTTCTAAATTACACAATCAAGCTTTATGTCATTAATTTTACCTGAATTAATTAATAGGACTTAAATGAAGAAATTTCGATGCCTTGAAATGTTATGACCTAACATAAAAATAAGACCTAGTCACGTGTGTGGTCCTGCAGAGAGAATCGATGCACACACACACACACACACACACACACGCACGCACGCACGCACGCACGCACACACACACACACACACACACACACACACAAATACACACCCACGCTCATAAAGGATTTCTCTGCTCTAATCTATTTAGTAAATTCTCTGCTCAATCTTGCGACATCTTTGGGATTGTGCCATTTGATGCAACAAAACATTTCAAGGTGGTCTTTTAGCGTGGCAAGTCTAAGACACACATACGAAAAAAATCATACTGTCGAAGCAGCACTTTGATTTGGCCCTCCTGTGGATTCACACAGAGGAGAAGTAAAGAAACGTATACTATACATTTAATATACATAACAACATTTGTATAATAACATTTAATATACAGTTATAATACTCTAATGTACAGTTATAATATTCTACTGTAATTAATATAAAAATGAATCTGATTCTGTTAATCAGGGAATTTGTTCCACATTGACTTTGGACATATTTTGGGCAACACCAAGAGTTTTATGGGAGTGAACAGGGAGAGAGTGCCTTTTGTCCTCACTCCTGACTTCCTCTACGTCATGGGTAGGGTGAAAGGTCGCCACAGTCTCTACTTCCAGAGATTTACGGTACAATTTATTACACATCGTCCTAATAATATCCTCCCACAGCTTTGGGTTTGACTAGACTAGATGGATGCTTCTTGTCTGTTTCAGGAGACCTCCATCAACGCATATCTGTCTCTTCGCTCTCAGTCTCGTCTCTTGATCACACTCTTCTCTCTAATGCTGCTCACGGGGATTCCAGAGCTTAGTGCGTCGCAGGACATGCGCTACCTGCGGACTGCGCTGCAGCAGGATCAGAGTGAGGAAGAGGCCCGAAATCATTTCCTGCAGCAGATCGCACTGTGTGAGCAAAAAGGCTGGACCATGCAAGCAAACTGGTGGATTCATATGATGGCTGGGATTAAGTAGAAATCTGTGATGATGACACTCTCACCTTATTTGTATATATATATATATATATATATATATATATATATATATATATATATATATATATATATATATATATATATATATATTAATCTTTCCATTCTTTCATCAATCTCATTATCTATTTCTCTACCTTATCTGTAGGTTTTACTTACACATCCGTTGGATCAAGGATTGAAAAAATGCTATATTAGAACATTAAATAATATTTTTAAGGGTCCCAGGAAAGAACCTTGTCGTATTTTAATGAATACGTTCATTTTCTTTTATATATTTTTGATTTGTGCCAAATAAAAAAATACGTTAAACTAAATGACTCGTTTTCTAAACTAACTTTTTGTCTAATCTGTCTCTTACTTCCTGTATTGTTTGTGTTAAGAATAAGAAGGTTTGGACTAGGTCAAGCCTTTTATGAGACAAATATTAAAATAATTCTGGCGTAACACTCACATTTATTGGAGAAATGTGTTAGAAGCGACGTAATCTGCTTCTTGGCAAATGTTTTTCACTCACCTGGGAAACAGAGTCATGGAAACAGCTGTTGTTAGGAGAGTTGCATCTACCATGGATGTCACAGCTCACTGGCGTCTGTCTACAACTGAGCCAAAGTTCCTCATGTTTTAATCTTAATTCATGATTTTTTAGACTACAGAGAACAAGTGATTCATTTACTGTAGAAGAAGTCAGGTAAATCTATCAGTTCATACACTTGTATATCTGTATGCCAATCATACGTATATCTCTCTGTCGCTCTATATCTGTCTATCTGCCCTGCATCTTCTTTGGTTAGATTGGTATTCTGGATGCACATGCAGATGAATCATTGTTTTTTTCCTGTGTTGTTGTTCTTTACTTTTTGCATTTGTCTGATTATTGTCCTCTCCATCTTTTGTTTTCTTCCTTTCTATAATTGTCAGTTTGATTTTATCCACCTCTAAGTATTTGCATAGTTTGCTCTGTTATTTAAAACGTTTACACTGACGAGTTTTGACCTTATCAACGTTTGTTTGTTAGAGTGCTGATGTTTCCAATCTTTATGAGCTCTGTCTTGAGCTTAATTCCTAACGCTGTATTTGTGTGATTGGTTTCTGTTATTTCCATTGTGGCTGTTAATATTAAGTGGTTTTCTTATGTTTTTGATTCAGTTTGCAATTTCGGTTAATCTATTCTTCTGTATGTTTTTCATCTATTTTTCTGTCGACCATATAGCAATCTATCTATTTACCTACCTACCTACCTACCTACCTATACAATCTGACCTGTCTGTCTGTATTTGTCCTGTTTTTAAACTTCTCTCCATTAGTTTTTCTATCTTTATTGCAGATACTGACTGATTAGTCCTTAGAATTGACATCATCACCCTCGTCATCATCATCATCTTTGATTTCATTTGACTTATTATTGCAATTAGACTTTCAAGTTATGCAACATAATAAGCTAAACAATCGAACAGTCCAGGATGACAGCATAGAATGCAGGCAGCATCTCATCAGGTACTGTAATAGTATTTATGGTGCATTTAACATGTATGTTATATGATTCATTGAAGTTGTTGTTTTCCAGTTTGTTTGGTGAATCAGCGGCAGATTATTTCCTCAGAACCTCCTCTCATTTAATAGAATTACCGCCTTGGTTTTTCCAGCTGATTGACAATTTGAAAGGTATGTGCACACGTATTTTTAAAAATAATTTATTTTAGTTTAAATACCAAATACTTGATTAACATACGTTCCACTGTAAATGTAATTTATCTGCACGGTGCCTTGATTTGCAAAGAATAATAAAATAGAAATTGTAACAGATACCACGAGCACAGTGGCACTGTGGGACGCCCTGGCAAAACCAGCAAACCAAATACTGGAAGAAATATGTGCAGCTCAGGTGAAGTTTAAAGTTATGACTCAATAACTATAATTTACTACATAAAATCACGAAAAGCCTTTTTAGATTCAAATTATATTTTTCAGGTTGCAAGGCGAGATGGGAATGCTATGATAAAACAAAACCACCAGAATCACCTGTCAAAGGTGAAATTTATGTTCCGTTTTGCGCAGTGTAACCAGGCCATTTCTGTCTTACTTCTACAGCACAATCCTCGTTTTAATTATAAGAAAAAGCCTATTGTGTGTCCTAATATGCCTATTACATCAATTTAATTAATCAATGGATTTGAGCTGTTTTTATGTTACTTGTGCTAACTCTCAAATGCCATAAGGGGGCAGCAAGAGATACATTTTCTTTAACAACACAGTACTTACCATAAATACTGTTCAGCAACAAATTGTCTTCTGCTCTTTTTCATTCTTTATAGTCATTTACACATGACTATAAAACGTTTTAATTTGATATCACAATTTAAAAAATGTAAATAATGTCACATGCAATAGTTTGCATGATTTTTGTAACAAAATCTGTTACAAACAATTACTTAACATATTTATGTAGACTTGGTCTTTTATGACGTTTTTATTAAAAGCGTGAGAGTCAAATATAATGTTGCGCCTTTTCCTTTTCCTAAACGCTTGATGGTTAAATATCAGTGCTGCAGGTACGTACTTGATTATGCCTATGTAAATACTGAAAAAAGATTTAATGGAACTTTGGACAAAATCGCGGAAAGTGTTTACAAGTCATGACGTCATCAAACAAGCCCACTCGCGTGACGCCGGAAAGGAAAAGGCGCGTGGACGAGTCTCCTCCTCTAGTGAGTGAGTGAGTGAGTGAGTGGTCTGAGCAGGTGACCGCGCTGCTCGTGCCCTTGGGAATCAAAATACAGGTAAGGAATGAAAGTCCCAGTCTTTAGATTGGAATTCCATGTTTTGTTGTAGTTTGCCTTTGTTCAGTTCAAATCTATCGGCATTTTAGCATATTTAAACTGACCCGTGTACATAATAATCACTGGATTTATTTTTCGTCCTCTGGTTTTATAAACACGAGTGTGGTTTGTAATTGAAACTCTGGATTTTGTTTAGAACTCTATGACCGCATAACAATGAGATTGGGACTTGTGGAAACAAGAATCTCAATGGCAGTTATTTTGTGTGCTGAGTAAAATTACAAACAATTCAGATGAAGAAAAGTCAATATTTTCAGACATGACTTGCTAGTTTTACTATATGAGTTAATACATTTTTTTTTAATTTAGCAATATTTGCAATTCCTATATGTGTGCATGTGAAACACAGACAGACAGACAGACAGACAGACAGTTTTATAGATACAAATCTAAAATGTTTGTTTGGTTATTAGTGTCTATGACTGTATCATACTGTGATATTCATAAATCATTGTAATAGTTTTCTGTCAGAATGTCACCTTTAATTTATTTGTTCTTAAAGCATGCAAACACATTTGTGTTTGTCTTGTTCACACTTGCACACATGTACTTGTTTGTCTGATTTTATGCACACTTGTTTGTCTTTGTTTTTGTGCACAGCTGGAATCATAAAGCCAGAAGCACAGTCTCTTTTTCAGAACCTATAGCTTTAATTGGATCTCTTTTCACTAGGCATTAGCCATTTTTTGGTTGGTGGTGCCAGTGAGTTTTCCGAGTTTATAATGTTCCACGCCTTTAACAGGACTTCAGGACAACAGCTTAACATGTCCTTAAGTAAGTGGGATAATGAGCTTAAAAATTTAGATTCAGAATTGAGGAGTATGTTGATAATTACATTTCATTCCTTTCTAATGGTATAGTGTTTCATTGAGATCAGGTTAAACTTATTTGTGAATTAGAAAGGTGGAAATTGGTTATAGTTTGATCGAAGGTTTTGGGTTTGAGTCTATGTACTAATGACTAATGTATGTTTTTTTGTGTCATGCGGAAATAATCTACAATAATGTATACAATGTGTGATTCATATTATTAACACTATGTTTGCCGAGACTCATCTCATCTTCTCTGCTTTGATTTTGTTCTTTTATTTTTCTAAATTGAGGAAAATATTTTTTTTAATTGAGGATGAGGACATTTTATTTAAGTAGGGATTGTTGCAAAGTCACTGACAAAATAGGCTATAAACAACTTGTTTTTTCCATGTAAAGACCTTTAACTTGGGCAAAAGGTTTTTCAAAGGCAAATGTTAATTTTAGTACATTGATTTTTTTCTAAATATTGAATTCATCATGACAGATTACTGTAATCAGACATTGTGTGAAATTTGACTTCCTTAAATCTAATCCTCACATAAGAGGCTCCTGGGATAAAGTCTGTTTCTTTGGCACTTGAGAGGAATTCTGAGAATTATACAATTCCGGGACTTCACTCGTCACTCCACTGAACTTTCTGGAACGATCCTTTCGGAAGGTTTGGTTTCCTTTCTGTCTTTCATTCAAAGGAAGTTCAAAGATGATCATCAGGTAGAACATGAGGAATGTTTTACCAAACCTTTGATCATGACCGTTGCTGTAATACCTGCCCCTTTCCATTCTTGATCTGAAAATGTGACCGATGTCATCAATCCAAGTAAAAATTTAAAAAAGCATAATTTACTAAGGTTGAACAATTGGGTCAAACATCATTACCATGTCTATAGCTTCTATAAAGTCATAATTGTAAATATTAATTATGATTATCTAGATTTTTGTTCATGCTTTACATATAACTTGACACAAAAAACACTATTGAAAGGTCTTTAATGTCTTTTTTTTATCCAAAAAATTTGGTTGATACAATGTCTTTTTATTTTTTATTAATGCTGTAGTAAATGTAAAAGTATGCTACACGCGTATAAAAATACAGTACAAAAACATTTAATACAAATAAACTTATTGCATTCACAACTTTCATTGCATTCCCAATTTACAGCTTATTTTGCTTCACAAAAAAACCCCACAATTTAAATGTTTTTTTCACACTTAATGTTTAAAAGAAAATGGAAAAAATTAGTTGGAAACAGTCAGTAGTCATTGCGTAGTCATCGCGGAGTCAGAGTGAAAGATGCAGGATAACTAATTATTTAAATTCAATTTAAATATACTTTAATTTCAAACTTAAAGATTTGATAGTTTTTTTTTAAGTTCAATTCTTTTCCACAGATAGTTCAGGTTCAAACCCACTAGACCAGTGCCATCAAACCTTCTGAAAGAATCTCCAGGGTTCCTTTTTTGAACGAGGATCTTCTTCCTGAGGCTAACTGAAGCTGACGGGTTGTGATCCGCGTGAGATTTGTGTCGGAGAGATTCCATTTTGCTGCTCTTTTGTGGGAAAGAATGTCATGGTTTTTATTGAAGTGTTACACTTTCAATCTTAAACGAATTTGGGCCTCAAAACCCTAGAATCACTTTGATCAGCACTAGAACTCGAACTCTTGATTTGACTGGAGGAGACACCAACCAACCACCAAGGTGAGAATCAGGTTTTAGATTCACTCTGGACTACTACTGTTTGGTCTTGTGCTTTAGAAAGGCCCGGGAGGCTAAGCTCACGTGAAGGCTCTTATGCTGTCAAGTTAGAGATTAAACCGAATGACAGATTGATTTTGTAACAGCAAACACGAGAGTCAGATCCTGCCGTCCTACTTTAAGATGTCCTTCAAACCGAGCGAAGGTCTGAATCCACTTTTCTTCTGTGTCCTTAGAGTTCATTATTTTATATAAAGCTTCATTATTTTACCTAATTTCTGACCATATGACTTCTCTACATCAGACTATGATTCCTTGATTTTATTTTAAAAGTTAATAAACGACATGCATATATGTACAACATTAAAGGTATTATTTATTTGTACAGTTACATTACATTTTTAAAGTTTACTTTCAATTTTCATTGAAACATGCTTTTGTTGTTTTTCTTTGAAATGTTTTTTGTTTTTTGCTTTTGTTGTAGATTCGATTATTTCAGTATAAGGCCTTTTTGCACTGATTTAATGAGTCAAATGGTAATGGTTATTGATATCGAGGCAAAAATAGTTATGCACTCTTATGCACTATTTTTACCTTGGACATATCATGAACGATTAAATAAGAAATACAATTTAAAATGACTTGTGGAGTAAGACTGCAGTTAAAAATGTTAACCTTGTGTATGCTTACGCTTTTATGTCACTCAGTTAATGGAGCTGGCATTCGCAACACACGGTGAAGGTTCAAATCCTTATGAAAATGCATAATACTGCAATATACGTAAGTCACTATGGATCATTGCGTGAACAAATCCTTAAAAATTAGTAAAAAAAACTAAGCCACATTTTTTTATGTTTTTACAGATTTTATAAAAAAGGATATTTTTACATTTCTAAAGCAACATAGATGTAATTCATTTTGTTATAATGTAAATCAGCAATTACACTAGAGGAAAAAGGCGTGTGTGTGGTCAGAGAAAGCCAAAACATCATGCCCTCTCCGGTTTACCCCCTTAACCAGCTCAATGCCCCTCTAAAGAATGGGTCAGTGCATTCCGTCAGCATGGAGACCGGCTCCCCCTTTCACACAGCGGCTTTCAGAGTGACAGCAGCATTTAAATAAGAATTCCTCTTCATTCACTCTATTGCTGCTTTGAGGGCGGAGACTGGGCTTCATGTCCAGTTTGATTGGCTCAGGCCGTTCGTTCTGTTATTGTCCAGAAAGCCGTTTGTGCCTGTTAAGGTTTTTATTTTTTTATCGTGCTTAACCTCAACCACTCACATGCCGAGCGTCACTTAGAGTGACCCATCTTGCTTTTCTGATTTCCTTTTTTTGTTCTTTACCTGCTTTTGGATTTTATCAGCTTATGTGGTTTGTGTGAGTACTTTTTTGATGTACAGTTTGGATCATGAATCTGATGTCTGATGCTGCTGGCTTTATCTGCTAGTTTTGTCTGCATTTACTTTGGCTTTTTATTTAAGATTAGTTATCTTTCAGTAGTGCAAAAAACATGAATGTCATATGAAGATAAAAACCTTTTAAGGTCTCCATAATCTCCGTTTTTGTTGGCTTTTTTGTAAAAATATTTAGATATTAGATTTTAATATTTAGTAAAAAATATTATTTGTACTTAGTTTTTGGAAATTTAACATTTGAAAGATTGATTCTGTAATTTTTTCACATTTTTTGCGTGCATAAGCTTTGTACATGCTTTAATTCAATATAATTTAGAAAAAATCTGCATAAAAAGAAAAACATATTTGGATTATACATTACTGCACTTGCTTTAAAAAAAATGAAGTAACAATTTAGGACAATTTATTAACTATGAAAATTTAATGAAGCAATGAGTGTTACAAGACTTAAATTAAATAAGATAAATTAAATAAATTAAATAATAAACAAGACAAAAGACACACACACACACACACATATACTTTTTAAACCAAATTAATCAGAGTTCTATGCTGTTAAGAAAGCCTGTATAAGTGGTGTGTTTGCGAGGCCGTGTGGGAAAGCGGGGATGCGGTATTGTGTGCCGACGCTGACCTGTCACAGGGCCGCAGTCGGGGGCTCGTTGCTTCTCACTTCAGCTCTCATTTGTAGACTCACATTCTGACTTCCTACTGAAAGTTTTACAAAAATAAATCAAATTTCTGTTGGATAATTGCTTTCGAACTGAGTGCGCTGGACAGTAAAAATAGTTTGTATTTTTGTACTTCTGTTTGTCAAGAGAGTCCCCCACTAAGGACCGTATCAAAATTGTTCTCTGCATTTAACTCATCCAGGAAAGTTACAAACACACAGGTTAAAGAAGTGAACACACACAAACCTAGGAGCAGTGGGCAGCCTAAGCCGTGGTGTCGGCTGACGTGGAGCTTTGTGTCTTGCACAAGGGCATTCTATAAAGAAGAAGATGTAGTTTTAGAGGATATCGAGATTCTGACCTGCAACCTCTTGGACACAAGTCCAAGTTCCCTACCACTGCACCACAACTGCCAAAATCAACAAGCTGCTATAAACAACAAGGTTAGGGGTTTGAGTGCCAGAAACGGGTCAATCAGAATAAGACACATTTTGTAATGCATTGTTTTTAGGTAATAAGCAGAATTGTGGAGCTTTCTTGTAACACCAAAGTAGTGGGTTTGAGTTTCCGAAAATATTGAATCTAAAGTACATGTAGTACCTTTTCTTTATTGTTAGGTCAGTCTCTTTTTATTCAAAGTCATTTGAAAGTCACTTTTATTCAAAGTGTTTGCTGAGGCTGAAGTGTTTTAATCTTCTAAATACGTTGATGCTAAATTAGAGGTAATCATAGATATTTTAAACACAATAATAAGTTAAATAATGATATATGTATATGATAATGATGTTTAATGAAATAATAGATGAAGTCTCCTAATAAAACATAAAAGTCTATGTTTTCATTGTCATTTCAGGCCTTCCCAAGACAGATCAGCATCTCATGGTTGTTTGACGCGGTCTGATGATGTTGAGATATTTCAGTCTCCTCTGGCTGGGTAAGTCACACACAGATTTACACTTCAGTTTGAATGTTTTGACCTCTGGAAGCAAGAAGATAAAGAGATAAAGCTCAAGTAAACGCCAACAACATTGTATGTCTATCAGAGTCTGAATCTCCAGCGAGGTGTATTGGGTGTTCAGGGATTCTTAAAGTGAAGTTCAAGCACGCAAGACTCCCACCCTTGAGGTCTTTCACTGCCCTGCTTTTCCACACAAAACAACAAAAACATGGCCAGCCTTTCACCCCGCTCTCCTCTAACATCTCAAACAGCCTTTCGGCTCTTTGACTGGTTGAAGAGCAGTAATCAGAGGCATTGTGCTGGCTGCGTTTTGTTCCATAATGAAAGATATATGCCTTCTGAGGTGGAAACCGTACACCTGGAGCAAACACGGCTTGCAAGCCCAGGAAACCTTCCTTTAATGTTTGCACAACACTGAAAGATCAGGGACAGTTGTAATGAACACCCATTACACGCTTACACGCTCCAGAATCGTGAACTGATGCTGCAAGAAATTAATTTATTTCAATAATTTTAACTGCTCGGTTTTCCAGTGTTTTAATGTATTCATTACATTTATAGGTTTGTTTTAATTATTAAAAAAAACATTTATACGAGTATTATAATTATTAATAATTATTTACGGTATTTAAGAATTTAGTTACTGTATAGTTAGTCTTAGCTTTATTTTAAATTTTGATATTTTAGAAATACGTATGACTACATGTGTATGCATGTGTAAGTTTATGCATATACAGTATGTATACAGACACATATACATGTAAATTATAAGTTTAAGTTTAGTTTATTTATGAAGCTTTTTTCACAGTTGCAGACTGACTCGTATCTGCTACGCTAAACAAGCATTACTATGACATTGACATTGGCTGTAGCCAGAAGGCAAGCAAGATCGCAATAATGGCCAGTAAAAACAAAACAAAACAAAAATCTCAGTGGAAGAAAAACCAAACCAATAAATGGTAAATTGGTGTGTGTGTGTGTGTGTGTGTGTGTGTGTGTGTGTGTGTGTGTGTCTGCGTGTGTCTGTCTGTGTGTGTGCGTGTGTGTGTTTGGGTGTGTGTGGTATTTGTTATATAGATTCATACTAATACATAAACACATATAAGAACATTACTGTATTTTGTATCAGGCTGACTAAAAAGGTTAACGTTCATTACCATCTCTATGAGTGAGTGAGGAAAGAATGGAGCTGAAAAGGATGGAGTGGAGAGCAATACTTCAGTAGCAAGCAGGATTTGGTTCACAAAGACTGGAATGAAAACAGGTCCGAGGACGAGCATTGGTTGTGACATGTGAATGAGGGAGAGAGGCACGGACACACTTGTGTCATTCTGCTCCATTATGTTCATTCCAGCTCAATTATCAGCGCTTCAGTTTTAACTTTTTCCGTCCTACTTCATCTGTGTTCATTCATCTCTCAACCAGCTGAATGCACATGCCATATTTAAAGATCTTGATTCAAAGTTTGTTAGTGTATTGGGCTTTCTGTTTCGCCATTATTTCTACCTTCTCTTGCAGGTTTCAACATTGATTCACAATGAAGTACTTACAAATACAGTACAGCTCTTTAGGATTGAGGTCTGAGGATTTTCACTTTGATAAATTATTTAGCAGGTATACAAATACAAATTAGACAATACAAATAACATATATTTTAAATAAGTCTTCCAATTGACACCCCGGCAAGACCAAAGTTATTTGCAGTTCTTTCATCTCAAGTGGAATTTAAACACAAAGCATCCCTTTAAGCAATGTAGAAAACAATTTATGATTGCTACAATTAATTTTGAGTAATCTGTATTAACCTAGATTAGTTTTGATTAATCTCGAATAAACTATATTAATTCCAAGTACAAATGTACATTATAAAATATAAAAAAACTCACATTTTTACATCTGATTATCAATATTTATACCGTTTATCACACAAGACAAATTTTCCAAACGAAAATATTCACAGAAACAAACATTATCTTCATTGCTGTTATCTGTCGGCACACAGTCACTATAGATCAGTAAACAGTGTTTAAATGTTCACCCAGAATTTGGAGCATGGATGGAATGTTGTGGAAATAACAACAGTCTCAGGTGTGTAATGTCCAAATGTGACTTTTAAAGACATTTTAAGTGGCGGCTGGAAAACCTGGTTTTATGAAGGGCTTCAGAAAGCAGTGACTGGGATTACTGTGTGGAGGTTTCGCTCAAAGCACTGTAGAGTCAACCATTGTGTTTTCACCAGCCTCCTGCAACACTCATGGCATTGCAAAAACTTTACTGTGCTTCTATGATATATAGTATATTGTACTATACAGCGCAATATGACCGTTCCAAATACAACAAGCAGTACGTTGCACTAGCGGTACAGTGTTCAATCTTCACTAGACAATAAACTACATCACAATAGTGTTTACTAGATGTTATACAGCCTGATACAGTGTTTTTTTTCCTGGAAGCCAAATTTAATTTAATTCGGGTTTCACTTGAACTGTGTCAAAGCTGCAGTATGAATTGCTCATGATGTAAGGTGCTTTGGATTATAGGCATATCAATTGCCAGAATGACAGCAAAAACGAGTGACGTCACAGTGTTCACTATGTAATGGACATCATGGTTCAGTGTTCACACTACAATATACATCACTGTACCTGCAATACAATATACGTATATCACAGACTCAGGACCTCTATTTTCCACAATTCTCCACATCACAGTTCATTATAGGATTCAGCTCAGTCAAGCAGTGTATATTATTGAAATGTTTTATTCTCTAGATCTTATACTGTATTTTCTGTAGTCCTGGGCTTGGCTATTCATTTCTTTAAATAAAGTATGGAAAAATAGAACTCCGGGAATGAAGCATTTATAACTTGAGCATTATTCTTCTCAATCTTAATTTTCTCCAGCAATATAGAGATGCTTTATTCAAATTTTGTCAGAACTAATTTATTTCCCTCACATATACTGTTGTGACGAGTCTGTCTGCTCGGCACCACCTTATCGTCGTTGTCTCTGTGTTGCGTGTCACTCACGGACTACAACCCCCATCATTCCTTGCGCACTATGTTTCCTTGTTTGTGTCAGTGGATGTAGTCACGTAATTTGTCGGTTTCACCTGTTGATCGTGTGTACCTCGTTTGCGTTTGTATTTAAGTCTCACCAGTCTCATTGTTCCTTGTCGGTCAATGTCGTTACACCAGAGTGTTTCTGTTCCCGAGTTTCTGTTCCCAGTATTCCCGAGTTGGTGTGTGTATGTATGTGCGTATCAGTAAAGTCCCGTTTCTATGTTCACCACGGTCTCCGGCTCCTGTCTGCACCGAGGATCGTGACAACTGTATGTATTTGTAATGAATTGGGAACTTTGGGTTTGGTGCCACACTGTGCTCTGCTTACACAATGTGTGTCATGAGAATGTGTGTTAATGATTGCAGAAGGAACTTAATCAAAGTGTGAGTGTGTGGTTCTTTATTGGAATTTGTGCTTGGTGAACAATGACCTCTTAAACCACTAATACAGAAAACAACTATACGTTTAACAGCTGTAACGTTTAGGCATTGTTCTACTACAAGGGCTTTATTGTACCATTATCCACTCGATCTGACCATGGAGGAATGCTGTAGTGATCCGTGCTGGATTGTGATTCTGTTTGATTTCAGACTGACTATAGTTTGCTTTGTCTGTACCTGGAGATTTATCTGATTTTAATTCACATTCCTCTTCTGGAATTGACAGGTACAGAATTGGTCAGGTACAGCCAAACCTACGTACTAAGTCTAAAATCCCAATTCATAAGTATTCAGAGAGTTTTTTTCTGTAATGGAATACGTTTCAAGTTCTTTCAAGAAATACTGGAAAACAAATAGGTTGTAGTTGGCTTGGAACAAATGGATCAGCAGTACATGAAGAGAAATGCTTTTAGGCTTCTCCTTCTGTTTGGGTCTTTTGTAGGGGTCTCTGTTTCATTAGCAGCACTTGTGGGGGCTTGTTGTCGATTTTCAGAATGCCATTCCTCAACCTCAGATGGGCATTTTGTGAGGCATGTGCCGGATAATTTTACACCTGGAATGTTTTTCTTAATGAGTGACATTTTCCTGTTCTGACATTCCTGTACTACTGTTGCCTCACACACATCCATCCTCAACAGTAACTGTTGTTTCTTTAGCCAGATGTTCAGCTGAGGGACTGTATGCGTGTGTGTGTGTGTGCGTGTGCGTGTGTGTGTGTGTGTAAGTGCACGCATTGTTTTTTTTCTTCTTCACAGAGAACACCCAGGGTTGAGAGTATGTGATAAGCTATATTTGTATATTCGTATTCATTTAATAATTAACATATTTGTGTAAATGTTTTTTGTTTATATT
Source organism: Paedocypris micromegethes (assembly GCA_028031935.1). Classification (NCBI taxonomy): domain Eukaryota; kingdom Metazoa; phylum Chordata; class Actinopteri; order Cypriniformes; genus Paedocypris; species Paedocypris micromegethes. The sequence goes on along the minus strand of CM051495.1, from coordinate 18,383,614 downwards.
TACCTACCGGTATATGGATATTTCGTGTTCATAGTTTGAATGGTTTTTTTCACAGAAAGTTGCATAGCGAAACCTAAAAACCGGTGGTACGTACCAAACATTATAAAAGCAATAAAAAGTGTCCAATTATATCAAGTCAGTCAGTGGCCTACAGTGTAGAGCAATAATAATTATTGAGTGGACTTCAGAATTTTTTTGTTTTTTTTGTTTTTATTTCTGGGCTGTTCTCAGAAAAAAAAAATAAAAAAAAACTTTTATTGAGATTATTAAGTTTTTATTGAGAATTTACATACCATATTAAAATGATAGGTTGGATAGACAATAGTATAAACAAGCATAAACAGAGCATACTACATATTCAATTACATTCCAAATCTTTAGAAGGAAACACAGATAATAAATGCAAAGAGTGAAAGAAATAAACAATAAGAAAAAATGAAAACAACAAACTTAGCAGCATCACTTGCAGTAAATTTTCATCAGTCATTAGGTTGTAAAACCAGTTGGCTTTCAAAGTGTGCATTTACATTATTCCAGATATAGATTATTACTACGTAAAATGTTTTACTTATCATTCTTTAAGTAAAATTAGCTTAACTCTGGAGTTTTGCCGTTTTGTTTTGGTGATTTTATTAAGTGAAGAACGTGCGTGTTAAGTGAAATTTCCAGATGTACACACACACACACACACACACACACACACACACACACATCAGGCTATTTGTTCTTTGCTAGTCTGAACAAGTGAAGTTGTGAATAATAGGCTTAAACGTCTTCTTCATGTCAAGGCATCAAATGTGAAGGGCCAAAATTTCCTCTAGATCTTTCTAGTGTGTGTATGTGTGTGGCCTATGAAGAACGTTTTCTGCCTTTCTTGTTGTACGTTTAATCTAGGGCTGCGTGATTATGGTGAAATACCATATTGCAATTGTTAACCTTTTTTGGAACATTGCTGTTTTGAAAATACTCAACACCATTCCAATTTTGCACAATATTTTAATTGAATATTAGTGTTGTACAGATAATCACAATTACAAAAAAATCAAAACTGTCTTTGAAAATATGTAAATTAAATATATTAAAATATTGTCATTACTTGGTTGAAGCGCGGCTGCAGTGAAACCTGTTGCTGGTTTGTACTTGCTCTGCATCTTTAAAAGTCACGTGACCACTCACCGCAGTCGCTGACTTCGTCTGACCACCTGTTTTTAAACAATCACTTATTTAAATTCAGTGCAGAATTCTTTGTTGCGTAGTTGCGCATACATACACAATTTATCATCAGGCCCAAGTGTAACCTCAAAGCAAATCTAGAAATGAAAAGCATTTCTGTATAAATGTACGCATAGTCATGTAACCTCCGAGATATTCTACAACAAAACAGTATTTATCAGGTCAGACTGAGAGTCTTGAGGCCTGAATGTCACCTCTGTCTTATCATGGATTGCCCTGGTGTTTACCCAGGGAGAGTCTGATGTGTGCAGACCCACATTTCAAAGATTACACCCTTTAATCCTCGTTTACGTGGATTTTTACTGTACGCGGGTTAACCATAAAACACACACGTGCACTTGAGTTTTGCACCTTGACAGGGTCCAAAGGAATGGCATCTGTGTGTGTGTGTGTGTGTGTGTGTGTGTGTGTGTGTGTGTGTGTGTGTGTGTGTGTGTGTGTGTGTGTTAATGGAATGCAAGTCATATTTTGGGTATTTAAATGTATACTAATTTGCATGGTCCACTAACATATCCATAGACATACTGATATGACAATAATGATATTGCTTTTCACTTATTAATTCATTTTTTTTTTTGGCCCCATCCATTTCACTTCGATTTGTGTGCATGTACCGTACACATACAATTAACATTAAAGAAAATAATAACTACTATCAGGTAATCTATATTTTTAGATCAGACCTGACCATTCTCACAACTCACTTTCATGGCTACATTTCTTGTGATTAGAAAAGATTAAGATCCAATAAGAAATTATGAACAAATTCTGCATGAATTGAGGGAGCGGTTTACGTGTTTGCCCTCTGTGATGAAAGCTGAAGAGAACGACAGATATATGTCCATGATCCCTGCAAGACCTCCCACACATCTGCGTCTGACGCTTTCAGAGAAGCCCTGACTAAGCTCGCTGGATTTTCAAAGCCAGGCCTTTACACAGGAAGCCATGTGGAACCGATCCAGCTCTATTGCAGACTGAATGAGAAACTGAACACTCCGTGTTTGATGGGGCTGCCGGCTTTAAAGCGCGTGAGTTCATCAAACGGAAGCTGCCGGTTCTTCATCAGTCACTGGTTGTTGACTGTGGTGGTTTGTCCCAGATAAGAGCAATTTGTTCAGGTTTAGTGTTGTTTTGACATGAATAAGTTCAGCTGTGGTTATATTTCACAGCTTTTAGGAACAATGGGTGTCACATATAATATATAGTCTATTCACGTATGCTTATACAGTAATATTCCACTGTTGACGTATAATAATTATACTTATAATAACTTATAATAATTATACTATATAAGTATACACATACATGTATTTATCATGTAATTATCTACCACCGTTCATTGTTGTCAGGTGTTGTTCCCCAATCACTAAGACAAAACTTATTAGTTATTATTAATTGTTATTGCAGTGATAATGTGTTTTACTTTATGTCCAAATGTTTGGTGTGAATTTGGAGAATCAAAGCTTCCACAATCAAATATACATGGCAAAGAATATAAATGTACTTACATTAACGTATATAGACATAAAACTGTTTACAAAGATATAGTATAGAGAAATTATTTAGTGCAAAATAAATGTTTAAATACGTATTCATATCATTACAACAAATTAATTCACACAGTTATTCCTGCATGGTACTAATCGGGCACGCATTCTTGCTCTTCAAACAAAAGCTGTTTGTTTGAACATAAAAATCAATTTACATCAGTTTATGGCAGTTTTGGTTTCTATATATAGAATATATGATATCTGTTACAGTCCTTGTATTTTATTAGTTACATGCGTTATTTTTTAGACCTGAGTCTAGACAGGTTTAAAATCTTATCATACGTTTTCTTTAGTTCTTCCAGTGGTGGCTCAGGAGCTTCCCTCTGCTCCCCATGGCTGCATGGATGGAAGCTGTTACCCGGCGACAGGCAACCTTCTGATTGGCCGAGCTATCAACCTGACTGCCACGTCCACCTGTGGTCTGGACAGACCTGAACTCTACTGTATTGTTAGTCACTTACAGGTATGAAATGACTCCTTCGGCGCTGCACCTCCCTGTTTTCTTTCTTTCTCTAAAGACTGTGTGTAATTTACACCATGATCTCATGTAGATCTCTGCTCTTGCGTGTTCTGCCTTGCCCTGCAGTTTGTGCTGAAGCAAATCTGTTGTCGTTGATGGATGACAGATGTACTAAAGCATGCATTTAGGTCATGTGACCGTTTTTTCAACTTTCATTTCTTTGGACTTTGGACATACTGTATCCGGTGAATGCACTGATTTTCCTGTCTCAAGCAGTTAAACTGCGGTTTGCAACCGCAAAATTGTGGAAGAATCGGACAAACACAGAAATATATGCGTACATATAGCATCTATATCATATTATTAATATCGTCTGCTGTAAAATGGCAGAATGGCAAAAAAAATAAAGCTAAAAAACTGTATTTTAATATAGTGATTTTGGGAAAATAATTGCTGTCAGAAAAGGAAAAACTACTGGCACATAGTTATGTGCACTTACACCAGTACGTTAGCATGCCCAATATGTCGCCATCTTTTCTTCTTTAAAACGGGAGCATGTGAAAGTTCCCATATTCGTCTTGGACATCCACATCTGTTTGCTTTTTCTCTTTAATCCGCACACAGATCTCCTCCCTTTCCCTTCAGGGTTTTCTTTCTGCCATCGTAAATCTACTTTGATTGTTTCTTGAATGTTCGCTGTCTGTTTCAAATTGCCTGAATTAGAGAAGTTTAGGAACATGGGATTGTCACAAGCAGTTTAACTGCTGGAAGGCACAATGCACACTTCATCCTCAGAGCAGGTGTTTGCTGTCAGCGCTCTGTCAATTTGTCTTCAGACCAGAGGCCTGTTTCCGCTTCTGCTGTAATGCATCTATCATGAAGGAGAGTTATAGGATGTTAAGTATCACTCTTATTCACAAACTGTCATTTCAATTCATTTGTCACTGTTTGGAACCAGTGGAATGTTTTTTTTTTCCCCTGAACACCTTATATTCACTCAATAGGTGAAAAATGTCGTCATTTTAACCAAAGTGATTTACATTTGGTTTTAATTTTTTTAACTGAGTTTATTTCCAATTTGAGAATGTTTTTTTATTTTTTTACTTGCAGTATCATAATTGATAAGTCCATTTCCGATTGAAAACAAATGTAACAATGCTCATAAGCGAACACAAGTTATGCAAAAACAATAAGATAGACAGAACTTCCATGATCCAGATCATCCCATGTGAGGAGAAGTCTGTTATTACATTAGAACAACAGATGTATAAATGGAAGACGCCACCATACAACAAAAACACATGTTCGAGATTTTTTTGGTGTGAGTTTTAGGTCTAATCGAGGCCTTTTTCTAAGGAGTTTGCATGTTCTTCCTGTGTTTGCACAGATTTCCTCCTAATCTCCAGTTTCCTCCCACACTATACAGTATGTGTATGCAAAACATGCGTTTCAGGTGAATTGGTATCGGAAAAATTGACCATAGGTGAGTGAGAGTGTGAATGTCTGTCTGTGTCTACCACCAATGAAGAGTGTGTGTCCCACCTCAGGCCCAGAAATGCTGACAAACTCCGTTTACAGCTCTCCGTGAACTGGAAAAGGTGTAAGCCCTCAAAAATGGATCGATGTATAAATATAAATCTCTGCTTACAGCAATCGAAAATGCACACATGCTCAAATTTGCATTGTTTACAAAATCATGTTCAGTAAGCATGCCAAATGTGACATTGGCCAGGAATACAAATAATTAAAAAAGACGTCTAACATAATACGATTTTAGTTACTCAAGCTCAGTCAGAGGAACACCAACATTAAAGGTCACTTCCCAGGGAAAGTGTGTTGTTACTTTAAGGCATGTTACTTAATGTGTAATTACACTGAAGTTTATGTCGCTTTGGACCAAAGCATCTGCTATAGGCAGACAAACGCAGTGAACTTTGAACTGTGTGAATGCACAGAGTAGGTAAGTAGTATGAGAATTGGAAATGTGTTTTTGCAGGGTCCCAGCAAAGCATTCCTCTTGTGCATAATCAGTTTTGATCGCCGCTAATCCTATTGTTGGCTTCTCATACCAAGCTACCTCAGTAAACATGTGCTTTACTTGTATGTGGTGGGAAAAATACTGCATAACCATCTCTTGCAGAGTTTGTGAACATTTATTGCTATGGCTTTAGTCATCTTGTACATTTTTTATCATGTTGTTTAAAGAAGAAATAGTTTAAACATGGACAAGCTAGACATAAAAATACTAAGCTAATGTAGCATGCTGCTAAAAATAAAACGTGTCTCTGAAGTGGAAAATGAAACCGGTAAGAATTTCACCGCCATACAAAGTGTTTTCAGGATAAATGGAAAATAAGGAAAATGAAGATGTTGCGTTCCACGTTGAAATTCTGCAATAAAGTGACACATCAAAATTCAATTTGCATTGGAGTGTGAGTCTGATGTTCTGTTTGTTTCTGTAAATCGCTGTAAAAAACACAAATCACCATTTCTTTCCAATCTCATGTTCTGACCTGCATCTAGAAGGAGTTCCTGCTTCATTTTCAGATTAGCATGGAACCGTCTTTCAGTATTAGTGGAGAATTTCTTAAGGCAATGACCTATTTTTTTCACTTTATGTCTCGAGACAACACGTATACGAGACAAGGGCGTTTAAGTCATTACAAGTAAAACCATAGTTGGATTTAGGTACAAAGAGCTTCCAGTCAGAATGTGCTGCCAAGTGTTGTAACTAAAATCTCTCCTGTTTTTTTTCTGTCCTTCTCTAGGAGTTCGATAAGTGCTTTCCCTGCAACTCTCAGGAGCCATACAATGCACATAATTACAGGTCCAGTCACAGGGTGGAGAATGTCATCTACCAGAGAGACAGCAGAGGGGGCATGACATGGTGGCAGTCTGTGAATGGTGTGTATTTGTGGTGGCGCAGTGGTTAGCGCTGCCGCCTCACAGCAAGATGGTTCCGCTTGACACTGGAGGTGTGAGTTCGAGGCCGGCCGGGGCCGTTCTGTGTGGAATTTGCATGTTCTCCCGTGCTTGCATGGGTTTCCTCCGGTTTCCCTCACAGTCTAAAAAACATGTGTTTCAGGCTAATTGGAATTGGAAAATTGACAACATAGGTATGAGTGAGTGTTTGTCTGTGTGTCCCGCTCTGCAAATGGTTGGCCACCAATCCAGAGTGTGTATCCTGCCTGCGACCCTGTAAAAGGATGAAGCGGTAGAAGATGAATGAAATAGCTTATTTCCCTTTGCCTGACTTGTATTGACATGACATTTTACTTTTTGGCTTAGGAATATGATTTTTGTCCTATTATATGATTATTAAATTTTTATGTACAATAATATTTTGTCAAATTTTGGGTTTCCCTAGCTATGTCTTCATTTTGGCTAGGTTGGGGGAAATTCAACATTCATTCCAGCAATTCTGGGCCTTAAGGAGGGGCACACCCTAGATTGGTAGCCACAGCCAGCCAATCACAGACTGGAACACACACTCACACTCTCACTTAGGTTTGTTCAAATTTCCACACTCCAATTCTACCAAATGTATGTTTTTGGACTGTGGAAACTGAAGACAAACATGTAAACCTTGCTCAGAAAAGCCCTGAAAGGGCCTCAAACTTGAATCTTGAACTGGTTCTCCTTGAAATGAGGCAACAACACTAACCAGCACTAACTAACTAGCCAATGTGCTGATGTAGTAAAGTCTCACTTAAATAATAACAACTGTGCTCTGAAACCTTGAAATTTAAGCAACAATGTTTAAATAGGTTGATTAAATAAAAAATTCAAATATACTCTAGAACATTGTATTTACTTTATGGTGGAAACCAAGAGGCGTCACTAACAACAATATTGCAGTGTATCATTTATGTTTTTGTAGTTTAAATTGTATGTATGTGCAGGAGAGGAAAACGTCAGCATTAGACTGAACCTCGAGGCTGAATTCCACTTTACTCATCTCATCATGAAGTTTAAGGTGCGTATTTGAACATGTCCAGTGAGACTTCAGTTTGAAGTTGAATTGTTTCACACTCACCAAGAGGAACTATCCAGTTGTTGACCACTGGATGCTGGCATCTTCACAGACATTCCGACCTGCTGCCATGATGATCGAGCGATCTTCTGACTTTGGACACACGTGGAGGCCGTACCGTTATTTCGCCTATAACTGCACCAAAACCTTCCCCATGGTTCCGGCCCATTCTCTTCGGTTCATTGATGAGGTGGTCTGTGAGGAGCGCTATTCTGACATTGAGCCATCAACAGAAGGAGAGGTGTGTGTGGAAACCATAAAACCATTCTCAGTTCTTCACACTCATTTTTAGTTTTCTTTTGTCGATGAAGCAAAACAAACATGAACACTAAGGAAGCATTTGTATTAAAAAAATTTTTTATGAGAATAAAAGTTGTTGTTTTAATGATGATATCAATTAGATTGAATATCTAGCTATTGCTTTGCTTTTTTCTTTTTTTTCTTTTTTTTTCAAAATAATTTTAAAATACATATTTTTTACAGTTTGGCAGAGCTTTTTAACCATGTTCCTGTCCCAAATTAATTGTCCCAGGTCATCTACAAAGTTCTTGACCCAGCGATTCACGTTAAAGACCCCTACAGCCTTGAAATCCAAGGTCAAATTAAATATTTTTCACACCTTTTTAACAAACCGGCCTGGATTATTATGCAGTCTTTGGAAACTCACATCACATTTACTTTCTACTTTTAGATTTATTGCGAATCACTAACCTTCGGATCAACTTCACTAAGTTACATACTCTGGGCGATAATCTGCTGGACCGGCGTACCGACGTGCTTCAGAAGTATTACTACGCTCTGTACGAGCTGGTTGTGCGTGGAAGCTGTTTCTGCTATGGTCATGCGTCTGAGTGCGCACCGGTGCCCGGCGTGATCACTAGAGATTCTGGCATGGTAGGTACAATAAAAAAGAAATTTGATCCTAAGCATTTCCAGTTCATTGTCTTGTGGAATCAAGCATGGGATTTGTTTGACTAGATACACGGGCGTTGCGTGTGTAAACACAATACAGTGGGATTAAACTGTGAGCGCTGCAGAGATTTCTATCACGATTCTCCTTGGAGGCCGGCTGAGACTGATAACGCACATACATGCAAAGGTAAAATACTGTCTTTCCAAAAATACCGTATATCAACTAACCCAAAATATAGACCTGCAGAATGTCATGAAAGATGGACTTCATGAATGACGGGAGTCTTTTAAAAATGGTCATAATCAATGAAAAAATAAAATGTACGTACTTTTATATGTTTAACATTAAATAATTTAGAACCTCTATAAAGAACCTCTATAAAGAAGATCAATATTAAAATCATAAAGATCACTTCTTAACAAATGGAGGCAACTTTGGCTCTTCCTGAGCAAGCCATTTGTGTTGGTTGACCATTCCATAATGTCCAATGGCCAATCCATTTACCAATTACCATTTTTGATCCTGTGTAACTAATATATAATTTTTTTCATGTGTGATTTTTCCCAGAATGCAACTGCAATGGTCATTCCAGCAAGTGTCACTTTGACATGGCGGTATATCTGGCGACGAGAAACGTCAGCGGAGGCGTCTGTGACGACTGTCTCCACAACACAATGGGGCGTAACTGTGAAACCTGTAAACCTTTCTACTATCAGGATCCCACCAGAGACGTCCGAGACCCTGCAGCATGCGTCCGTAAGTTCTCATTGATGAGTACGTGCCCCAAATGATTCAGATTAGGATGTAAATTGTCTGCGTGTTTGCAGCCTGTGACTGTGACCCGGTGGGCTCTGTGGAAGGCGGAGTTTGTGACAGTCACACTGACCCGGAACTGGGAATGATCAGCGGGCAGTGTCGCTGTAAGCAGAACGTCAAAGGCCAGCGATGCGATTACTGCAAAGATGGACATTATGGACTCAGCCTGGACAATCCACTGGGATGCGAGCGTAAGTGCCCATGCTACAACAAAGCTTCTCACACACACACACAATCTTGTGAAGTTGATTTTGACTGGTTCTGTGGATTTGACAGCATGTAACTGTGACCCCCGTGGCATTGTGGGAGCACCATGTGATCAGATCAGCGGTGACTGCTCCTGCAAGAGATACGTAACCGGACGCTACTGCAACCAGTGCCTGGTAAATATAAGTTGGTCTCATTGTGTGCAATACACGTTTTACAAGCTCATATGTGTGTGTGTAATGCACAAATGCTTCTCTGCAGCCTGATTACTGGGGTCTCAGTAATGATCTGGCCGGTTGCAGACCCTGTGACTGTGATTTTGGCGGTGCCACCACCAACAGGTACAGTAACTTTTATGCCCCACACACAATGCATTTGTTTCATCACAACCTTATACAAAGATTAGAAATGAAGATGATGTCTAATAAGACCAATTTTCTTTCAGCATTCGTGTGTAAAATTCTTTCAGTTTAAAAAACTAAACGTACAATTTCACAAAACTTTTGGTTTATAAACATAAACTTTTTTTATATCAGCAAAATATAAAATTATTTTCAGACACAAGCAGAATCATTTGTCTAATTTTGCTTGAAAAATGTTCCATTTCGAAATCGATTATACTTCTTTTTTCTGGATTTTATTTAGCTTCTTGCTGTTTATTTTATGTGGTTTCTATGTTTCATTGATTTTACCAGTGTAAACCAATATTAGTTAATTTATACCATCAATATTTTTTAACATCAATAAACTATCGTAAAAGTTAAAAGAAACAGTCGAAGTACTGAAACACTGTAATAATATTCAAAAATATCTTTTAAGTACGTTTTTACAAATGTTTTTTTTTTTTATTTTTGTTTTGATTTGTTAAGTTGTTGTATTGTTTTTCTTTACAAATTTGTATTGTTTACACATAAATCTATGTTTCTGTCCGATAAATATTTCTTGCAAAAATAACTCTCTCCAGTTCTTGATGAAAAAAGTTGATGGAGTTTTTTTTAAAGGATTTTGTCTTTGTTTTGTTTGTTAAGGTGCGTGATGGAGAACGGGCAGTGCGAATGTCGTCCTCACCTGATTGGTCGGCAGTGCTCAGAAGTGCAGCCAACTTTTTTCTGCGCTTCTTTGGATTATTACAAGCACGAGGCGGAGGAAGCTGTAGGTCACTCTCCGGATGATCCCAATCTTCCTGTAAGTAATGCTCAACCGCACAGAGATCAGATTCCCCAAATCCACCCGCTTCTAAATAGAGACATTCTACCTGTGTTTTGTTTTTTCCGCTGGCAGCCTGAACTCTCAGAGTTCATGTCATATCATCAGGGTACTGCTGTACGGTTGCCATTGTTGTGGATGTATGTCTGTTCTGCGCTTTGTGGTGATGCTGGTATCATGGATCTAGGGAACAGGATCAGGCAAGAAAGACAAGCAGAGTGTATGTGTAAAGAAAAGAATAAAGAAAGAAAGAATTGTAGTAATCCCAAGTTGTGATCCATATGCAGTGTAAATCGTTAACACAGGAATTTGAGTAGCACTCGGTATGTACTAAAGCAGAGATAGAGATACAGAATTTTATCGCAAAGATTCCTAAGATAAAGCATGTGATTGAACTCTACTGACTGTTGTAATGATTAGTGTGCCGTAGAGGCTTCTGGGAGATTGAGTTCAAGGTCACATGTTTCCTGCTGAACCATAAATCAGTCATGTCTGTTTATCTCCACGTGTCAGGCTAGTTTTGTCTAATAAATACACAAAGAACTGCAATATTTACCGACACGACATGCTCACAACCTCCAGAAAGATCCACTGATCCACAACTGGTGACCCAGAATAATATCATAGGGTGTTGGAGATGCCAGCCTGTCCGAGTGAGTTATTAACGCCCCCCACACACTGTGGTAAACACGCTGTCTGATTCACACACACTCTCATTCCAGTGTTCACCTAAGCAAACACGCAGTGGCTGTCTGATAACTCACATTCCTCTGTGTCGAAAAGACCGTGGGTTGCTGAATGCTCTTTTTTGCTGTATTGTTGCATAGGGCAAACCTAGGCCTCAGGCCGAGACTGACTGCGTACAACATCTCAACAATCAGCTAAGACGCCATCGCCGCCACCGCCGCGTTACCAACACCCAACAGCAGAGGGCAGCGCTGAGACGCATCCGACAGCTGCAGCAAACTGTAATGTTTCTTTGCCTATCTGTCAATTTTTCTGCCTGTCTATCTGACTAACTATCAATCTGTCTGTCTGTCTATTATCCTGTCTTCCCACCTGTCTGTCTGCCTGTCTTTCATTTTTTTGTCGGTTTGTCTGTCTTGCCATGACCTCCTGTCTGTCTATAATCCTGTCTTCCTTGTCTGTCTGTCTGCTAGCCTGTATGTGTGATCTGTCTGTCATCCATCTGTGTATCTGTCTGTCATCCTGTCTTCCTATCTGTATTGATCCTGCCTGTCTGTCTACCTATTGGTCTATAATAATAATAATAATAATATGAGTATTTGTAAGGCGCTTTTCACAGTTTTAACTGTCTCAAAGCGCACAAAAAACTTAAAATGAAGGTGAAATGAAGTATAAAAGGCTTAAAAGGAAAGCTGACGTTTTACAGTAAAAAGGCAGTTAGCCACTTTAAGTAGAGGGATTTCCCAGTGTCCAGTGCGGCTATCTATCTGCCTTTCTGTCAGTCTGTCTGTCATCCTGTCTCAGAAGGATGAACTATGTAGTATTTCGAACATTATTTCAATATAAAAGAACATCGAAATCTGAATAAAGATTCTTCTTTTACATTGTTTCAAATAATCACTTGAATCTATAATTTTATTTTCAGCCCAGCGTGAGCACTGTCCATAGAGACAGACAGCCGGGACAGATGGTCACTTGGACTGGACCGGGCTTTGCACGGGTTAAAGACGGTGCTGGTCTGGAGTTCACCGTCAGCAACATCCCTTATGCCATGGAATATGATATTATAATCCGATATGAGCCAGAGGTGTGTAGGTTAAGCTTCGAGCTCTTAATAAAAAGGGCTTTCAGAACTCAAGTTGGTCTTACAATGGGTCCATGTTTCGTGTTAAATATTTGTATTGTACATACAAATATGTTCTGTTATACATAAAATACACTGCTTTGAAATATTGTTAAGTATTTTGTTTTAATTAATAATTATTATTTTGTAAAAAATTGTGGATTAAATTAAATTGGGATTTAAGTAAAATGCAAATGTTAATTGTAAAGAACAGCAGCTTGGTTTGATTGGTTCAGAATAAACAAAACTTAAACTGCAATATGAAAAAAATAATTACATTTTCATTATATGTATATTGTATAGTTAAAAATTTGCATTAAAAAACCCTCACTTTAAAGCAAGGGATTACTTTATAGTACTTATTAGTTCAAATGTATTCAGTAATGTATTCTTTTTTTTTTTTTGGCAGTCCACCGAGGACTGGGAAGCTTTGGTGAGCATCACATCTCTGAATCTGCCCACGAGTCTTCGCTGTGGGAACATGCTGCCGACGGAGCAGTTGTACACCGTCACGATGCCCCATCACAGGAGGTAACTGTGTGTCCACCACACATTCATCTCTCCTTGCTAGCACTTGTGCATACCTCAGTGAGTAAAGCCTTTCCCAAAAGCGGCCCACCCTCGCTTCATGGGAAACGTCGTCCCACTGCAGTTGTTTTGATCATTTTCTTGCATGGCTGAGCTTTTAGGTGCCATTGTAATCTGACTCTAATCTGATTCCTGGACTTGTCCCAAGACTCTGGGAATGCAGGGACTGACTAGCGAGCAAATTAGACTCTGTCAAAAGTGCCGGCTCCTCCTGTGCAAACCTGAGCAAATCTAAAAAGCCGGTAAAAAGATGCTGGCGGGGTAAGAAACAGCGCTAGGTGACTTCAGGTTGTTCACCCTGGAAATGTTATAGGTTTAAGCCTTCTAATGAGGAAATGAAATCTAATGCCAGAAATTTGAGTTTCCAGGCATTCGTTTTGAAGCAGATGTCTGTCTGTATGTCTGTCTGGTTGATTCCCTCTTTGTCCGTCTGTCTGCCTCTCTGTCTGTCTGTCTGTTTGTGAGACTGCCTGTCTGTCAGTTTGAGAGTCTTTTTGCTTTTGTCTTCATGTCTGTGTGTTTGTCTCACTGTCTACCTCTCCATATGTCTGCGAGCCTGTCTGTTGTCTATCTGCTTCTGTGACAGCCTGTCTGTTTATCCACCTGTCTGTCTGAATGACAGTCTGTCAGTTTCTGTGCCTGAATATCCCTTTGCCTGTTTGTTTGTTTGTTTGTCTGCCTGTCTCTCACAAATAACACATTCATAGCACTTTATACAATGCTTTTCTTATGTCATGTTTTTTTCTAAACAGGTACATCCAAATGCCAAGGCCCTTCTGCTTTGAACCAAACAACCAGTACATTGTGTTCATCCGCTTCCAGCGTAATGCTGTTTCCCACCGCCACCTCACAGCCTTCATCCTGATCGACTCTGTAAGCATTCCGGTCCCTTAATAATTCAAAGTGAAGAACATCTTTAAAACGCGTCATTTTTTTATAAAGCACTGACCTCTGCTGGTGATATTGTACAACTGCACAGAGTAGTAAACTGAAAACTGATGTTGATGTACAGTAATCTCTCTCTCCTCACAGCTTGTGCTGATACCAAAGTATGAAGAGCTGCATGGTTTCCTGGGTGAGAATGCAGAGGACGAGCGCCGACGCCTTGACATGGAGCAGTACATGTGTACGGACTCCTTCACGACCATGCCAATGCCTGTGTTGGCTGAAACGTGCGGCCAGCTCATCTGCAGCATCTCAGCCATAATGCACAATGGCGCTCTAGGTAAGGTCCATCTGTGCATTTTTAGTCCAAAATATATTTAATAAATATAATATGTGTAAAAGTGTAAAAAAAAAAAGTGTAAAAAAACTTTTATACTGTATATATTTGCATATTTCTTGCAAATCCGTGCTAGATTTATTTGAGTATTTATTTTATAAACACATATTTTTATAAATGTAATATTAAACAATTTGCTTGGTCTTGTGCAGCATGCCATTGTGACCCCCAGGGGTCTTTGAGAGCCGTGTGTGATAAAGTAGGCGGGCAGTGCCACTGCAAACCCAATGTTATTGGACGGAAATGTGATCAGTGCGCACCAGGGACATTTGGATTTGGTCCTTATGGATGTACTGGTAAATATGAACGTATTTTGTTTTAAAAATGTGCATGGCTAAATAAAAATGAGTTGTTTTCAATTTCCATTGGTAGATACATTCTATGCTATGGTTGATGCAATGTATGTGTACCAACTCATTTCTATATAAAGATGAGTGACATTTGCACTTAATTAAATCTCCACAGTGTTTTTCCCTATATTTTCTCTTTTAGTAAGCACATTTTATAATCTATTTTATCTGTGCAGAATGTGACTGCCACTCTCAGGGCTCATTGGGGCATCAGTGTGACCCACTGACAGGCCACTGTCCATGCAGACATGGGGCGTATGGACGTCAGTGTTCAGACTGCCAGCCGGGCCACTGGGGCTTTCCGAACTGCAGACAGTGCCACTGTAATGGACACGCGGAGAGCTGTGACCCAGAGACTGGAGCCTGCTACGGGTGCAGAGACAACACCGCCGGACAGCTGTGCGACAGGTATGAGAAGATTACTTCCTTATATACTGTATATGTGAAATATGTATATACATGTGTATTCATGTTAAATACAGTATACGTATATATTTCAATTTTCTATTGCAACATGTACATTACAACGCGTATAACCTTGACAGGATGTCATTTTGTGGAAAACCGAATATTTTAATTCAATTGAAGTTTAAGTTTACTCATTCTGGAATAATTTTCTAATCGGTTTATACACACATTTTTGTTCAATGATGTTAAGTTTTAGTGTTCTGTATTTAGGTTGCTAAAAGCATATTAAAACCATTATTCTTTGAACCTTCCAGATGTGCAGATGGATTCTATGGTAATCCAGTATTGGGCGCCGGTGAGCACTGTCGGCCCTGTCCATGCCCAGGAAATCCTGGCAGCGGCCACTCCAACGGGGATTCATGCTATGCAGATTACGCCTCCAACCAAATTCTCTGCCAGTGTTCTGTAGGATATGCAGGTGAAATATTAGTACAGTTTAGCTTTACTCACTACGTTTAAAAAATGTATACATACATTATTCACACAGGTTTTTCCAAACTGTGACTTTAATTTGGTTGATTTGAAAGTTATTTATATTAAAAAATATTTTCAAAATCTATATATTTTTAGCATATTGGGATATATGGCAATAAACGACCTCTCAAATTTAGTTAAAATTTAGTTAAATAAAAAGGCTAAATGGTGTCATCCCTTCCTAGGATCCCGCTGTGACCGCTGTGCCCCTGGTTATTATGGTAACCCAGAGCAGCCTGGTGGAGTCTGCCATCCATGCCAGTGCAATGGAAACATCGATGACCAGGACCCTGAGTCATGTGATCCACACACGGGCCAGTGCCTGAAATGCTTGTATAACACAAATGGACACTCTTGCGCTGAATGCAAGACTGGATACTACGGCAATGCTCTGGCTCAAGACTGTAGACGTAAGGACATTCAAAAGCCATACATAATTGTTCAATTCTTTAAAACTACCAATGTGAAACCTAAAAAAATTGATCTTTTTTTGTCAATTCTTTGAACGAGTATTATTAATTATTTTTTGTCTGTGCTTGTCCGCAGGTTGTACTTGTGTGACGGCTGGCACTTTAGATGCGTACTGCACGGATGGAGTATGTCACTGTGATAGGCAGACCGGGCAGTGCCCCTGTAAACCAAACATCATTGGGCACAACTGTGACCAGTGTGCCCCGAATCACTGGAACTTTGGTTTGGAGTGTGGATGTCAGCCCTGTGGATGCGTCCAGCCAAATGCCCTCAGCACCCACTGTAACATGGTGAGTCTTAGGAATTACAGATTATTAATAATATAATGACTCATTTAATACTGAAAAAATTGTTGAAAAGTAAAAAGAAATGTAAAAAGTAAAAGACTGATACATATATATATATATATATATATATATATATATATTACACACAATGTGTATGTGTATACACATATATATTATATATATATATATATATATATGTGCTGTATACATATATGTCTTTTATTGTATTGGTATATTGTGTGTACATATACCGATATACACAAACACATTGTAAAAAATATACATATATATTGTAAAAGACAATATAAATAATAATTTACAAAAGTATTTTTTTAAAAGTACTATATTTCATAGTAATATATCACATACATAACATAACATATACTGTGCAAATATTTTTGAAATATACTTTTTTATAATATATTTTTATAAATAATACATATTAGTCTTATTTAACTAATTATTAAGAATTTCTTCTGAACATTTTAAAACTTAATCACAAATAGGTCACATTTTAACTTATTCTTCTTCATTATTAACTTTATTGAACTTTAACTTTGGAACTATTTACACAATGGATGCAATTTGTGGTCTAAGCAACATGTGTGTGTGTGTGTGTGTGTGTGTGTGTGTGTGTGTGTGGTGTGTGTGTGTGTGTGTGTGTGTGTGTGTGTGTGTGTGTGTTTGTGCTTATGTGAATTATTGGCTTTCTTGTGTGCAGTTCACAGGCCAGTGTCATTGTCAGCAAGGCTTCGGTGGGACACAGTGCACGGAGTGTGAAATGTTCCACTGGGGTGATCCACGCGTTCACTGTGAAGGTAAGTGTGGTTCACAACACGACCGTTCTTCTCTGAGTTAGACAATCAATATAATAATAATAATAATGATATTATTAATAATAATAAAAATATGTATATATTGGTGCCTTTCATGTGACTCAAGGTGGCCTTGCAGGACACACAACATGCACGCCATACAAATTGCCCGGTGCATCCACTTCACCCAGGCATACGCACCACTCACGCTAACACACACCCACCTGAACACACAGATTAACCTGAAGCGCATGTTTTTCGGACTGTGGGGGGAAACCGGAGCACCCGGAGGAAACCCACGCAAGCACGGGGAGAACATGCAAACTCCACACAGAAAGGCCCCTTTCATCAATTCCTTTTCTCTTTGTTTAGAGTGTAACTGCCACCCTCTGGGGTCAGAGATGTCCCAGTGTGACCGCCAGACCGGAGCGTGTACGTGTAAACCTGAGGCCGCAGGACAGCGCTGTGATGAGTGCGCCCGAGGATTCTCCGGTGTCTTCCCCAAGTGTGTTCCCTGTCATCGCTGCTTCCACCTGTGGGATGACATCATATGTCAGGTTCGACGGGATCTTACCCACATTAAGGATGTTATCAACAACATTCTGGAAACCGGTGAGGGGCCTGGAATCAGCGATGCCCGCATACGTGAACTGGAGAAGAAGCTGGCCCAGATCGAGGACCTTATCCGAGATGGAGACAAAGATGCAACCCATAATTTCATCAGTCAGAGTCTTGATGATTTAAGGTAAAGTTCCTTTTAGAATCACCAGATGTGCACATTGCTCGAGACTGATGTGTCTGCGTGTGCTATTGGATTGTTTCACTGATAGAGCAGAGATCGCTTTGACTGACGGCCGATTAATGGGTGTGATTCGTGAGCTCAACGCGACGGCGGAGCATGAAAATGCCCTGAAACGGAATCTAACTGCACTGGAAAGTGAACTTCAGGACTTGAACAACACTTTGCACAACCTGCACAGGCAGCTAGAGAATTACCTGACCGCGGGATTAGCAGGTAAACCCGGAGATAGACCGCTTATCGTGGCTAAAAGTGTACAAGCTATTGGTTAAACTAAAATATTTAGTTGAACAAACATTTCGGCATAATTGTTAATCCCCAAAGATTTGATGATTGGTGTTAGTCTGAAGGGGGTGGGAACATATTATGGTGTGTGTCAATGGTAGGAACCCACTAATATATATATAGGCAAGTTCAAGTTCTGAGCATTTGTAAGGCGCAGTTAAAAACTTTTAACTGTCTTTAACTGTCTTGCATGAAAAATAATTTCTGTTATTATAAAAATTTTTCTTATATGTTTTTTCTACTTTTCATTTTTTAATGCAGAGCAATTTGCAAATGTGCGCAAGTACTACCAGAGCTCCCTAAATTCTGAACGGCACTGTAATGCGTCTGTGTACGGACCCCAGAGTGCAGTAGAACAATCTCAAGACACGAGGAACAGAACCACAGTCCTGCTGAAACAGAACAAGGACAGTCTTTTCCGAACTGTCGCGGCTAACAACAAGTCTTTGTCGGAGCTGGAAAACAAAACTCGTGAAATTAACCACAGGGTTCACCACCTCAGCAACAAGGTACGTACATCACACCTGACAGACAGAAGAAGCCAGACCTGCTTTGCTTCTCTCTAGGTGTGCGGAGCTGACGCAAGCGCTAACAACAGCTGTGTGGATCGACCATGTGGGGGCGCTGGGTGCCGTGACCGTGAAGGAGCTCTGAAGTGTGGAGGGAGAGGATGTAACGGGACAGTTGCTGCTTCGGTCAAGGCCCTGGACAATGCTGAAGATGTTCATAAGAACCTAACCTCTGTCAGCCAGGAGCTGCAAGCCATGGCCAAAAGGGTACAAGCTACTGGTTAAACAAAATTATTTTACATTATCGTTAATTGCCAAACGTTTTATACTAATAATAGTCATTGTCTTTATCTCTCAGCTCAAAGACATTGCCACACTCACGCAGAATGTGAAAACACAAGCAAAGGACACACTGGATAAAGCACAGAGCAAGAAAGAGCTATTTGAGAACTCCAACAAGAAACTGAAAGACTTCATTCAGAAGATCAGAGACTTCCTGACTGGTCAGACTTTATTTTAGGTTTTTCATAATTCATATGTATTTTTTAAGAGATTGCTAACTAACAGCTGTTGTTGTGCTCAGAGGAGGGAGCTGATCCAGAGAGCATCGAGAAGGTGGCCCTGCAAGTTCTGTCCATTTCCTTGCCAGTCAACAGAACCATGATGCTCAACATAGTCCAGCAAATCAAAGACAACATTGCCAACCTCACCAACGTGGAAGGTGTCTTCAACCACACGTCTGAGCAGCTCGCCATAGCCAAGGATCTGCTGAGAAGAGCTCACGACGCAAAGTAAACGCAGCCAATGTCTCCCGCGTAACAGAAGCCAACATTCAGCTGATTGTGGATTCTGACTCTTGTGTTTTTCTTTGTCACATTTTTACAGAGCAAGAGCAGAGGGAGTGAGTGATGTCATAAATAAAACCAAAGAGGCTCTTGAAACTTCTCAGACGACTCTGAAGAATGCAGAGGAGGAAATTTCTGCAGCCTTGAAGGACCTGAATGCAGTGCAAAATGACACAAACACGGTAAGCTAGGGGTGGGCGATATCATTGAAAATTCATATCACAGTTTTTTCTAGTGTCCAGGCGGTATCTGTACTATGTCACTGCATTGGGGGGGGCATTATATTTGAGTAGACCTTAATTACACTATTTGTACACAAAATCAGTATTCTAACTTTATAAATTAGTAATAAATTATAAGTAATAAATTAGTTGCAGGGAGAAACCTCGATAAGCATCTGCCATTTTTAATGCAGTATATCTTTTAAAAGTGCATTTATTTAAAAATTCTTTCAAGGCGTTTATTCAAAAAATTAGATGGTGAGAGAGAGAGAAACAGAAACACAGACAGAAAAAGAGAGAGAGAAAAAAAGACACACACACACGCAGAGCAGCGGCAGATTTGCTTTCCTACAGATCATTTCTTTCTCTCTTGCTCTACCTCTCGCACGCTCGCGACGGACCATGAGTCTGAATCGTTGGGTGAAGCAAACGTTTACAAACATATTTGATAAAAAATAAAAATAAGCAGAAATAGCGTTGCGGGCACATCTTTACGGTTGTTTCTTAGTAGAGCCGCTCTTAAAGACACATTACTATAGACATTGGAGCTGCTCGCCCCTCTTGGGCGATCTATTTATTCAGCCTGTTACAACGCTTTCTGCGTTTAATCAGCAATTTCGAATAGATAGATTGAATTGAAAAAGGTTTATACAGAACCATGCATTGGTGGTTTAGTGGTAAAATTCTCACCTGCAACGTCAATGTAACTAAATTGTGTAAATTGTGGCCTAGTAGTAAAGTGTTGGGTTTGCAACTAGCGTTTACAGGTTGAAATCCTTGACATAAAGGTACCAAAACTGAAGTGTCAATTTTAATTTTAGCAATATTGATAAGGACAAAACGATTGTTCGTGAACTGATCTGTCTATCTTCTCCATTCCCGTGCAGCTGGACACAAAGCTTTTGGATTTGGACCACCACCTGATGGATGTGATGATGCGATTGTCCAATTTGTCACAAGGTGTCGATCTGCTGAAGAACAAGACGGAGCAGAACAGGGAACTTGCAAAAGATGCCAAGACACACTCGGACAATGCCACTCAAGAAGCTGCTGGTCTTCAGGAGGTTTGTGTGTTAGCACATTTTTTGTTTTTGTTGAGTTGATTCAGTGTGTGTTTCAGGATCTGGAACAAGCTGAGAAACTTTACAATGAGCTTAAGGAGAAGATCGACATGGTAGGGACTGGAGAGGAAAGTACAAGCCAGAAAGCTGTGAAGATGAAGAAAGAAGCTGAAGATCTTTTGAAGAAAGCCACAAAAGGCTTGGACACACTCAGAAGTGCGTTTCCTACTATAATCACTCTTAGTTTTGAGTTTGTTCAAAAGTTCATTTCCAAGCGTTCCATAGTGTTTTCTGTCACTGGCATATATCAATTTGTTCCTGCTATTCTGTTTTCTTCTGAAGGGTTGGAGAGGAAGTTCCAGAAGAATGAGCAGATGATGCAGCAGCAGCGCGATGAATTGGCAGATTTGGAGAGAAACGTTACAGACATAAGAGAATATATACGATTAAAAGTCATGGCCTATAACAACTGTCAGTAGAAGCTTAAAACTCGGCTTTGAATATTAGTAAAGATCCCTTCAATCGTTTTATTTCTGATTCCCCAAATTTTCAAAATTTAAACTGCGAGAATCTATATTAATTAACACCTGAAATCACAATTGTTTACAAATTGTTACAAATCAAATAAAATGGTGAATGTCTCCTGTCTCTCGTTTTGTTCCCTAAATCTGTGGTTCTCGTCTTTTTCAGGTCCAGGATAAAATACAAACTGCAAAACAAGTATAAGTAAAATAAAAGTAAAAATATCTGACCAAATAAATATTGAACTAAATAAACTGCAGACTTTTTTCTGAATTGAATGCAACACGCTTCTGTCTTTTTTGTCCGTTGGTTTAATGTGTATAACAAACGTGAAAACAATTGTATTTGGTGAAAATACTGTATATGAATAAGCCACAAACAAGTAATGAAATTGTGTGTGCACGATCATGTAACGATTTCAATACAGTACATTTATTCAAAGTCATTTAAAATCTATTTTCAAAGTCTTTAAATACGCGCTTCTTGGCCCTGCATCGTGACGGAAAACGCGAAGTGGATTGTGTCTGGTGACGGAGTTTGTCAGGAGCGCGTGTGAAAGCGGGAATCCGCTCCGTCTCCGTGCTTTCAGTTGCCCTGTCGCAGCTGCGGCGCTCGAGAAACTCAGACAGCGCTGAAAAACTCAATGACTTTACCGCTTCACCATCGACACTGCCGCAGCAAGTCTGGGAGTCAACGCTTCAGTTTCAGGGAAAAGCCAGGTGCCCGAGTGAAACAGAGCGAGCTGCTGTTGTTGCTCAGAGATTGATGTGCGCGTTGTTGCCTTCTGTTCCAGCGGAGCGCGGCGCGGCGCGGAAACATGAGCGCGATGCTTGTTCTCCTCTTCTATGGTGAGTGTCGAGAGACGTCAAACAAGTGGCATGATGGAAGTTTCTTAAATCGACGCTTGTTTTCTTTTTTCGTTTGCTCTTTATGCTGTTTACCTTCTTATGTCTCTACAACTTTTTAAGTGATTCGTTTTGATGTTGGGATTTGCACATTGGTCTATGTGATACAGTAATAATGTTTAATCATTGGAGGTCATTCATAAATGCGATCGAGTGCCGTACAAAACGATTAGTGCGTTTAAGTCACTTTTTCCAAAAAGGTTAAACATGTATTGAAGTTTACTAAAATTAGGCTTTTTAAATCTTATTAACTTCTGAGCTTGAATTAGCCTAAGATCTGACAGTTCACTCAACTTGAGCCAAAGTAGCTCCCTGTACCTTTTTTTACTGACGTCATATTTGTAGTCTGTCAATGCGGTCTTTAACTTGTAAGCGTATGTTGAACATATTTTTCCTATTTTTTTGTTGTTATGGCTGGTCTTCCCCTAAAACTCTGATGTAGCAGGTCATGGATATACATAGAGACTCGTTCAAGCTTGAGAATGTCTGTGATTGGGTTTAATTATTCACTGAAGGTCTGAGTGCCAGACTTCACTGGACATGAGCTAATTGAATTCAAGTTTTGAAGTTGTGTCTGACCTGTGATCTGGTTGAAGCTGAAGCTCCAGTATAACTCTCCTCTTGTTCCTAATTACCTTATTTGTTGCTTTCCTACATCTACTGGGAAAAAGAAATAACTGGACAAACACAGAGAAAGGGGGCAGCAGGTCAGACGAGACATGGCGTGATGCTGTACGGTTCTTCACTTGTCAGACCTCTTGACAGGATGTTTGCATCCTTGACCATGGTTTCTTTAATGGATGACTTCGCCTGAATTGACTGATGCCTTTTAAGGGATAATTCATCCAAGACTGACCTCTGAATTCCTTCTTCACGACCCTTTCTTCTAATCCAGCATTTCACAACTAAGAATTTAATCTGTTTGATATTTCTGCAGGGGATTTATTACCATTTAATACAAATCTGCCTAAAATTTCTCTCTCTCTCTCTCTCTCTCTCTCTCGTCTCTCTCTCTCTCTCTCTCTCTCTCTCTCTCCTCTCTCTCTCTCTCATTATCTCGAGACATTTCTGAGTTACAGTAAAGTTAATATTTAGTTAAATTCAGAATCGACATTAGTCAAGGACGACGCAGTTGTTAGAATATTCAATGGCCTCTCTCTTCTCTCTATTTTCCCACTCTCCTCTCTCTCTCTCTCTCTCTCTTTCAATCTCTCTCTTCCTTTTCTCAATTTCTCTCTATTTCTATTTCTTTGTTCCTTTCTCTCTCTCTCTCTTACTCTCAATTTCTTTCTTTTTAACTCTCCCTTTCTATCTTGCTCTTCTTATATCTATCTATCTATCTATCTATCTATCTATCTATCTATCTATCTATCTATCTATCTATCTATCTATCTATCTATCTATCTATCTCTCTCTCTCTCTCTCTCTCTCTCTCTCTCTCTCTCTCGCTCGCTCGCTCTCTTTCTTTCTCTCTTTTTTAGTTTCTTAATCTCTCCCTTTCTCTCTCTTTCCCTCTCTTTTTTTCTCTCAATGTCAGTTCCCCCCATAATTACATCATTAGCAGGGTCAAAATTCGCAAGTTTATTTTTTCTTTCACAGGGCCCAAAACAGCGAGTGTGGCCCTGACTGTAGATTTTTATTGAAACTTTTTCACAACATTGTAGAATTCTTATGTAAATTAACTGTAACAGTAAATGTTATATACTATACACTTTATTAGTTTCTCTATAGTGTTATAAGATTTTGAGCTTTTTGTCTATTCTGTTTTAATAGCGTCTTAGTCTCTCCCAGACTCCGGTCGCTCCTCTGAATTGTGTTTTTGTGACGGGCTGCGACGAGACCCGACAGGAGTCTCTCCGTCTGGAAGCCGTGATAAAGCCACGGAAAACGTGTGCGTCAGAGGGAGCGTGTTATTTTTGGTGAGGCTCTAATGAAAGTTAGTAGGAGGCAGACACAGATGAGATGTTCTCATTTAGTTACGTCACGTGTTCTGTCTGCTGCCAGTCTTTTTGAGGTTCCTCAGATGTGCTGATGGTCTTCAGAAATATCTGGCCTTTATTTAAGAATTAGTTCCAATCAAGGAGTACAAACTTAAGACAAAAAGTTGTTAGCATGAAACACTCACGGTTGTTGAAATGGTTGTACATGGGGAATTTAATGGAAATTGTTGTGATAATGCAATAGACTGACATGAGGCATCAGCAGTGGTGTGATTTAATTTGAACTTTTTTAGCTATCTTGCTAGTGACATGGATATACCGGTAGCTTTCCTTCCAGTGAAATTGATCTAGTTTTACTGCTAGTGACACTTAGCTGGAGCCTGAGTTACAGTAGCTGTTAGTTTCTCTGTAAGTGACATTGACTTAGCGTGGTGCTCGCTTTCCTGATAACAACAGTTAGTCTTCGACACTCAACAGCATGATGGTGCCAAACCAATGATCCTATGTCATTTTTGGATAAAAGCATCTGGATAAACACATAAACGTTTTGTAGTTTAACTTTTAGGCACATTTCAACGTAATTATTGCATCAAAGCTTCCACTCCCAAAAAAAGTAAATATACTTGTGCAGACAAACTCAGTGATGATCCTTTTAACTAAAACTCCACATGAAATTACCGTAAAGCCCTTGATGATCAGAACCCGAAAGTCGCTGGGAATCTTTGTTAGTGATCTTTTTATGGCAAAGCTTTGTGCGACACGTAAGAGCGGAAACCCTTTGACTTTCCAGCGTTCAATCGCTTTCTTCTTGTTTGCCTTCCATCTTTTTTTATTGTAATTCTTTTGAAGTGTGTTGAGATCAGACATCCTTCAGTTTGCAGCTGTGTGGTGAGAGAGGAGACATGGAACCTGTCGCATTCAGGATGGTGGCTGTGATCTACAGAGACTGAATACTGTCCCGGTCAACAGCCCAGAAGGCTTTACTCCAGAACAATGAGGGAGAGCCACTCTTTGACAGGAGTTCCAGATGGAGGAGGAGGGTAGATAGAAAGAGATGAGGAATAAAGAGAGGTGGTGAAATAATAGACCAAGAACATGTCTGGTTATGAGTGCCAGGCCAGATTGAATTCACGAGCCTCGGGTTAGAGATATACGCTAAAAACTAAGGTTTATTGTGGAAATAATTGTCCGCAATAGAAAAAACTTCAATGAAGTGTGTTCTTGCACAAGCATACTTTTTGTGCTTGGACTTTACATTTTTATTAAAGTATTTTGAAAGGTAAGGAATTCTGAATGCCATGTTTTATTGTTTAAAATATTACAATTAAAATTATTAGTTAAGATTTTGTAATTGCGACTTATTTGCATTTAATACAATGATTAAATAAACATTTAGATAGTAAACATACTGTGTACTTTTACCTCAGAAGCACTGCTGTAAAAAAGTACAATATTATTCACAGCCGATTATCTGCAGCCGATGGAATTCTATGATTCAATATTTATGCTCTGCCTCTGAATCTCATTGGCTTAGATCAAAAAAAAAAAAAAACCCTCTCCTGTGAGCCCCTCCCTCGTCTTTCCTCACCAGGCTCTTGCTGGTGCGTCTGTTGTGATAAATTGTTAGTGCAGTATCAGTTTTACTGTAAGTGGATAAACTGGGCCCGGTTGCTGTTTTGGGAGAGGAGGTGATATCTAAAAATGATTGAGTGATGCACTGGTCAGTTTCAGACTTTTTTGGCGTCTGTCTCATCACATAGACTGACTCCAGTCAATGTGTGAATCCCAGCAGCATATGTGTCTCCTCAGTGGCTGGCAGAAGATGTTTAAGAAGTATTTTAACAGGCTGTCTTAGGGGAATGAAGGATGATCTCATCCCTTATGCAGGTCAAAGGACTCAACTCCCCAGAGACCGTTCCACAGAATATTAGCAAGCCGGAAAAAAGAGACCGTACCACAGAATATTAGCAAGCCGGAAAAACTCTACCAACTTCAAAACAGACCAATGTGATTGACAGTTCATATTATGGTTTTCTTACTTTATCTTAAACAGTAAAATTATCTCGACTGTTTTCAAAGAACTTTGATGTGTCTCTCTTGTTCTCTTTCTTTCTTTCTCTCTCTCTCTCTCTCTCTCTCTCTCTCTCTCTCTCTCTCTCTCTCTCTCTTTCTCTTTCTATGCTCAACTAGATATTTGATTAGAGTGCTCAAGTTTGGCCTACTGTTCATTTTCCAGACAGACGCAGTTTACTTTGAGACACATAGATTACTTTGTTTTAACTTGTTGCTGTAATGACATAAAAAAGACATGCTTATTATTATTATTTGTATTATTATTATTATTATTAATAATAATAATAACAATACACACTTTAGAAAGGATCTTACATAAAAAGGTTTATGTCCTTTATGAAAAACACTGTATGATGTCATTGTTTTTTTATTTTTTATTATTGAACTTAAAATAAATAGATTTCCCATGGCAGTTGTGCCCTGCTTGGCAAATAGCTCACCACCAATCCAGAGTGTGTATCCCGCCTCAGGCCCATAGTTGCTGAAACAAACGGCAGCTCCTGGTGACCCAGAATTGGAGTAAGCGGTAGAAAATGGATGGATGGATGAATGGAAAGATGGGAATGTAGGCCAAAGTAAAGGAGCCGGTAAAGTAGCAGAGCTTTTGGCTGGTGGAGGAAAGACTGGAGCCAGGCCAGCGCAGGGGGCATCGCAGGAGTGTGTGTGAAGGCAGTTGCAAGTAGCACCAGGATTAGAAGTGGGCTTCAAATAGCAAGCGCGCATCATCACTTTACTAACAATGATTCAGTCAGAATGAAATTCAGCTTTATTTTGAGAAAGAATGTGAATCCCAGTTTATCAGTCCTTTACTTAATGATTTTTGTGTAATTAATCAGAGTTCATCAGTTTGAAATAAGATTGTATTTGTCTAATATTGAGTCTACAGTACATATCCATCTATCTCTTTGTCTCTGTCTGTCTGTCCATCCATCCATCCATCCATCAATCCGCTGATCCATCCATTTTTCTATCTACTTATCTACATCATTTTAATGGTAACAATTCTTTTCATTAGACCAAATTTATATTGTTTAGTTATTCAATTTAAAAATACATTATTTTTATGTTATTGTGTAAGGCTCCAAGCCTTAAATTTGGTCTTTTTGTGCCACTTCCCACAGTTTTCTTCAAACAAAATCTTGAGACCTGAAAGGAAATGCTGGAATTCTTGTCATTGGGATGTTCATTGTGGTTGTCTTCTGTTCAGCGAGTCTGGCTTCCATCCATCCCTTACTTTTCAGACCTGGTGGAATTTAATCCAGGATTACATTTTCGGCATTCCGACAACAGGTGGACATATGAATTGCGAACCAACCTGTAATCTGGCAGAAAGAAGAGTGAAATGATCACATGAAGCAGTTTAGAGTTATGAATATAATACTGAATTCGTGTTGGGCTTTTCTCAAAAGTAATTTGCAGGATCTGTGTGTGCCCAACAGTGTTTAGAAAACAGACGGCTGTTGTCTGTCACTCAGATGCTGAAGAATTTGCCAGGCCTGTGTCACTTTTTCCCTCCTGTTAAGTGAACAAACCCGAAGACTGGATTCACTCACTGGGGTTAGACACGAGTACAAGAAGCCGATTCTCAGCCCGTGAAAGCTGAGATGAGAAAAGATGGAAGAGAAAGAAAAACTACAGCACTTGAACAAAGCAGACAGTCCCAACTGTGATTATCCCAACCTGACACAGTGTGCGCCAAACCCAAACTGGCTGAAACCAGACACTACAGATAATAGTGTGAGAGCTTTTTATTTGATAAAGAAAAAAGAAAATAATAAGATAGGCAACAGTTAGAAATATTCTGTATTGTCTCTGGCTTTTTACCGGGAGATTAGCTCATACAGAACAGATACCAGAGAGCAAGATGGTAAACGGCTTGTCTACAATCCTATAGTCGTTCTTTTTGGAGATATAGATAGCACTTCCTGCCCGGAGAGTCTCCACTGTACCCCAGATATTCTGAGTGAGTCTATTCTGAGTCGGTGAACCTTGTCGGGACCACCACATAACTCAGAAAAAAGTTGAAGACATTTGAAAGAAAAACTACCATCATTCAATACAACAGCAGACAAGTCATTTTGACATGAAGACGACATGAGCAGGTCATTATGGAAAAAAAGTGGCTGGGGAAATAAAACTCCAGGGAAATAAAACATTTAGAGAGCAACTTATGTTCTTAATTTCCTGACTAGGCGTTCCGGATTTTGTCATATCAACGGGACAGTTCTACAGCAAAGTTTACACCAAACCTTAGTTGTCACTACACTGGTGATCTCTCACTGTCTGTCTGCGGGAAGCCAACAGCAGGGCTTTGTTAGCTAAGGTACGCCAGCTTGGCCAGCTGTTCTCCCACATTCCTCAAAGCCTGTCCATGTAAGGCCGGAGCAAAGTGGCATATAGAAGGTCGGGTGGCTTTCTTTAGTTTTCAGAGCCCAGTGCGGCAGTCAGATGTTTGAGTGAATGCCGATCACACGGTTTCTTCATCAATATAACATGGCAGGAGGTTGTGACATCAGTTCAGCAACATCTAGGGAGCATCACTGTCTCTCTTTATTCTTGGCAGTGTTTGATTCAGAGGAACAGGATGTTAAGCACGTTCTTCTCCTCAATTCCAAAGACTTTTCTGTTTATAATTGATGTCTTTTTAACTTTCTCACTGTTGGGAGTAGCATTAAAGGTGAAACATTGCCAAGTTTATCACACTTGGCTCCAGTTTGTTTACGAATATTTTGATAGTTGGTAAGTAGTTGTGTACTAGTGATAGATGTCACAGATTTAGGAAGAAGCTGCCACTCCTTCCTGAAGAAAGCAGGAAGGTTAAGCTTAAACACGAGGTCTTATCTCCATTTTCCACTTGAAAATCCTCTTTAAATATCTTGATGTCCATTTTAGTGATGTACTAAACTTCCTTTAATTTTAAATACTGTACATGTAAAGAACAGTAAGCAAATTAAATTACCGTAATTGGTGTGAATTTTACTTTTGTTTGCTTTTAAATAAAAATAAACGACCAATGTAGTGTGTGTGTGTGTGTGTGTGTGTGTGTGTGTGTGTGTGTGTGTGTGTGTGCGTGTGTGTGTGTGTGTGTGCGTTTCAGCACCTGTCTTTGGCCATCAGCTGAAGTCTGAGCTCTTCTTGCCTTAAAGGTGACACACAGACTTCACCGGAATGTTCTGCAGCTGTTGGGTGTTGTGAAGAGCTATTCTGAACCTTGAAATGCTTTTCCCTTTCCCACATACACATTTTCATCCATTTTCGTTCTTTCCTGTGTTTAATGGAAGTATCTTTCTATGTAATGAACTATTTCATATTTTTGTGTTCTGCACAAGCCTGTACATGCATGAGTGTTTACTTCCCTTAATGTTTTTTTTGAAAAGGTCTGACCGTAGCCAGCGCTCAAGAGCCAGACCATGCCCACGGCTGCACCTATGGTAGTTGTTATCCGGCCACGGGCGACCTCTTGGTGGGCAGGGAAGCCAACCTAAAAGCTTCCTCAACCTGCGGTCTACGAAGGAGAGAGCCATATTGCATCGTCAGCCACTTGCAGGTAAAGTCCACAGGAGCATCACAGTCTGAAGGTTACTCTCCATCTCCATAACACTTTGTTGCCTGAATAGGAAGAGAAGAAGTGTTTCCACTGTGACTCACGGCGGCCTTATGATCCTTTCTCCAACCCCTTGAGTCATCGCATTGAAAACGTCATCACTACCTTCAAACCACATCGCAAGAAGTCCTGGTGGCAGTCGGAGAACGGTGAGACTTCTGCAGTAGGATGAGAAACTCAATGGGACTCTAGGCCAGTGCTGTTCTTTGCTGTTTCCGGAAGGCCAAATCTCCTAGAAATCTTTATTTCCTGGTTGCGCTGTTTAATTTTTTGGCACGGATGGGCCCTACAGGAACAGGATTGGACAGCGCTGTAATGGCCAAACAAAGATCAAAGATTGTGGTGTCTGGGAGGAAATCAGTCTAGATTGGGAGGCCGACCAGATGATAACTCGTCAGGAGTCAGTCCAGCGTGGCTGAACATTTCTGGAGTAAACAAGTGACGCTCCATGACTCACGCCACAGAAGCACATGTGTTATTACCTGCCAAATCGGTGATCACATTTGGGTTGGTCTCAGTTCCATGTTTCCATGCCGGAACTTTGATTTCCTCTCTAAGTTCTAGTAATCCAGCCACTTGGCAAGACCCAGGCGTTCACGTTTATTATTAGACAGTGCTATTCTAATAATAGCCCAGAAACCTGAGAGTTTTGAGTGTGCATGCATCACTAGCCCATGTTAAAACAAAGTTTTTAATACTCTTTAACAAGTAATTTAGAGCCTGAAAAAGTCCCATCTCTGTGTTTGTCTTAGGAGGGACAGAATAATGTGCAAAGATTGCTGGTAAACTTTAGATGTTTCCTAAAGCGTGGAGGTCCAGGATCAGCGTCACACACTCACTTCCAAAACCCTACAGTGGTACAGATAATTACAGACGCAGCCATTCCTGGCACGCCAACAGAGAGCGGCACCGGTGATGAAGGACGGAAACCAAATGTTAAAAGCACAACATGAAACAGAAAAGTAAACTGAAAGAAAATCTAAAGAGAAAACAACCAAATCTGAAAGATTTCACAAATGTAAACCGTTTGTTTGTCCTTCAATTTACAATTACATTTGTTATTCCAGAAACTCTGATTCTATGTTTACTCCTGTCATTTTGTTGAATCTATGTCATTGTGATTTATACAGTTTATATTCCTTCATTAAGATCTGTAGCCCAAATTTGGCTAAATGAATCTTTCTGCTAGTTGATCGCAGCTTGGCAAGTGGTTTCTCTACAGGCAAGCGGACAACCTAAATTTAGATCTGAGAATATATGGCACTTTATCGACTACAATCCCCTATTTACAGGGAAACAGACTTCCAATTGAGGCCCTGACATCTGCGCAGCTTCTCTAGCGGAATTTAATACTGGTGTTCAAGAAAAACTATTAAAAAAAACTGGTGTTCACTTTTTTTGCACATGATTGCTATGACTTCATTGACTTCCTCTAATAGTGTCTGATGAATTGTGCATCTCTCCCCTGACTTCAGGGTCAGTCCTTGTACTTGAAAGTTATCTTTTGATATAAGTTTTAAGAATTGTGTAGATTTTGTTAAAATATGATATCTCTGATGAAAACAAAACAATCCATCTATTCATTTGCTACTGCTTACTCCATTTCTGGGTAACAGGGAGCTGTGTTCCTCTGGGAGATTTTTTTATTTCATTTAATTTTATTATTTGGGCTGCAGGTATAAAAAAACTATTTTGCTTACTTTTTCTCAGACGCAAATCAAAAGTCCTTTCGTTTGAAAATCCTTTTAAAACGATGTCTTTATAACTATAACTTAGCTTCAGGCAACCTGAACTGTGCCATCGACATGATCTGACTGTGGAACTCAATTTTTTCAACCCGGGTTCCTGTATTCTGCGTTAACCTTAAGGTCAACAAAACTTTCACTTGTTATTTTTAATACGTTATTAATTAGTGTGTTTTCACAAAATTTCCTATTAAAAAACTACAAATAAAACAGATCTATAAGTAATTTTAATGAATCGGTAATTTTTTAGAAAAGTGTAATTTGTCATTTTATATTGTGTGCACAATTTTGTGGTCCTTTGAGAAGTAATTTATTTTTAAATCCCCTTTTCTTTAGGAAAATCTGATGTTTACCTTCAGCTGGATCTGGAGGCGGAGTTTCACTTCACTCATCTCATAATGACTTTTAAAGTAAGTACAAATAATGAATTCCCACCACAAATGAGCTATGTCTTATAATCTACCTGAACAACTGTCGTATTCTGGCCGCAGACCTTCCG
This sequence comes from Paedocypris micromegethes, assembly GCA_028031935.1. NCBI lineage: Eukaryota > Metazoa > Chordata > Actinopteri > Cypriniformes > Paedocypris > Paedocypris micromegethes. The sequence continues at coordinate 18,351,643 of CM051495.1, read as the reverse complement.
TCCGGCAGCTATGCTGATTGAGCGATCAGCAGATTTCGGCCGAACCTGGAAAGTTTACCGCTATTTTGCTTTTGACTGCGAGTCCATCTTCCCTGGGGTTTCCCAAGGTCCTCTTCGCAAAGTGGACGATGTGTTCTGCGAGTCCAGATATTCTGATATTGAGCCGTCGACAGAAGGAGAGGTGAGAAGTATCTACAGGAAACTGGAATGTTGCTTTAAAATTTGAAAATGTGGAAATTTGATCAAAGTCAACTAAAAATCACCTGAATTTGTCTTTTCTTTATCTCAGGTGATTTTTCGTGTCTTGGATCCTGCTATTCGTATTGAAGACCCTTATAGTCCTAAAATTCAAAGTAAGTACAATTTTCGTCTTACCAGTATACATTGTGTGTATGCGTCTACTCTTTGAATTCGAAAAGTAATGGATTTTACATTTGATTAGAAACCAAATTAATTTGTGGAATTGTTTTGGTATTAATCTACAATTTAATTTAATCTACAATGGTAAAAATGAAAAAGTATTATCTCCATATTTTTTTATTCAATCTAATGATTTGTTCATGTGGTGTGGCTTCAACATAAATAAAAAAGAAGATGAAAGAAAGTGAGTGAGTTTGTCTGCATGACCACTTGGGACCACATCAAAAATGTGCTCAGCATTTATACATTCAGTGACGTTACACACGCTCAGTGAAGTGACACACACAAACCCAGAGCAGTGCACCACATTAAGCTGTGTTTTGGGGGGCATGTAGGCGTCCGTGTCTTGCTCAAGGACACTCAGTTGAGGAACCGGCCGAAGAAATATTTGAACCTCATACACAAGTCCTATTCCCAATCACTGGACTACAACTGGGCCACATCTCTCAGACAAGGTGGCAGAAGATAGCAATGTTTGCATTCTGAAGATTGAAAGAAAGCTAAAGTGACCAAAGGTTGCCAGGTATGGTTGAAACCATACTGGAATTTGTGAGTTTTGAGTTTTTTTATGCTATTTCTGTCACTATATTGCTATGTTGATACGCTGAAACCACTTTTTTTGGTTTGGTCATGTGACACTTGACACTGCTGGCTGATAAAGTCTTGATGTTTCTGGTGAGAGAAATGTTCCAACACACATGTGGTTTCTCAGTCATGGGCAGTGCGGGTGAGCCATAATCAATTTAACGGTCTCTATCGCACACTTTATTTTTCTCAACATCTAAAACCATGACGGGAAGAAACAGCATGTGCATGGGGGCCATGTTCTCCGACCTTCAGGGAGCTCGTGAAGCGCTTTCTTCCTTATAAATCAGGCTCATCCCGCTTCACTGAGTGTCTGTGTAGCGTAACAGGAGTCTATCTGCCACACTTCTACTAAATGCCTCCATGCTTGACTGACCAAGACCTCCCACTGAGGGCCAGGGCTTCGGCCTTATGGGAGAAAGGTCTAAAGGCCATTAGTTAACACAGAACCAGGTTTTTTAAAGAAGACCACTAAATTGGGTGTTCATGCTTGCGTGGTTTGGTGTAATTTGCTATTATTGTGATGTCAGCTATTGAAAAAAAAACAAGAGATTACCGTTTTTTTCAAGCATCTGTCTATTGAAGCAGAAGATGAAGGTCATTTGTTCAAAAGATAAAATAGATTTGGAAATCTGGTTAATTACCTGTGTTTGTTTGTGCGCTTGAGATTTCTCCCTCGACTTTATCACAAATATCGCTTTTTCCACAAACCTTCACAGACCAGCTGAAGATTACTAATCTCCGCGTGAACTTCACCAACCTGCACACGCTGGGTGACAACCTGCTGGACTCACGGCAAGAGATCAAGGAGAAATACTACTATTCCATGTATGAGCTGGTCGTCAGGGGAAACTGCTTCTGCTACGGCCATGCCTCTGAGTGCGCTCCCATCGAGGGCATCAGGGATGACATTGAGGGCATGGTGGGTTAAAAATACCACAAAACAATTCAATTGTATTATTTTTCTATTATATAGAGCTTCAAATCTCTTTTTTTTTCAAAACTTTTTTCAACACATATATATATGTGTGTGTGTGTGTGTGTGTGTGTGTGTGTGTGTGTGTGTGTGTGTGTGTGTGTGTGTACACACACAGACTGTATATATGTACACACATTCATGTATATTATTGTATGTAAATAATAAACATTGTTGTAATTTCTATAAACATTTACTTACGTATTGTAAACTTCGCTCACCATCTGTTCAGTCACTTCCTCCCTCATCATCTGTTCCCTCTTTGTCTGTTTAATCGCTTCTTCGATCACTGAGGCTTCGGCTGGTTCACTGAAATCACTTTATTTAACAAAACAACAGAAGTCTTCATCCTCAAGTTGTCCTTCTCTCAGGCTCTTCCTGGTTCCTTCTTTGCATCTTCTTTAACAAGCTACTTGGCTGGACACGGTCAGCACGTCCCTCCGGCTGACATTCAGAGCGCAGGCTTCCAGCACATACACCTACTACAACATAAAGCTCCATTTCTTTGGCTTTATACAGGCTTAGTGCTTGGTTCTGCTGGCTCTGCTAGCACTGTCCTTGGTCCTGTAATGGGCTGTGTCTCACAGTATAAACAGTGGCAGCTGACTGATTTATTTATCGACTGGTCTAGGTACATGGCAGATGTGTCTGCAAACACAACACGAAAGGACTGAACTGTGAACTGTGTGACGACTTACACAATGACCTTCCATGGAGACCAGCCGAGGGTTCCAACACTAACGCCTGCAAAAGTAAGTCTCCTCTGAAAAGATCATGCAGTACCTTAAATGCAAACACACTCAACTCATATGTCTCACTTTCCCAGAATGTAACTGCAATGGTCATTCCAGCAAGTGTCACTTTGACATGGCGGTATATCTGGCGACGAGAAACGTCAGCGGAGGCGTCTGTGACGACTGTCTCCACAACACAATGGGGCGTAACTGTGAAACCTGTAAACCTTTTTACTATCAGGATCCCACCAGAGACATCCGAGACCCTGGAGTCTGTGTGGGTATGTTCTAGATTGAACCACACTTCAAAAAACATTTTTTGCAGTGTGCGTTCTCTCATATCGGCTCTTATACCCAGCCTGCGACTGTGACCCGGATGGTTCTCTCAAGGGTGGCATCTGTGATGGCCATGACGACCCCTCTGTAGGAATGATTGCTGGGCAGTGTCGCTGTAAAGACAACGTTGAGGGCCCACGCTGTGACAAATGCAAGAACGGCTTCTTTGGGCTGAGTGCTAGTGATCCTCGGGGCTGTCAACGTAAGTAAAGGGTAGCGACGTAAAAGCTTGATGTTATTGTAAAGGATGGTTAGATGAATTGAATAGATTGATGGATGTTTAGCTAGATGGATAGAAAATAGAAAAATTGATGGGTAGATGGATAGATGGAAAAATTAATTAATCACCCTTAACCTGGAGCCCACTCATATGAGTGGGTGTTGGATTGATGAATGGATAAACTGAAAGATTTATCCTTTTGGATAAGACAGACACATGAATGGTTTAATGGAAGGATGTCAGATACAGAGTTTTCAAATTAGTGGAAATTTTCCAAGAACATAGCTGGTTTAATCACTTTCTTTATTTCTCTCCTGCAATAGCTTGTAAATGTGACCCCAGAGGTTCAGTGTCCGGCTCTCAGTGCGACCCGGTCAGCGGAGACTGCTTCTGTAAACGTCTGGTCACTGGTCACAGCTGCAACAAATGTCTGGTCAGTCACAATCTTTTACTTCAGCTTTTTTCCAACCTTCCGGTTCTCTTGAGTATTTAATGAGTTTGAGACCTTTTTTGGCCTAAAGTATAAAAACATTTTGGGGATGGTTTGCTACTTCGAAAAACAGAATTTGTTGTGGTGCGGTTTTGCAAAATAACACAATAAGAACGATTATCAAATAAATCACATGTACTATACACCTTGCTTTTTTATTTTTGCATTTTCACACTTATTTGTCTTTTATGTGCTTTTTCACAGCCTGAACACTGGGCACTGAGCCACGATGCCAATGGCTGCAGAGGGTGTGACTGTGATGTGGGCGGGGCCACAGACAATCAGTCAGTGTAATTTGATTGATGTTATTTTATAGGGTTTTCCATGCTAAAGGAAGTGTCCGTCTCTGTTACCAGATGCTCAATGGAAACAGGGCAGTGTCAGTGTCGAAGTCACATGATTGGCCGGCAGTGTAACCAGGTGGAGTCTGGGTATTTCTTCATGGCTTTGGACCACTACATATATGAGGCTGAAACTGCCAAATTGGGACAAGTAAGCACAATCAAAGATTTAACATTTTCCTTCAATAATCTTGATCTCTATCTCATTTTCCTAAATTCCTAAATATTTACATTAAATGACACATTTTTTGAATTTTTATGTTATTATTAATTATTAAACCAATCATTAAAATGACACACTTTTAGGGTTCCAAATTTGAGGAGCGGCAGTACCAGCCTGGTCGTCCTCTGTCATGGACTGGCACTGGATTTGCACGAGTTCCTGAAGGGGGCACTATAGAGTTTGCCATTAACAACATCCCATATTCCATGGAATATGATGTGCTTCTTCGCTATGAGCTCCAGGTATCCAGTTTCTTGGCTTCATGGAGAAAATCATTTCCAGTGGGTATGACCATCTCTAATCACGTCTTTGTGAAAGATGCCACGGGACTGGGACGAGGTGCGAGTTTTAGTGGTCCGACCTGGTCCTATACCTACGAGCAGCCCATGTGGGAACACCATCCCTGCGGATGACCTCCTCACTGTCTCCCTTCTATCCGGTGCCAGGTTGGCCAAACACAATCACGAGAGTTCCATCCTAATTATAGCTGCTCGTAAATGTTTGATGCCACTTTTCAGGTTTGTGGTTCTGCCTCAGCCGGTGTGTTTGGAGAGCGGCGTGAGTTACAAACTGCGTGTGGAGTTCATCCGATACACTGACAGGAACAGCATCCTCACCTCTACTAGCATCTTCATATTGGTGGATTCTGTAAGGAAATATGTTTTTTCTCCTGACTGGCGCTTCTTTACTGATCTTCTCAAGTTCATCTCTCCAGATTGCTCTTCTGCCTCGCCACTCATCCCTAGAGATGTTTACATTGGGTGATCCTGCTTCGGTTGCAAGGAAACAAAGCTATGAACGTTACCGCTGCCACGAGACGGCAAAGGCTGTGTCCCGGCCTCAGATGAGCGAAGCGTGTGCCAAACTCATCAGCAGCATGTCTGCACTGATAAACAATGGCGCGCTGCGTGAGTGACGCTCTGCAGGTTGCTGGATTGAGATGTGCATTTGGGAAATGTCTTCTTTTTTTCTTTTGAAGCATGCAACTGCGATCCTCAAGGTTCGCTCCGGACCGAGTGCGATGTCCGTGGAGGTCAGTGTCAATGCAGGCCCAACATCTCAGGCCGGCGCTGTGAGAATTGTGCACCAGGGGCTTATGGTTTCGGACCCTCTGGATGTAAACGTAAGAATGTTCATTTTTTTAATTATTTTAATAAATAATAAATAAAAATAAAATACAAATAAAAAAATAAAATGTATGTTTCAGCTTTCAAAACCTCAAAAATAAATGCAGTGAAGTATAATCAGTCAAATTATTTTTTACTGAGCTGAATCTCCAGGAAGATAAACAATTTAACATTTCTTATTCAAATGCAACCTGTCGGGAACAGCGTAGAGACAGTTTCAATTGTCTTAATTTTTTTTGTAACATTTAATGTTTTTCTTTTATTTTCTGTACAATACAAATTGTTCAGTGTCTCTATAAGTTCTCTTAGAGCAATCAGAGTTTGCATGTGTAATAGATTTTCTATTTTGTAAAAAGTACTTTGATTTTGTAAACGTTTAACTGAGTAACAATTGACGAGCACTATCCCTCAACATTAAAATTGAGATTGTTGTTGTTGTTTTTTTGGTCGATTATTATCTTTCTTCTTTGGCTCTGCCTTTCTTGCAGTGTGTGAGTGCAGTTTGGAGGGCTCACAGAGTCGCTTCTGTGACCAGCACACTGGACAGTGTCCGTGCCAGCCCGGTGCCTTCGGTCATCGGTGTGACGGTTGCCAGTTTGGGCACTGGGGCTTCCCGAACTGCAGACCCTGCCAGTGTAACGGTCAGGCAGAGGAGTGCCACCAGAGAACTGGAGCCTGTCTGAACTGCAGAGGAAACACTGCTGGGGACAACTGTGAACGGTAAACACTCACAATGGTTTGTTTGTTTTTTGGACTGTATTAAAGCTAATGGGACAAACACTTTCAGGTGTTCGAAAGGTTACTATGGAAATCCAAGCCTTGCCTTAGGGGGTCAGTGTCGGCCCTGCCCCTGTCCCGAGGGTCCTAACAGCGGACGGCACTTTGCTGCCTCTTGTCACCAAGACAACCGCAATCAACAGGTGGTCTGCAACTGCAACCAGGGATACACAGGTGATTTAACCATCATGCTGGCTTTCTCTCCTGACAAGCGGAACTTATTAAATAAACGGGGGAAGTGCTGTCGCAATTAATGCATAGATTAAGCAGGGAATTTATTATCTGTGACCACAGGGATGGGGAAGCGCTCTGAAGGAGCTCTCATCAAGCGTGAGTATTGATGAAGACCCTCCACTGTTGTGCTAAACAGACCTCCATCGCAACATGACACGTGTCCTTTTAACTTTGAGCTGTTAATCATAGGATTTCCCTTCTGAAAACTAGAGCGGTATTGAAACAAATGCAGAGATTTGCTAAGCCACTAAAAATCCCCATTAATCTCATTGACTTTTTGAAATAAACTGAAATCCGCTTTATAGAAACTTATTCTGAGTGAATGAGCTAAATCCAATCTGTTTTATATGATTATGTGAGATGAAAATATTGAAATCTGCATCAAAAGACAAATATAAGGAGGACTCTAGGGGATTTGTACTGTAATTCATTAGAGCGCAGTTACATGCTAATTTTCATTTTCAAATAAAAATGAGGATTCATTTTCTGTTCAGAATCAGAAGCAGAAATGTTATTGGCCAAGTTACAATGACAACAAGGAATTGGGTTTGGACTGAATTTTTCCCTCTTTTGCAAATATTTACATAAATATATAAATAAAAGAAAAAAAAGAAAAACAATGACATGAAATAAAAGAAACATAAATAACGTTATTGCACATTCTTGCAGCCGTTATTGGACGTGGGTCAAACTGTGTGTCCGGTTGAATTCAGCTCAAACACGGCCTGTGGGAAGAAGCTGTGTCTGGTAGTTCTGGTGCTTATGGTTTCAGTTGTTTAAATACAGTCAGTTCAGTTCAAGTTTATTTTTATAGTGCTTTTCTGTGTCCCAGACCAACACAATGCCGCTATGCGGAATTAGTAAGACAGAGTCATTAAAAAAGAAAAGTGTCAATTGTTTGTTGGTGTTCAGATTATGTGTTATGACCAGAAAAGCAAGATAGATTGCGACAGTGGCTAGGAAAACAAAACTTTTCTGGCAGGGTGAGAGGAAATAAACCTAGGGAAAACCCGACTCTCTGGTGCCAGTCTTCTCAGGCATGATAACATTACAAACTCATTGGTGAAGTCGTATTACTACTTTAAATATTTCGAGAAATATTGTAGTAATTGTGTTTGTGTGTGTGCTGCTTAAAATTGCTTGTTGTTAATTATTTATTAATTTACTGACATATAAATTCACATTTAATATATAAGATTTAACAATCTCAATTAAGAAACAGTGAACTATGTAAATACTATAATAATTACATAATGTAATCTGTAATGTAATTTTATCATTAGGAAATGTATTCTATTCTTAAATACTGTACTGTATTTGGTCCTTTTCCACTAACCAGGCTCACAATGCGAGGACTGTGCTCCTGGTTACTACGGCGATCCCTCTAAAGCTGGTGGGCGGTGCCAACCCTGTCGATGCAGCAACAACATTGACCTTTCTGATCCACACGCATGTGACAAGCGCACTGGCCAGTGCCTGAAGTGCCTGTACAACACTGAAGGTGCGGACTGCGGCGTGTGCAAGAGCGGATACTACGGAGATGCTTCTCGCCGCAACTGTCGGAGTGAGTGTTGGAGTTTCTTCCTATCATTACATGATAATATTGCATATGCATCAACAACTTTTGGCTCTGATGTGCACAGAATGCACATGCAACTTCCTGGGCACAGAGCGCAGCCAGTGTCTGTCTCGTGATGACTGTGTGTGCCAGCGTGCCACAGGCCAGTGTCAGTGTCAGCCCAGTGTCATTGGGCAAACCTGCGACCACTGTGCTCCAAACCACTGGAACCTGGCCAGTGGTCAGGGCTGTGAGCCATGTGGTTGTGACCCCAACAATGCCTACACATCCACCTGCAATGAGGTAAAGCACAGGAAATCAACGAGTAATAGTTGCTGATTATAGTCATTGGATGGATGGATGGATGGATGTATGGATGGATTCATGGAAGAATGGGTAAATTGATTGAAAGCAGACAGATTGACAGCCCTGGTTAAAATGTCAACAAACTGAAAACATAGTACTAAAAGTTATGGACTGATGAATTATTGAACTTTAAATTAATAGATGGATGAAGATTATAGTTTAAGGTTTAGGATAATTAGTTTAAGTAGAAGTTTAATGATAACAGCTAGGTACGGTATTGATTGACTGATTGATTGAACATTGGTTGATTATTTGCACTTACAGTTTGATGATACATAAGTGGAAGGATAGATAGATTATAAGGCACATTAATAATTGTCAAACTTCTCATTTATTATCACATAATTAGCACACATTTGTTTCAGATTTTTTGGCACACAGTCTAATTTTGACATTTCTTTTGTATTTTAAGTATAGCCAAATGTAAATGTGAAGCGAATATGAAATGTTTGTATAGATACATAATAATCATTAACAATGTGGAATAATATAAAGTGGAATAATGCCTGACCCATGTAAAGATGGCTCATTCGTATTATAAAAAATGTACGGTATGGCTATATGGATAGATTGATTTTAGTTGCAATACAGTACTGTATTTATTTTCTCTCTGCTTTTCTTGATTTTGACGAAAAGTTCACAGGACAGTGCCAGTGCCGTGAAGGATTTGGCGGTAAAACCTGCCGAGACTGTCAGGAGAACCACTGGGGCGACCCGAGAGTTCTCTGCCGAGGTGCAGTGACTTCCACTTGCTCTTCACCATTAACACCCAATCACTCTCACAGCCAGATGCATTAGTGTTCCCTCTCTTTCAACAGCGTGCGACTGTGATTCCCGCGGCATCGGGACGTCTCAGTGCAATCGCGTGACTGGTCACTGCGTGTGCCAGCAGGGCGTTTCCGGTGTCCGCTGTGATCAGTGTGCCCGTGGTTTCACTGGCACCTTCCCCGACTGCAAGCCCTGCCACCAGTGCTTCGGAGACTGGGACCGTGTCGTTCAGGATCTGGCAACCAGAACCAAAGCTCTCACAGATCGAGCAATGGTTCTCCAAACTACTGGTTTGACTCGCGCCTTTGAAAGGAAGTTCAAGTCCCTGGAGGACATGCTGGCTAAGGTCCGAGATATTGTTAATGCTCGAAATGCCACTGCCGAGGCTGTGACCATTCTGATGGCCATGATAGAGGATCTCAGGTAAGGATTAGAGGCTGGATTAGGATTTATTCTGCTTTATTATGGCAATCAAACCCACAGCTTGGTGCGGCTAAGATACAGGAAAGGATTTGTTTTTCATCTTTTCAGAGCTCAGATTGGAGAGACCACAGACACCCTGAACCAGCTGGAAGGAGACCTGACGGCAGTGCAGGACAGCAACTATGAAGCCAGTAACGCCTTGAGCTCTCTGGAGCGAGAGGCCAAAGAGCTGAACCTCAACACTGATCTACTGAACCGGCAGCTTGACATCCTCAAGAACTCCAACTTCTTGGGTTACTATGATGCTTTCTCTTGTAGTATGGTCCCAATCATTTTTAAATCAACACTATTTAACCCCGCTCTGTTTCCTCAGGGGCTTATGACAGCATTCGGACCTCCTACAACCGGTCACGTGACGCTGAGCATCGGGCCAACAGATCAACCTCGGACCATCCCTGCACCGTTGGCCAATCTGCAAACACACGCAGAAAAACCGAGCTACTCATCAGCGAGAAGAGAGACGACTTCAACCGGAAGAACGCTGCCAACAAGCGGACGCTCACAGACATGAAGGCCAAAGTGCAGAATCTGGACATCAAGAAGATCAATGAGAAGGTCTCAATGTCTGCTAATTGTAAAACGCTCTATTCTTAAATGTCTGTAAATCTTAGGCCACGTGACTCATTATTTTTCATTCTTTAGGTGTGTGGTGCACCAGCTAATGCTCAATGTGTGGACAGTCCATGTGGTGGAGCTGGATGCCGTGATGATGATGGCAAACGTCACTGCGGAGGCCTGAATTGCAATGGAGCTGTAGCGGTGGCCGGCAATGCCCTGGACAGGTCCAAGCACGCTGAGAAAGAGCTGGATAAAGCCATGGGAGAAGTGGAAGAGCTCTTTAAGGAGGTAGAAAACTGAGATGGTCAGATGACCATTCTGCTCATCTTTTGTAAGCTTTTGATGCCTTATAGTGTCTTGTTTTGCTTATAAAGGTGGCTGAGGCTAAAGTCAAAGCTCAGGAAGCCAAAGATCGAGCACATGCTGTTTTAGAAAAAGCCGGGAATGCAAAAAACAAGATGGATAATTCTAACAACGACCTGAGGGACCTTATTAAACAAATTCGGGAATTCCTCATGCGTGAGATTTTTTTTATATCTTCTGACTAGTAGAGATGATCTTACTTCATCCAGCAAAGGGTCAAATGTCATGTCATTAGGGCAATTGTGGCTTTATAGTTTTTAGGTTTTATACTAAATCAGAAGAACTCATGTTTGAATCACGGGAAATATGATGTTGAGATTAAGTCATGAATTATTGTAACATCTGGAGTCTTAGTTTGAGCATTTGTGCTCCAAAAAGTTGAACTAATTCCTTTGATTCAATTTGTCGGTGCATGTTCACTTACACTCCCCTGGGTTGTTTTTCCCGTTCCAGAGGAAGGAGCAGATCCTGATAGTATTGAGGCAATGGCGAACCGTGTCCTGGAGTTGTCCATTCCCGCTTCACCTCAGCAGATACGACACCTCGCGGATGAAATTAAAGACCGCGTCAAGAGTCTGTCCAACGTAGATGCCATTCTAGAGCAGACCCAAAGTGATGTCCGGCGAGCCGAACAACTCCTACTGAATGCCAGGAAAGCTCGGTGAGCATTTCAAGAGCTTGTTTTTGGCCGGTTGAGATTGAATGTGAGTGTAAGTTATTTTCTGTTCCTGCAGGAGTAAAGCAGAAGGTGTGAAAAACACAGCTGAGAATGTTCAGCGAGCTTTGAATGATGCCGACAAGGCACAAACTGCTGCAGAGAAAGCCATACAGAAAGCCAGGAGCGACTTACAATTAACACAAAACCAGCTGTCACAGGTACAAACACACACATGTATGCACAGAAACACGCACAAAAACACAGACATACAGAAACACACACTGAAAACCCCACATTACCACATCCACACACACACTCACACAAACCCACTTACACTACCTTTCAAAAGTTTGGGGTCACCTACGTAGACAACTTTTTGTGTTTCATGAAAAGTCACACTTTAATTTCTAAGAACAAGGATAGACTGTCGCGTTTCATGTGAAAGTTCTCTATTTCTGGCCATTTTGAGCATTTGATCAGAATCAGAATCCTTTTATTGTCATTATACAGTACATAGTATAACAGAATTGAAGCAGCCATGGATTGGTGATACCATAAATTAAAATATTTTATAAATATATTGCTTTAGATTTTTTTTCCTATTTCGTTTGTGTTCCATCAAGAAAGCCGCTTGATTGTTTAACGTTTGTTTTTTGTGACAAAATCTGAATTCAGTTGAAGAATTTATATGTCAATTGTTTTTTTAAAGATCCAATCAGAGACGTCAGCTCGAGAGAGAGATCTCGGAGATACCATGAACAGACTGGGAGACCTAGAACGTCAACTGGAAACTTTGAAAACCAAACGCGCCAACAACAGCATGGATGCAGCTCGGGCCGAGGAGACGGCAACCATGGCTCGGGATAAAGCTAATGAGGCTAAAGAGGTTTGTGTTCTGTTTTTTTTTCATGGATGACTTCTTTTTTTTTTATTGTTGTTCAATACGTTTTTTACCATTCTAGATCCTGGATGGTGAGCTGACCGATAAATACCGCACTGTTCAAGGTCTGATGGACAACAAGGCAAAAACGATGCAAGAGGCCAAGGAGAAAGCAGAACGGCTTAGAGACGAAGCAAAGGAGCTGCTAAAGGATGCCCAGAATAAACTGCAGAGGCTGGCAGGTCTGTTGAGATGATCAGTTGATTGAAGTCCCCTCCTATGAAAACATTTTATACAGTGCCATCTTGTGGTCAGATTTTATCAGCGCTTCATCAGCCATTTTTCCAGCCCTCATACTGTTTGCGTTTCCACAGAGCTCGAGAAGGATTATGAAGAGAACCAGAAGATTCTGGAAGGAAAAGCCAGACAACTGGACGGCTTGGAAGATAAAATGAAGGCAATATTACACGCCATTAATAGACAGATTCAGATCTACAACACTTGCCAGTAACATCTTGCCGAAACACAACGCCACTGTCTGAAACCAAAACAAATATCGTGGTGCAATTTGGAAGATGATGGTAAATGGCATATTGTCTGGAACAAATGTTTTATTGCAGCAGTTCCAGCAGATCCATCAATAAAAAAGGAGCAGTCCATGGTCACAATGTTTTCAAAAGTTTCACAAGTCACAAGTTGTTTTCTTTAATAATTTAATTGGACATTGCATGGAACTATTTACATTATGAAAACCGTTTTAATATGTGTTTGCTAAAAACATTAAGTTTGTGTGTGTGCGTGCGTGCGTGCGTGCGTGCGTGCGTGCGTTGCGTGTGTGTGTGTGTGTGTGTGTGTGTGTGTGTTATTAATCACAATAAGGAAAGACACTACTGTAAAAATTTGCCAACAAATAAATATACCACTATTAAAGGTTTGTTCAACCAAATGTTATTTTCAAGCACTGGTGAACATGAATATTTTCTTTCAATGCAGAATAACATTGATGAAAGTAAAGACCACGTGTTTCTGTGAAATGATAAAATGCACACAAAGATGTAAACTGTCGTAATGGAAATACTGTATTTAAAAACGTATGTAAATGGGCGCGCACCCCTGTGTGTGTGTGTGTGTGTGTGTGTGTGTGTGTGTGTGTGTGTGTGTGTGCGTGCGTGTGTGTGTGTGTTTATGCGAACGCCACGAGCGTAATTTGCTTTCTCATCTAAGTAGCTGAAATTCACACGATCGATCAATAAAATTAGTATTTCATTATGGATCATTTTTCCTGTTCTTGCCCATTATTTTTTATTCGTTTATATGACCCAAAATATCCCTCTCCCGTTGGAAACAAGTCATTCGGCACACTGCCCACAAGTACAGAAAAATATTTCAACGTGAATTTGGTTTAATCGACAGAGCTAAGAAAAATACGCCAACGAGAGAATTAATGAAAGGTACGGTTTGCGTGCGTGAGCGCGCACGCCGCGTCGTACGTCTGTGAGCGCGCACGCTGCGCGAGGGGCTGAGCTTGCGGAAGTGAGTGTTACTGTTTGTCTCCGTATCTACCCGGTTTGTTTTGTTCTCAAACAAAGTGCAGATCGCCGTGAGGCTCTGCAAGCGGAGGAAAGGCATTGCCTCTCGACGTCTTTCTATTTCCACCGCAGTTCAATTTGGAGCAATATTTCAATATGGGTCCCGGTTAGGTTTTTTTTTTTATAAAGAGATTTTTCTGTGGAGAAGCCGCTGCGGTTCATGGACCAACGGCGGCCCGCTGCGGAACGACAAGCCTGGTGCCGAATTTAACGCATACCAGGGGAAAGGACGCGGTTGCCGGACTGTTCATAACAAGACAGCAACGATACAACGTAAGCGCGCCGTTAGGCTGCTGTCGTGTGGTTAATGCTCTCGCCGCCTGACAGCACGTCTCATCCCGACCTTGCGGTAGCTGTTCCGGATCACTAGCGCGTGATTAGCTGGCGGACCGGTGCTGCGCGAGCGGCCTTGCGCTTCTCTCCGCGGTGTCGCTCGGCTAACACCGACGTCGCGCATTAACGTTTTATATTTGACATGTTTAACCAGAATAGACTATATTGACGGACTGCTTCAATCCAGTGAATTTAAAGGATCGTAAAGACGAGTCGCGCGCGGTTTAAGAGCCTCGTTAACGACAGCGCTTTCTAATCTGACTAGGATAAGTGGCTTTGTTTCGTCAAAAGTAAAAAAAAAATACATTCTATTACGTGTATTTTCGTTTATTTTTAGTTAGTCCTGGAGTTTTTGTTACCCAGTTGTGTCTGCAGTTGCGTTCTGTTGTTTTTGTTATACACTTCATGGTATTATTAGGAGTACTAAAATAACCATTTGTTGTGGTTACTAAGCATTTTTCCTCATCAATAATAAGGAAACTTATTGCCACAGATTGCAATACACAAAGTAAACAAATTGATCGGTTTACCAGGTTTGGCAGTATATTTCTAATAGTTGGTTTTTAATGCTTTTACCCTGATCATATTTCAGACCTTGACAAGCTTTTGTGAAGCTACTTTAAATAAATGGTGATTTTTTTTTTTAAATCCCTGACAATTTTAATTCATGTTAAGCAAATTAATCCTTACTGTTACTGTCTACAGGAGGTAGAGAATCCAAAGGCAATAGTAATAGTAATTCTGTATATTACTTGAAATATTCCAGCCGTCTCAGTTAATTTGTGTGTCTTCACAGTCTCCCTTTGATTTTCTTCTGGGAGTGATCAGACGTCAAACGCCGCCAAGATAGCTGGGCCCAGCAGGAAACGGCACAGCTCAGATCCAGACCCCTGTGGCAGCGGGAGTGAGGTTGGTGGCGGCCGACCGCTCAGTGGAAAGTGGCTGAAAATGGCCAGCAGCAATACAGCATCCAGTGAATCCACCCGGAGACGTGGTCCAAGGGGAACTGACGACGCACACAGTACCAACAAGAAGAAGCAAAAGGACAGGGCCAACCAGGAGAGCAAGGAGGCCAAGCGAGGAGTCTTGGCCACCAACACGGAGACAAGGAAAGGTATGGTGAGACCTACAAAGTGCCTCTGATTTAAGTAATTGTCAAAATAAAGGATATTTGCAATTGAGGTACGCTCATCTGTTAAAGCGTGACCATAAAACTATTTTATACAGTTTTAGAAACCAAATTGTGTTGCTACAATTTGTACTTTTGTCCTGAGCGGTGTTTAGTGTACTGACGCGTTTACCACTCTAATTTTCACAGTAAACCGTGTCAAACAAGCTGGTTCTTTATATCATCTTAAATGGAGACGAAAGACGAACAAAATGTATATCTACATTTGCGTTAATTTTGGACTGGTTTGTGCTAATTTACATAATTTATTTGACAGAAAATCCATACGTGTACGTCAATACGTGTTTTTGTCTTTTGAAAGCAAAACCTGGCTCAGATAAGACTATGAATGGTCAATGTTCTTTTTTTAAATGAAAACAATTACTAATTTTAAGCAGATATCGTAATAATAATTGAATATAGGTACTGGAAATTATGTCATTGGACACTTTTTCAATAACATTTGACTTGAACCATGGAACCATGCAGCTTTAATGTCACATCTCATTATCCTGATTCCAAAGCAATTAGACCATCAGAACCATTCATTCTTTCATCAGCCAATCAAGTCATTTAATGGCGTATTCCATGACAATGATGAAGTTTGCGTTTGTGTTGCCATTGAATGTGTTGTGTAAACACTGTCATGCTAATTAGCCTAGCTGAAATAATTTTTGCATAGGGATGTTATGCGATAAGGATAGATTTGTACTTTTGTGTCATGTTAGAGATCCGAATTAACGAGCCTTTCAAACTACAATCAAATAAAAGATTTTGGAAAGTTAGAATGCCAGAGTATTCTGGCACCAGTGAGCTGCCCGGGTTTTTTTTTCCTCTCTCGCTGTTTTCCGTTTTCTCTTTGTCTGCTTACTAGTTGGTGTTCAATTTTATTCACCATTCGGTTTGTTTTGTTCAGCTTCTTTGAGGCGATCTGCGTCTGTGAAAGGTGCCTAAGACTAAACATAAGCATGTTAAACGTAAGAACTTATTTTCATGCTATGAAGGCCTGTGTCACCTGCTGCTCTTCTTTTGGCGTCTGTAATACAAAGTGCTGAAACATTGTAATCTAAGAATTTGAGCGCCTCAGTGAAGAAGAGCTTTGTCAAGGTCAGTCGCAAGAGAGGCTCCGGCTTCATTCAGCGTTCCCGCACGTTTAATTCCAAGCTACTGTTGACCTCTGTGTGGATCCAGTGCATGGAAGCTATTGTCTCTTTGATATCATAGTCTCGTGTTTCTCCTCCGTGAGGGAAGGTTTAGCCGGAGAGGAATATTGCTGGTTTTGCATCATGCGAGAGGGGCTTGTGGGCTCGCCGAGCGATCACGTGTAACAGAATCCCAGCTGTGGGGTGTGGTGGCTTCTCTGTGACCTTTATGTTCTGTGTGTTAGTGAGAGAGTCGGGGGACGGCACTAGCTGTCACTTGACCCTGAAGCCCGATCCTCCAGATTAACATGCTCCGGTTCTTTCTTGCTCTCAGAGGAACGAACCTGTGCCGCACCATAGAATGGTGCAGGACGACTCATGACTTTATGCGATTTTAAAAGTTTTTTTGGAAACATCATGAGGTCAGGTAGGGCTTTTTGATATATTGATTGATTTGATATATAGATGATTGTTTTCATGAGGCTTGGTGCCGTTTGAATGAATTGTCAGCTTTGTTGCCGTGTTTATAATTGGGCCAAAAGTGTTGTGGCTTTCGTGTAGCTCAATCTAAAGACACAGTGCTTGCAACACCAAGGTTGTCGGTTTTGTTTCAAGGAAAGTTGTGAACTGAAAAGTGTAGTCTAGCGGTATTAAATTTAATTTATTGAACCAGAAATCAAACGCGGCCATTCCTGAAGCCAGAAACGATTGTCTTGAATATGATTTCCTCCAAGTGACACTTCAGAGTTTTTTTATTTCATTACATTACCCATTTGAAGTACAACCTGCATTAATATCATGACTGTAATTTTGTGTCTGTAGATTTATTTCTGGATTGGAAACAGAACGCATATGATGTGATTGTAAGGCTGAGCTGTGGAGATGCCGGGGTACAGAAGACAGAAGATATTGATTCTGCCTTTTCCGATTCAGCCTGCCATATCCGCCTGCCAGGTGAGAAGACTCGCTCTCTACATCTCTGCATCTGTCCTTGTTTGTTTGAAAGCTCTGAGATTGTTAACCCTTTGATTTGTGATTGGATGAGTTTTAGATGGCCGTGAATGGAGTTGTCATCTCTACGAAGAGATTGAAGCCTCTTGCAGTAAATTGCTGTATAAGGAGAAAACAAACATTCTTCAGGTGGTCATGCATAAAAAAATTCCCCTCAATACTTGGCCCAGCCTTGCCGTAAGTTTTTACCTAACTTAATGTACCTGTAGATGCCTAAATAGCCTAAAATACATATGGGACCCAGTCAGGCCGTATGCTGTGCTATTTCACTTTACTTTATTATAGTAGGTTCATTAATCAAAATAATTGTAAAATACTGAATGAACACTTTTCTTTAATAATCTTCATTATACCCTTGATGACATTATTGTACTTTGAGTGATGCCTTGAACCACGATATGTGTTTGCAATATTGAAGAGTCAAAGAATGATTTATGTTTTTAATCATATCAATAGCTAAATGAAGTCCAAAACATTTCAGATTTATTTTACTATTTCATAACTTTATGTTTTTCAAGTAGTTGAGTTAAAATGAAAACCAAAAGATTGTTATTGAAATGAGATTTTTTCAGTCCACAATTTAATCAGGTATTCTGACACAAATATAAAATTAGCGGATGATCAATTAATTTCATGTTTAACAGAATAAGAAAGAGACAGGACCCGTCAACATTCTTCAAGAGAACGGCAGCCATCAGCATCGTTTAACCACGGGACAGTCTGACAAGGCTAGTGAAACCAAGATGACTCTTCCCAATGTGGAACAGAAGCGATTTAAACACGAACGAGGGTTGAAACGTGGAATGAAAGGCAAACAAGTGGAGCACATGGAGAGCACAGGTGTCAAAACGGTTAGCGAAACAACAGATTTAATCAACGAGCCTTGTGCAAAACGCACCACACAGCTCTCAAAAAACACAAAGGAGCCACCGGCAGCCCCCATTTTGCCTCAAGAGACTTCATCCAAACAAGCATTTAACGGCAAGGCGCGTATGACAGCCCCCAGTAATGATGCTAACGAAAACAAGGCTAAGCAACAGGTCAAAGGTCAGAGCTTCCTGGCCTCTCAGAAGGAAAAGGGGGTTGTCAATAAGCCAAAAAGCAGTAGGGTAAGTCTCAATCCTTGTACAGAAATATCCACATTTACTGACTTCCTTTTCTTGTTCATCGCTTATATAAAACAAATAACTCACATGTCATTTAACCTCCCCGTCTAGGGGTGAATCTCTGATCAATTGTAAAATGTAATTTTTTCTTAAAGGCTGAAGCTGATGAGAACAAGACACCAGTTGATGTCTCAAAAGTGGCCCTACAGGAGACGACTTCCTCTTCTGGAAAGACGCACTCCTCCACTGCCCAAGCTGGATGGATTGATGAGAAGACTAACCCGAAGGAGGAATTGAGGCCTCCGGTTGAAGCTCGGATTCCTAAAAAGGCTTCATCGTATAATTCTGAATCTAAAGAGATTGTTTCAACCAGTTTGTCTGAAAAAGAAGAGTCGCCACTGAAGAGTTGCACAGAGGAAAAGGGAGACAAGTCCAAAGAGGTTCCACATGAAGGGAACCATGATGACGACATGGAAGGCAAGTTAAGAGCAATTGTGATTTCTCAATTCACTTTTCCTCGCTTCTAGAAGCAAACACATCACACTCCTATGCGCCACAGGTCCTGGGCCAACAGTGAGCCTTGAGGCTGTTAAGAAAGATTCATACGAGAAAGGAACAGACTTGATGGTCGTCAACGTCTATCTGAAGGAAATTTGTCGAGAGACGTCGAGAGTGCTGTTCAGAGAACAAGACTTCACCCTCTTTTTCCAGACCAGGTTGAGATGGTTAAAAATCACATTATATGCTCATGTTTTGTTTCTTCCTACTCATTTGTACAACTCTTCAGGGATCCCAACTTTTTGCGCCTTCATTCGGATTGTGGACCAAACACTGTCTTCAAGTGGCAGGTTAAACTCAGGTAAGGTTTGTGGTTCTTATTTCTGCTTTGCAACAAATTAAAAGCATCACACCAATTTGAAAGACTCAAAATTTATTTTAATTCCTGCGGTGTCCTGTTATTTCCATATTTTGTTTTCTCCTGTTTCAGGAATCTCATCCAGCCAGAACAGTGCAGCTACGCCTTTACTCCGTCCCGCATCGACATCACGCTGAAGAAGAGACACAGCCAGCGCTGGGATGGTCTGGAAGCCCCTGCTGCACAAGGTCTGCTTCTTGGATTCGATCACCTCTTGGCCATTCTGCGCAATTATTGTTCACTCGCCCAAAGACAACACAGTAAAATCTAAGCACTACTCATGGTATTGTAATAAAGGAATACAAACAAATACATTACAATAAATGAAATTGGACGCTTGAGATCAGAACTTTCAGCAGGGAAGAATCTGGACTCGTTCTGTTTGTCAAAAGAAGGCCACCAGTCAACAGAGAAGCGAAGCAGTAACTCGATATTAGTGTGACACAGGGTAAAGCTAAATGTGCCAATATGTTCTTGTCTTCCTGCCAGGTTCTTGATCTACAGTCTCATGTCCTCAAACCAAATTAGCTGCCCACTTATGAACTAAAACTAATTCATGCTGTTGCAACAACATTCTGCTTTTGAAAATGTCCTTGTGAGTCTTAAAGAAAGGCGACTTTTTCCACTTCAAACTTTACAATTTTAAGACGTCCAGTGCACATACTTTAATAAATCACAGCACTCAAGTTAAAACACAGATATCTCCGTTTGAGTTATTTAAAGAACCTGAAAGTTATTTCGTTGGGATCACCTTTCCCAGTCTTCGATGTAGCCGCTAACCACAAGCTCTTTTGTCCTTTGTTTAAGGTGCAGTGGGGGGCGCAAAAGTTGCTGTGCCTTCCAGCCCGTCCTCACTTGAAAAAAGTCAGCCAGGGAGCAGCAAGCATGCAATTTCCGCCAATGAAGAACCCCGTGTCGGAGAGGAGAAACCCAAGCCCCCTCTAGCTCCAGAGAACACGAGTTTGGATGCTGTGACCCCTCGGTCTGTCTCGGAACTCTTGCCTCTAAAACAAGAGCCACCTGTTTCTACGGTAATGGAGTCAAAAATAAGATGAGCATCATCTCATATCTCCAGTGGTCCATGGTTAACACTTGACACTTCCACAGCCCAAGCCCACCTGCATGGTGCAGCCCATGACACACGCTCCCCCCGCAGGCAGTGAGAGACCTGAGGAAGTGGAGGAGAAGAAGGTGTGTCTGCCTGGCTTCACAGGATTGGTCAATCTGGGGAACACCTGCTTTATGAACAGTGTAATCCAATCCCTCTCAAACACACGGGAACTCAGGGATTATTTTCATGGTCAGTTTAAAAGACTTCAGAAAAATGTTTGTTTTTTTCTCAATTGTTGTCTTGTTATATAAACGTAATTTGTGTTTATCCTCAGACTGTGCGTTCGAGTCTGAGATTAACTGTAATAATCCGCTGGGTACCGGTGGGCGGTTGGCGATTGGCTTTGCTGTTTTACTTCGAGCTCTGTGGAAGGGAACGCACCACGCATTTCAACCCTCCAAATTAAAGGTAAAGAAGAAACGAAAAACCCGTGTCAGGCTGTATTAATCCCCATTGAGTGAGTTAGTTTCTTATTAATCCCGCACTGAGTGATTTTTCTCTGCTTCTCATGGCTGTTTGCAGGCAATAGTTGCCAGCAAGGCTAGTCAGTTCACAGGCTATGCACAACACGATGCACAAGAGTTCATGGCGTTCCTGCTGGACGGGCTACATGAAGACCTGAACCGCATCCAGAACAAGCCATACACTGAGACCGTCGACTCGGATGGGCGTCTGGATGAAGTGAGCTCTTTAATTTTTTTTCTGGTGGTGGAATAATGTGGAGCGGTTTGACACTTACTGATGTACTTGTGCAGATGGGAAAGTTGCATCTGTGATTGATGTCCACAGGTTGTTGCAGACGAAGCTTGGCAGAGGCATAAAATGAGAAACGACTCCTTCATTGTTGATCTTTTTCAAGGCCAGTACAAGTCAAAGCTGGTGTGTCCAGTTTGTTCTAAGGTAGAGCACTTCCACTGTTTTCAAAGTTGAAATCAACTGAACAACAATGGGAATTTGAAATGTTTTAATTTCAAAGTCAAGTCAAAGTCAGCTTTATTGTCAATTTGTCATATGTACAGTACATACATACAGAAAATTGAAATTTTGTTACTATCAGTCCCTAGATACGAACAGATAAGATTTCAACATAAAACTTACAAAAACTGTCATGATAATAAAGTGACGTTTGCGTTGCATTTCCAATGTAACAGGATAAAGTGAACTTGCGTCTGAAATTTGCTTTTTTGTTATTCAGGTGTCTATCACATTTGACCCCTTCCTGTATCTGCCCGTCCCATTACCTCAGAAGCAAAAGGTGCTCACTGTGTTTCATTTTGCGAAAGAGCCTCACAAGAAACCAGTTAAGGTGAAGCATCAACCCAAGTGTGTGTCTCATACTTGAGCTTTGATTTTTAAAGTTGATCTTTGTCTTTCTTGTAGTATTTGGTTAGTGTGAGTAAAGAGAACTCGAGCACAGCTGAAGTTTTGGAGTCCATGTCTCGCAGTGTAAGAGTCAAAGCAGAGAACCTGAGACTAGCAGAGGTATCTATCTGATCTGCTGCTTTACACCAGCTTATGTCTGGAGTCCAAAAACATTTGAGGTTGTATTTCTCTCAGGTTGCCAAAGGAAGGTTCCATAGAATCTTCTCGCCGTCTCAATCTTTAGACACCATTTCGTCCAGTGACCTGCTCTTTTGCTTTGAGATATTTTCCAAGGATCTCACTAAAGAGAAGGTTGTGCTGCTGAAGGTCCAGCAGGTACAGTATTTAACTCGCTCACACTGTTCTTTTTTTGCCGTTTGTTAGATGTTGATCCATTTGTCCCCGTTTTGCTTTCAGAGACCTCAGGTTCCTAACATCCCCATCACTAAGTGTGCTGGCTGTCTGAAACCTCCTGCATCTGATGAGGAGAAGCTCAGGCGATGCACACGCTGTTATCGTGTCGGCTACTGTAATCAGTGAGTGTTTCCTGAGTAGTGCTTTGGGATGTCTGCGATCATACCTGGGCTTTACAGTCTCTGAGAAATTATGCTAAGTTTGATTCCTGTAAATACAGGGCCTGTCAGAAGAACCACTGGCCTTCTCACAAGACCTTGTGCCGGACCAATGTGGAGAATGTCGGACTGCCATTTTTAATTGGTGTGCCAGAGTCTCGACTCACCTACTCTCGTCTCTCACAACTATTAGAAGGTTACTCAAGGTATAACAACTAAATTGCTCTATTTATTGAAAAGGTTGCTGAATTTTGTCCGAAATGAAAGTTCTTCTGAAGCCAAAACTGAATTATATGGAAACAAATTAGCTGAACATGGTCCATTTTGGTTATACCAACCAAAAATCTTTTTTTAATGTCCTGATCTTCACAATGCAAAACTACAATTTCTATTGTTGTTTAAACATTTTCTATAACAAGGAGAACACAAAAGCACACGTTTAATTGTTATGTGTTTATTCAACTTTTGCATATTTATGTTTTTGTCCCTTCATATCACTTTCGGTTCATCCATCGATTTGTCTGTCTATCTTTTTATTGTTTCTTTTTCAACACTGTATTTCTATGTATCTATTACTATCTGTCTGTCTTTTATTATTGTCACACATGTACGATGCATTTACATAATTACGCTTTTATTTTTTGGATTTAGTTTGGTTGTGAGTTTTAAAATAGTTTATTTTATTCCTGAATTTCTACACACTTTCTTTTATGTGAATTGTTTTAGTATAATTATTTTGTTTTGTTTTTATTAATGCAAATGTAACAAAATGTACCCAAACGATGTTGCAGCTTTCAACAAGTTCAAATTCATATATATATCTCTATATTCAGCAATTTACAGAAATTTCATTTTTTTGTAGATACTCTGTCAACGTGTTCCAGCCACCTTTCCAGTCCGGCCGCACGTCTCCGGAATCCAACCAGACCTGTGCTGACTCGTCCTCCACTGCAAGTGGTGTTTCTGTCTGTCAGGACCAGGATGAGGAACCGTCTTCTGTAGTATCTAAAGAGAACCTGCTGGAAGAAGATCACACGCGCACAACATCACAAAACGAAGCTGCAGCAGATGTAGACGGTCTGTCCACACTCACCAGTGACTCTGGCTGCTGTGAACTAGCCACAAGCTCTGAATCCTTAGTGGAGAAGGAAACCTCATGTGAAAAAGCTGTTAAACCAGAAGGTATGCTTCATCAGAACACGTTACCTGAATGATTTTTACATTGAAGGATAAACTTCATTGCATTCATCCACAGCTGTCGTGACTGGGTATCAAAAGTCTTCTGTGACAGGCACTGGGAGTGCGTCACAATTCTTTATTTTGGTTATGGACCCAAACCAAAAAGAAGACAAAAAGGTTGAAGATAAAGGTCAGACTGCTCTGTGTGTCAAGTTTGAAGTTTTCTCGAAGTTGTCTCATGGAGTATATCTGGCGCCCTTTATAGGTGATGTATTATTGGAACTGCCTGATGATTGCACGCTGGAGCTGGTATGGAAGAACAACGAACGGCTGAAGGAACACGTCTTGGTTCGTTCTAAAGAGCTGGACTTTGATGAGGATCCAGGTTCTGCTACGGAGACTGCCCGGGCCGGACACTTCACATTAGAGCAGTGTCTAAACCTCTTTACCAAACCCGAGGTGCTGGCTCCTGAAGAGGCCTGGTATGGACCGCAATCATATATTTCTAACTTTTGATATTGTACCAGCAATTAATGGAACATGCAATACATTGTGATTGTCTTTTTCGGTGCAGGTATTGTCCTAAGTGTCAGCAGCACCGGGAAGCTTCTAAGCAACTGCTTCTGTGGCGTCTTCCCAATGTTCTCATCATCCAGCTTAAACGCTTCTCCTTCAGGAGCTTTATTTGGAGAGACAAGATTAATGACATGGTGGATTTCCCAGTCAGGTGTGTTCCACACTTTACCTTTCATGAAACACGCTTTTGGAACAGTGTGCTTAAATAGATAGAGCAGCATCTGCACATCAACAGATTAATGGCATAAAAGCAAAACATAAAAAAAGAGTTTGTGTACAATATAGCCCATGATCGGGCTTTGTTTGACTCAAGATTCTTTTGATTTGCCAAATCCACGCTAGTTTGACACCATGCATATACAGTATGTCCTCACACTACCGGCCCATCACTGCGTCTAACATGGGAGTCATCAAAAATGTCTTTATAATTATCAGACATGTACACGTACAATAAACCCTCCCCTTACACACGTAAATTATATACAAAAAATGACCAGTCCACGGACAACACATACAGAGTAAAAAGTTCATTCATATACACATTCATTTATAAATTGTTTTAACCCCATTCTGCAGCAGTGCTACAAGGTTATTTTTGTGCATTGATTATAGGCTGGAATTATTTTTATGTTTGCCAGCTATTATGTCAGTATTGAGTTTTGCATGAAGTATATATTGTTAGTTTATAATTCTAATGATGGATAATGGATTTGATGTCGAATGTTCTGTTCAAATTAGAAACCTGGATCTGAGTAAGTTCTGCATCGGTCATAAGGACGACCTCCAGCAGCCCCCAATTTATGACCTCTACGCTGTCATCAATCACTATGGAGGAATGATTGGGGGACACTACACCGCCTACGCTCGTCTTCCCAATGATAAGAACAGCCAACGCAGTGACGTTGGTACGTGATTGTAACTTTCACTGACATATTATCTACGTGGCACAAATTTACGATTTGGTTCCTCGATTAGCTCACAGAGGATTGGTTCTGTGATTGGCTCTTGCTCCCTAAGTCCTAGAAATGAATATAGAAGTTGGACGATTTGATCATCTGGATGTTTTTTTTAATGTCTTGCTGTCTGACAGGTTGGCGCTTATTTGATGACAGCACCGTGACTACTGTTGAAGAGAGTCAAGTGGTGACACGCTACGCCTACGTTTTGTTCTACCGACGCAGAAACTCTCCTGTTGAGAGACCGCCTCGCTTTCTAGGGCCGCTTGGGGCCGAATCTCCCTCTGCAACTGCAGGAGCTGCCAGTCAGGTGAGCGCCAGCTCTCTTGGGCCACTTTAGCGTGCTGGACCGAGTTCACTCTTTCTGCTTTTCGCAGAATTATAAAGTAATCTTCTGTATAATTCTGTTACTTTGGATCTCAGGGATCAGGCAATCTAGTCCATTATAAGACATTTTCCATGTAGTTACCAGAATTCCTAATATGATGTGAAATCAGCACGACTTGTGATTGGCAGCTCTATTATCCAGCCAGTGATGCCTGCTGTTTTTCTCTCTTCCTCGGTTTCTCACTCCTCTGTTTCCGTCTCTCTCTCTCTCTCTCTCTCTCTCTCTCTCTCTCTCTTTCTCTCTCCCCTTTCTATTTTTTTTCTCTTTGTTTCTGTGCCTCTCTGTTTCCTATTCTGTTTTTCACTTTAGGGTTTTTTTCCCTCTTCATCTTGTTTGTCTCTTTCATTTTGTCAATTTCTCATGCTACTTTTTCTGCATGTAATGAAGCCAGGTAGTTAGAAGAAAATCCAATTAAGTAAGAATGGTGTCTATTAAAATAATAAAATATTACTTTAATGAAAGGTGTATCTTATACTGTGGGATTTGATTGGATTTAGGCACACGGGTATTTCACACAAAAATAAAGTTGAGGTCATTTTGCGTTTGGCAGAAACGTGACCTGAAGTGAAATGTTCCTTTAAAACTCTATTATACTACAGCAAAAGGGTTTTCTCCTCTAAAGGTTGTGCTGCAGTGGAAAAAGAATAATACACTTCGGCTTCGCTCTGTTCGCGTCTGCGTGTGATTGTCAAGCGTGGAGAATTTCAATCCTCGAAAAACCATGCAAATCCATAACTTTGCCTAATAATACATGTTTTTTTGCGATCCGCTTGAGAGAGATAGCTCGTGAGCGTAACGGTGTTGACGGGGAAAGGGGCTGTTCAAGACGCTGACACAGGTTTCCGCCAATCGCAGGCGTCTCTGATATGGCGGGAACTGGAGGAGGATGAGGAGGGGCAGCGGGAAGCCTCTTTTCCCAGCCTGTTTCACCCCGGCCTGCGTGGAAGAAGAGCCTGGACGAGGCCGCGGCAGGACGAGGACGTCAGGGGAGGACAGGCTCTCCACAGGCCTGCTCACTCCAACAGTGACTGGCTCACTTACTTGATCCTGGGCACGATTGTTGCAGTTCTAGCTTTGCTTTTCTACTACTTTTACCCATTTCTATACAGGTACAAATGAAGTTGATTTACTCAGTAAGTGCAGTTACTGCAGCACATGTGCCTTAGCGATGGTGGAACGTGCTCGTTTTCACATTTTCAATTAGCCATTCAACTAATCGGGTGAATTTCTCGGTTGAATCATATGTGCTAGCGTTAGCTGTGATCAACCGTCCGTTGTTGTCATAAATATCAGTTAAATGAACTTCCTGGTCAATGTAACACTCAATATGCTTGAGAAGTGCTCAAGTCATTGAATTGCACTTGACCTTCCTTTATTGCTGTTCCAAAACTTTAGCACCAGTACTCGTCTTTGCTATGATTCTTTCTCCAAAGTAGTCCGATCCAGATGTTTTAGCTCATCCAAACGTTTTAGCAGAACAACATTTGGATAGTTTGGATATTTTCACCATAATCAGGATATTTTTTTCACCATCAACAGGATATTTTGAGGCGAGATTTTCACCATAATCACGTTAAACCAGGAAATTGGAAAAGCCGTGGCCTGAATGAAAACAAAAGTAGCTATTTGCAATAAATGGTTTGCTGTATACCGTATTTATGAATACTGTTTGATGAATAACTGTTTCATTCTAAAGCAAATGTAAATTCTGTAACACACACACACACACACATTTGACATTTTTATCAAACGTTTTTCCCTCGTATAACTCTGAATTGCAGACCAATCGTGCCCGATCATGGCATTGCTCTTCCCATCAGGATGCCACAGTACTGTTTCTGAACAGCGCAGGCTCTTCTGTGTACTTCTCTTAACTTTGCACTGTTGCGCATGTTCACCAATAGGTGGCAATGCACTTTTTTTTAAAAAGAGAATTGGCATCAGGGTGGTGCACCAGGTTCAGATGAAGCTCAAGCTTCTGCGAATGTCTCTGATCTGAGAACAGCTTTCACAATCAGATCATTGTTCTTAGAATAATCCAAGTAAACCATGAAATGATGCTGACTTAATGCAATAACTGGTGGGAATGCTTTTTTTCTTTTGTCTTGTTCTCATTTTTGGAAAAGAAAATTTTGTCAAGGTAAAAATAATATATATTTTTTTTTTTCTGTTGGTCTTTCTTTAAAAAATTCTCGAAACTTAAGAGTTCTTTTTCTTATTGTTTTCTGTCATGATTGTTCTTTAAAGCTTCAGTAATTTGTTTTGTTTGTTTTTTTACGTTATTTCTACATTTTTATGTTTTGTTTTGTATTTTTATCTTGTATCTTCCCAGATTTAAGTTTGTTTGTTTTTATTTGTTTGTGATTTGGGCATCTTAACATGTCTGTTACTTTGTCATTGCTGGATGTTTGTTTTTAATCAAATGTGAACCTGTTTAGATACATGAAGCTGAACGATTGCTGCTCAGATGTAAAGGTGCCTATGGTCATAAATAAACTATTTGAGCAGAAACACGCTTTGAGGTTTTTTCTTTCAGAAATGCAGAATACTATATTCAGTATGCCGTTCACGTGCTCTTCTGGTTCTCTCTTTATAACGGTAATTTATTTTACAGGCTTCTAGCCAGACACTGTTTGAGACAGACCTGGACCCTGACGGACCGCCGCGGTTGAGCTCGGAAGTCACTTCTGACGTGTTTTCTCACGCGGAATGTTCCGCTCCCCCCTACAGCAGCATGGAAGAGGTGGATTAATAATCCCACCGTGATCACCCAGCATCACGAAGTGAATCAAGCATGGCAAGGTGCTCTGTTTTGTTTTGTTTTTTTATTTAATTTAACAGACTGTTTGGGACACGCCAGAATTATTGGGTCTGTGCTCAGTAAGGACTAATTCACGTTCACGGAAAGTTGTTTATTATTGTCACGAGGAAGTTAATGCATATTTTTTGTGTGTATAAACATTCAGATGTCTAAATATTGTCAGTTATCATTGTTTCTCATTCTTTTATTTACTTAACAATGTAACTTTGTTGGTTAAACCTGATGAAATAGACAGAGTTTTTGTGGATGTACAGACTATGGGTTTTGTCCTCGCAGACGTGTCTTCAGACCTGATCAATTTCGCTCAGAAATTGCTCAGAAGTGTGAAACTTTTTTGGGTTATTGTAAAATGATGCTAACGTGACTCCGTCGGGTCAACTGAGAATCTTTTGACAATCTAGTGGTTGTTTTGATTTCTTTTCCCATTACCCTGTGGAAATACATACACAAAATGCAAAATACTGATCCACTAAAATGCATGTCGACCTACAGTAGTCCTACTAATCTGTACTATGTTTCCTCATCCTGTTATTGTTTTGGACTGCATTGTAGATGGAAACGGTGGGTTTGATTGTAAGAATGCTGCTGTGAATAAACTAAATGCTTAATTTAAATGAAATTCGTTTTTGCTTTGTTATGATTTTAAAAGAAATGTGTGTGTATATATATATATATATATATATATATATATATATATATATATATATATATATATATATATCAATGTACAGTCGTGGCCAAAAGTTTTGAGAATGACACAAATATTATTTTTCACAGTTTGCTGCTAAACTGCTTTTCGATCTTTGTTTCATTTGTTTCTGTGATGAACTTAAATATAATTACAAACACTTTCTATGTTTCAAAGACATTTATTGACAATTACATGACATTTATGCAAAGAGTCAGTATTTGCAGTGTTGGCCCTTCTTTTTCTGGACCTCTGCAATTCCACTGGGCATGCTCTCAATCAACTTCTGGGCCAAATCCTGACTGATGGCAACCCATTCTTTCATAATCACTTCTTTTTTGACAGAATTAGTGGGTCTTTGTTTGTCCACCCGCCTCTTGAGGATTGACCACAAGTTCTCAATGGGAGTTTCCAGGCCATGGACCTAAAATTTCAATGTTTTGGTCCCTGAGCCACTTGGATATGACTTTTCCCTTATGGCACGGTGCTCCATCATGCTGGAAAATGCATTGTTCTTCACCAAACTGTTGCTGGATTGTTGGTAGAAGTTGCTGTTGGAGGGTGTTGTGGTACCATTCTTTATTTATGGCTGTGTTTTTGGGCAAAATTGAGTGAGTACACTCCCTTGGATGAGAAGCAACCCCACACATGAATGGTCTCAGGATACTTTACTGTTGGCATGACACAGACTGACTGATGGTAGCGCTCACCTTCTCGCCTTTTCTAGATTCCCCAAACAATTGGAAAGGGCTTCATCGGAGAACATGACTTTGCCCCAGTCCTCAGCAGTCCATTCACCATACTTTTTGCAGAAGATCAATCTGTCCCTGATGGTTTTTTTTTTGAGAGAAGTGGCTTCTTTGCTGCCCTTCTTGACACCAAGCCATCTTCAAAAGGTCTTCGCCTCACTGTGCATGCAGATGCCCCGAGCAAGCTCTGAACTGGTGGCACTACGTTCCTCTTTAGGAGACTGGCACTTGCTGGGTTTTCTTGGACGCCCTGAAGCCTTCTTAACAAGAATTTAACCTCTTTCAGTTCTTGATGATCCTATAAAATTGTTGATTTAGGTGCAATCTGCTAAGATCACTCTTCATAGCATTCTGGAGTATATGCAAATTACTATTATGAAAATTTAAACAGCAAATTTTCCAATTCCCAATATTTGTGTCTTTCTCAAAACTTTTGGCCATACGCATAGAATATACTTAATGACGTACATTACATTACAACGTACATTTGAAGTTAAAAGTAGTTGGTGTAATGAATCTGATTTTGATTAGGCAAAAAATGTTAACTTAAAATTGCCATTGAAGAGACCAAATAATTGAGATAAACTTAAAAAGAGACCAAATAATAGAGAAATATGAAAATAATTTTTAATAAAGTGAAACGCTATTTACATTTGGAAAATAGATAACATTTCTGTCTGTCTGTTAAAATTGTATATTATGACAAAGGAAATTACTTTAAACAATACAGTACTTTAATTTTACATGTATTTATTTATAGCAAATATTGTTTAAACTTTAAAACGTTAATTTTACAATTAACTGGATGTATAAACTGGCCTTCTAACACCACTTTTAAATCGAATGCTTTGAAATTGTTTCAGTTTTCTCACTTCAACTCCTGACTGTTTAGTTCATGCCCTTTATTATGAAAACGTGTAAGAAATCTGGAAGCGGTGCGTCGCCACGCCTGTAGATGACGCCTTCCATTTGTTCGCACTAGGATTATCGCTAACACGGAAGTAAGTTTTCATTGTAAACGCCGGTACAACAAGCTCAGCATTTATTTTAATGCTAAATACTGGTTGTTAACTGCTCTGGTTGTAGAGCAATGAACAATTCCGAGTCAAGCCGGTATGAACCTGAAACGAACGGACGCATGGACGACAGTTCCCGCGAGTCAAACTCGACGAGACCCAGACGGACAGTTCTTCACTTCGATCTGAACAACACGATTCTAGTTTCTGACGCGGTCACAAGACAAGGAACAGTCTCGGCGCTGGAATGTTTCCTCTCTACTGTGACTTGGGGGCGAATGATGAGAGGTGAGACCCTCGTACCCCGCTCTGTGATTTCGTGCCTAGATTCATCATTGCTGTGCAATTGTACTGCAATAAGCAATAACTGCTCCAGCTCTTCCGGGCCCATAAATGGAAAAAGCAGATAGCATGAAGACTCAGTCGTTATTGTTTTCATTCTATCATTTCATCATAGCTGTACTGTTATTAACATTGTGACCGAAACAAGCTATTTTCGGATCAAATAAACTTTGTCCCGGCCTGGTCAATTTTTTTAAGTACAGTATTGCTTAAATCTAGCTTTATACGAGAAAGAATATACCGTATATCGCAATGCAATTTTCCCCAAAACTCCTTTTTGTTTAATATTGTGTGAGCTATGAATAATCTATCATGTTAAAAGTGGAGGGACAGGAAGAATTTCACTGTTGACTGATACAATAAACTTCTTACAGTTGTTAAAATGAAGATCTTATTTCTCCTAATTTGCAGGTAAATGGGAGTGGATGTCTGATTCCCCGTCGCTTCTCCAGCCCTGTGAGGGCGCTATTACATATTACTCTCAGTTTGGCAGAGCAGCAAACTTCACCACTGTCGGCCCCGGTCGGCGGTACCGGAAGGTCCTGGAGGAACATCTTGAACTGCTTCGATGGCCGTCAGACTTACCTGAAGACAGAGAACTGTCTGTCAAAGGAGAAGATGGGAGGCTGTATCACTGGATCCTTCCATCCTTTTTCCAGATGCTGCTTGATTTAGCATCACAGGCCGTAGAGTTCTCCATTCTGTTTCGGACTTTCGGCACCGATCTGCCTCGCGTCCTGACGGCTGTCCAGCGCGCTGTTGAGCACGGATCGCATCCATTGTTTCCTGATCTCCCATCTCTACAGGTATCCACATTAAGTAGAGATTTGGAACCTTATAGTTATAATGAAATTCTTTTTCCACAGTTGAGAGTGAATGTAAGTTCTGGACGGATCAGGTGCAGCAGTAAAGGAGCCTCACTGACTCGTGGAGAAGAACATGTGTCCACACGAGCTGGAGAGCATTGTGTTTATCAGTATCTGAGCACGGTCCAGGGGCTCGGTGGATTCCAAGACCACTTTGACTGGTGAGTCAATCAATCCAGGTCTCATCCATACCAGACTTTCTTCTCTCTTGTCACTTGTCTTGGAGACCGAGATGTTCCCTGGCCACCTTGGAGCCATGGGCGCTCCAGCTTGCCTTGGGTTTTACTCTGGATCTCCTCCCAGTTTCTATAACATGTTTTGTCCAAGCCACTTAACTATGACAGTGTGGAGGAGAATTAGCTCTTGACTGAGCCCCGGTCACTTTTATCAGTCACATTACACACGTCAATCATATATTGTTGAGCTTGTCTGTGATTTTTTTTTTTTTTTTTTTTTTTTTTTTTTTTTTTTTTATTAATTTTTTTTTTTTTTTTAGGTGGGCCAGGAACACATACTCTATTTCGGGTGGTAAACCACTCTGGATTGACCCATTTGACTCCAAAGTCCAGCATATTTTCATTGATGACAATATTCGGCAAAACGACAAAGACACTATTGTCCATCCAAAAGTATGTGCTTCTTCCAAGATGGATTATCACAAACTTCAAAGCGTTTCAGCCCTAACCGTTTATTGTTCTCTGTTCTATCTCAGGTGTTTTTAGACCCAGAAGGTGTACAGACCCGAACAGCATCCACTTCGGAGCTGTATGACCTGTGCCTGGTCCAGAACGACCTCCTGAAAGCCATCTCTGATCCAGGATATTTCACTCAGCGTATACAGATGTGCATCGAGAATTATGAGAGGAACATGTTAGTTTAGGTCAAGTAGACTTATTTCAGAACTCGGAATCTAGTAAAAAACAACTTTGGAGTTTCAGTTTTGTGATCTTTAAATTAGCATAACTGTGGTATTTGCTGTTACTTATTTCACGATGTTCTTTTTGAAACTCATTAAGCAAGTATGGACAGGAGTGTATTTGCAACTAATATACATGTACAGGAAAGTAAGTTATTTAACTTATACTGAACGTTACTATTGTGCACACGCGTGTTACAGTATTCTCCGGTTTTTGACATCGTCAGATGTCAGGTGTTTTGACAGGTGTGACAGTTTTGCTTTTGTGAGAAGAATGAGTTTTGTTACTATAACAAAGTGTTTTTTGCACTTGCCATTTTTGTTTGAGTAGTTTCTTGAAAAGCAGCTAAATTAACCAAAGCCACATTTTCATTCATCAACTTAAGTCTGAATTGATGAAGAATTGTTGCCTTACTGCTGAAGTTTGTTTGCACAATACAGTAATTGCTTGGGTTTTATATAAAGAATTATTTATCTCTATTCTCTGTGCTTTGACATTTTTGGGTTTGTGTTGGTGTATTGTGTAGATTTAATGTAAGAAAGGCAACTGGAATAAAGTAATTGCCTGGTATGACCGGCGAGGTTCAATTTGGTTGAGATTGATTCACATTTACGATTGAAAGCATCGACAAAATAAAAAGCGTCACGTTTTTATAATTCAACCAACGAATTTATTAAAATAATAAGCTTTAAAAATGAACATGTTCATACAAAATTTGCGGGTTCATCAGCATATTAATGAGTGGTCCACTCGCGAGACCGTTTCCGTGGATACGACAAACAATTCTTCTCGTGCCCTCGGTGAACAGGCGAAGAAAACCAGGTTGAATTACTTTAAATACGTAGTTGTACATTTTAAAATATAATATATTTGGTTATTTTTTTGCAATTGCGATTCAAATTGCTTAAGAACTCGGTTATATAGGTGCTAACTGCTAAAGTAAGGGACAAGCCGAAAGAGAAGTAGTAGTAGTAGATTAACTGCTAAAGTAAGTTAGCGTGTTCGTTGATTGATTGTTTGCACCTACATAATGAATTCGAATCGTTGTTTTTAGTGAAGAGTAATAAAAACATAACGCGGACGGAAACATGTCAGACTCTGAAGAAGGTGATGCGGTGAAAGATTCTGAAGACGATCTCAAAGAAGATGAGGAGGTATTTATATTATATAATTAGCGTTATTTATAGTATACTATATTTTTCGTATTTAGATTATATTTAGCGTCGATTAAACATGTATGTCGTGCGCGTGTGTGTGCGTAAGTACGTACATATATTTTTAAATACATTATAGGTGTTTGTGTGTTGTGTGTCTACGTGTATTTGTGAACATCTCTGTGTGTTACACTATATACAATATACGTATAGATGTATACAGTACGTATTCCGCTACAGTGGTAGAGGACTTGGACTGGTGTCCAAAAGGTCGCCAGGTTCGAATCCCCCCTACGACTAGTTCTACAAAGTGTCTATACAAAGTGTCCTTGGGCAAGACACTGAACCCCACATGCCCCCCGGGCGCCGCACTGTGTGGCTGCCCACTGCTCCGAGTTCGTGGCTGATCGGATGGGTTAAATGCAGAGAAAAAATTTCACCACTGAGGGACTAATATAATTTCTTTTCTTCTCAGCCAGAGCCCTGTCTGTTAACTCATGAAACGGTAGCAGAAGGTTTGTCCATGCTGGGTCGGATAGGTAATGGACTCTCTCACGCTTATATTAGGCTTGACCTAAAAAACAAGTAAGACCTCATTAACGCCATTCAATTGATAATTCCTTTTTCATACAAAGGGATTTAATGTGATTTACACCATCTGGTTTAACAAGGCGACTTACAGACTTGTCCGTGGTGACCACCTTCATCCACGTACGTTACTTGGACGTCTCCTTCAACTATTTGACTGATATCACTCCATTGGGAGCTCTCTCTCATCTCCTGTGGGTCAAAGGAGATAACAACCGGCTTCAGACGTTTAGTGATAAGCCAATTTACCAACTGAGATACCTCCAGTGGCTCAACCTGGCTAAAAACCGTCTTTGTAATGTTGCGGGGCTTGGAGGTCCTGCACTGGAAAGCCTTAATCTCAATGGTTAGTATCATATTTTTAAATGAATCTTAATTTGTGCTTTAATTAGAGTTCTAGATATTATAGTTGCAGCCACATTGACATTGTATATGTACACAGTGACATTGAAGGCTATTCTATTCTATTCTATTTAACTCTTACTTTAGCAAGTAAAAGAATTGTAATGGCAATGACAAACTATCATCATCATCGACTTGATTTCATAATTCATTTAACGAATCACTTAACAATTTCAAAGATCAGTTGCTGCAAGTTTTTATGGTTTGATCTGTTCTGTTACAGAAAACAGAATTGAGAACTTACTTGATCTGGATTCTCAGAAGCTTTCCAGTCTTGTCACTCTGGAGCTTAGAGGAAATGGTTTGGAGTCACTACAAGGCCTTTGCCTTCCCAATTTACGTCACTTGTATCTGGTATGAGAGCCAATAGTTTTCATTTTCATTTCAGTTGTCTAACAGTCCGTTCTAACCACCATTCAGGCTCAGAACAACATAAGAACGCTTGAGGGGCTGGAGAAGTTAGAGCTTCTGGTTACTCTTCATCTCAGAGACAATCAGTTAGAAACACTGGATGCCCTGAGCCCTGAAATGAAGTGTCTTCAGCATCTGAATCTTAGGTAACGCAATCCAAATCATATATGCTGTGAGATTCTCACTCTTCTGATTTGTTTTCTCTTCTACAGGGGTAACTATATGTCGTCTTTCAAGGCTTTGCAAGCCCTTGTTAACGTAAAGGACTCTCTGAAGAAACTTGTGCTCTCGGACAATCCTTTGACCAACACTGAAGATCATAGGCCTTATGTGATCTCAAAACTTCCCCTACTGGAGCAGCTGGACAAGGGTGCTGTCAGTGAAGAAGAGAGGGCAGATGCGAAGGAAATGGTGCGAACTTGTGTAATGTCTTAATCGCTTAATGCATCTTTGTGTTACTATGCTACACCATTTCCCATAATTACAAGTTTAAAGTTGAGCCGTACTTGTAACTCTTCAGATGACAAATACAGTTGTGATGCTGGTCTTAACCAAATGTTTGGGGTTTTTTTTTTTTTTTTGCAGAAATTTGAAGAGGCAGAAGAAGAGGCCACTGATACTCAATGAGAAATAAAGAGGCCACTGATATTCAATGAGAAATGAAAATAAATAATAAAGTGTGTGTGTGTGTGTGTGTGTGTGTGTGTGTGTGTGTGTGAGAGAGAGAGAGAGAGAGAGAGAGAGAGAGAGAGAGAGGAGAGAGAGAGAGAGAGAGAGAGAGAGAGAGAGAGAGAGAGAGAGAGAGTAGATGCAGAGTATTGTAAACATATTTATGGATTTAATGCTACATGTATTTTATTTCAGCAGAGAATAGATTTCCTCTATAATACCTTAACCCCCCTCAACACACACCACACACACACACACACACACACACACCACACACACACACACATACACGCCGCGCGCGCGCGCACACACACACACACACACACACACACACACACACACACACACACACACACACACACACACACAAAGGGGCAACGCCTGTTTTAGAGATTCTGCTCTTCCTCAACATAACCAGCATCATCATGACTCGACAAATCATTGATTCAATCAAGCCTACGGTTCTTTTAGTTTAAATCACGGACTTGATCAATTCAAAAAATGAACAGATACGAATAAGACTTTTACAAACAGGCAGCTACTGTAATTCAACCCCACGCCGATAACACGTTTGATGACTAAAAATTGACCTGTTTGTTTTGATCCTGATTTCAGACCAGTGTCTGGCAACAGTTTCAGTCGCGCGCGCTTGCATAAAACATTTTGGCCCTGATCTTAGGTCAGTGATCTGGCAACGGTCCACCGCGCGCGCTTGCGTAAAGAGTTTTGACCAATCACTGGCGCCGGCGGATGAGTTGACAGCTGACGTAACGCACCACTTAAAAGCTACAGCGCACCACGCTCTCTCTTCCTTCACCGCATTCGGTGTCCCGGTTACAGGTTCTTCCGAATAAAGGCAAATCCATATTCATTTCGTTTTACTGTTTTTTGGAATTGCAGCTCTCGCTGTTTCTACTAGCGCGCCTACTTTCAAGATGAGCTATCACAAACCCGACGAGAAAACACTGCAGGCCTTGAAAGACATCGCGAACAAGCTCCGGATTCTCTCCATCAAAGAGACATGCGCGTCAAACTCTGGGTAAAATCATCTTTACCTCACTCGATATTGCGTGTTAACTGGGGCGAGAGTTAGTTTGAACTATCGTTCAAATGTTCTTTGCGGGAAGGTAACACGTGAACTTTCCGAGGGGGCTGGGCCCATGTTCGGCCCCCTTACTGGTTTGAATCGGCACACCTTTCAAGTTTTATTAGAGGTTAATTATTTTTTGTTAACCCAAATCCTTCTTTTGATCCGCTAATTATATGCGTAGTTGCTCTGAATCCGTCTTTTTTCCAAGTCAATGGTGGCTTTTATTTTGAAGAGAAGTGTAAAATTGTTTAACTTCTAATTACGTGATCTACTTTGGACCCCATATGGGATTATACACAATTTCCGTGTCGGTGATCGCGAAAGTAAATGAATATACCGTATGTAGTGCGTTTCGCCGTGGCTATTCACAGCAATCTTCGACTCGTGAATGAATTGTCCGTTCGAATCAAATCACGTTGAGCGCCATTTGACAACGAGCAGTTCACAAGAACCGAGTCTCTGAACTGACTCTTTGCTTTGCCACTGCACGTTTCTCATCTACCCCTCATCACGTGGGGGTCTCGTGGTGTTCGTTTCCCCGGGGTTAAAGTGCTGTAGTGTTCTCGGTGGTTCTCCAGTCCGAATCAGTGTCCAGTACAATCGTATGCAAAAGTTGTATAGTGCTATGACTTGGCTCCTGAATTGCTCAACCAGCAGTTCTCTGCAGTTTCCTCACCCGGTCTTTCTCAAGATTAACTGAAACCAAAAGGGACAGATCCACACTTGTGCAAGGCTTTTAGATCAAAGAACATATTAAGTTTAAAGCTAGAGAATTAAAAGGAAATTATTTCAAGTGCAAGTGATCATTAAATGGTTAAATTGCCTGCAGTGGACCGTTCCCCTGTGGAATTTTCTCTCAGTCCACTGAACACATCTTTCATTCTTTCAACTTATTGGTTTGGAATTTTTCAGAGTGATAAAACCTTTAGCTGATGCTGTTCACTGAGGAACCTTTCTACTTTTTATTGTGGGATCCACTTTTCTCTTTAGAATTATTATTATTATTATTATTATTCTGACTCCTTTACCATCCTTTCCTTGAATTTCAGTTTTAACATTAGTCTATAGTGTCAAATGAGTCAAAAGATCTGTAACCATAGCAACTAAATGACTATGTTAAGCATTAGCTGGTGATCAGTCGTCCACTGATTACTTGGTCATGATTGGCAGCTTCTTTCAGGCAATGAATTTTGCATGAATTAAGATTTCATTTACTGTAAGTGTGAGCAAAGCAATCGTCACAAGGAAGTTTGAGTTCTTAAACATGTCTTTGCTCAACTCTTGTTTCTTAATCCTTATTTTTTTTTTTTTTTTTTT